>OU612047.1:42459506-42799529 GCA_914767935.1 Coremacera marginata | reverse complement strand
ATTAGTATTAGTATTAGTAATTAGTATTAGTATTAGTATTAGTATTAGTATTAGTATTAGTATTAGTATTAGTAATAGTATTAGTATTAGTATTAGTATTAGTATTAGTATTAGTATTAGTATTAGTATTAGTATTAGTATTAGTATTAGTATTAGTATTAGTATTAGTATTAGTATTAGTATTAGTATTAGTATTAGTATTAGTAGTATTAGTATTAGTATTAGTATTAGTATTAGTATTAGTATTAGTATTAGTATTAGTATTAGTATTAGTATTAGTATTAAGTATTAGTATTAGTATTAGTATTAGTATTAGTATTAGTATAGTATTAGTTATTAGTCATTAGTATTAGTATTACGTATTAGTATTAGTATTAGTATTAGTATTAGTATTAGTATTAGTATTAGTATTAGTATTAGTATTAGTATTAGTATTAGTATTAGTATTAGTATTAGTATTAGTATTAGTATTAGTATTAGTATTAGTATTAGTATTAGTATTAGTATTAGTATTAGTATTAGTATTAGTATTAGTATTAGTATTAGTATTAGTATTAGTATTAGTATTAGTATTAGTATTAGTATTAGTATTAGTATTAGTATTAGTATTAGTATTAGTATTAGTATTAGTATTAGTATTAGTATTAGTATTAGTATTAGTATTAGTATTAGTATTAGTATTAGTATTAGTATTAGTATTAGTATTAGTATTAGTATTAGTATTAGTATTAGTATTAGTATTAGTATTAGTATTAGTATTAGTATTAGTATTAGTATTAGTATTAGTATTAGTATTAGTATTAGTATTAGTATTAGTATTAGTATTAGTATTAGTATTAGTATTAGTATTAGTATTAGTATTAGTATTAGTATTAGAATTAGTATTAGTATTAGTATTAGTATTAGTATTAGTATTAGTATTAGTATTAGTATTAGTATTAGTATTAGTATTAGTATTAGTATTAGTATTAGTATTAGTATTAGTATTAGTATTAGTATTAGTATTAGTATTAGTATTAGTATTAGTATTAGTATTAGTATTAGTATTAGTATTAGTATTAGTATTAGTATTAGTATTAGTATTAGTATTAGTATTAGTATTAGTATTAGTATTAGTATTAGTATTATATTAGTATTAGTATTAGTATTAGTATTAGTATTAGTATTAGTATTAGTATTAGTATTAGTATTAGTATTAGTATTAGTATTAGTATTAGTATTAGTATTAGTATTAGTATTAGTATTAGTAGTATTAGTATTAGTATTAGTATTAGTATTAGTATTAGTATTAGTATTAGTATTAGTATTAGTATTAGTATTAGTATTAGTATTAGTATTAGTATTAGTATTAGTATTAGTATTAGTATTAGTATAGTATTAGTAGTAGTATTAGTATTAGTATTAGTATTAGTATTAGTATTAGTATTAGTATTAGTATTAGTATTAGTATTAGTATTAGTATTAGTATTAGTATTAGTATTAGTATTAGTATTAGTATTAGTATTAGTATTAGTATTAGTATTAGTATTAGTATTAGTATTAGTATTAGTATTAGTATTAGTATTAGTATTAGTATTAGTATTAGTATTAGTATTAGTATTAGTATTAGTATTAGTATTAGTATTAGTATTAGTATTAGTATTAGTATTAGTATAGTATTAGTATTAGTATTAGTATTAGTATTAGTATTAGTATTAGTATTAGTATAGATTAGTATTAGTATTAGTATTAGTATTAGTATTAGTATTAGTAATTAGTATTAGTATTAGTATTAGTATTAGTATTAGTATTAGTATTAGTATTAGTATTAGTATTAGTATTAGTATTAGTATTAGTATTAGTATTAGTATTAGTATTAGTATTAGTATTAGTATTAGTATTAGTATTAGTATTAGTACAGTCTAATCTTGATAATCCGGACAATTGAAAACCAGGCACTGTCCGAAATATCGAATTGTCCGGATTACCGAGATTAAATAAAAAAATTAACGAAATATTATTTTATAGACATTAAAAATATTTTTATTGAAAAGCAATAGTTTTTATTAAACATTTTTTATTTTTAGAAGGTTAAAGACAATTTTAAGAGTTTTGAACAAAATTTGTAATTTTTATTTGTCGAAGTTTTGTTTCGTTTTTCTTTTTGTATACAATGTCTCTTAGGCTTATGAGTTTTAAAATATCTCCGGCGGCAAAGTCCTGCTCTTCAGCTTATTTAATGCACGAGTCAAATGCAATTATAGCATGAGAGTGTAATGTTTTGGTACATCATTTTCATCCCGACTGCAGTCATTATCACTTATTTCAATGTCGTCCATCAACCATTCATTAATTTCAATAGTACGATACACATCTGGAGCTATATCGACAAGTAGATCAATAATTTCATTTGCATCGTTAGAGAGTAGTGACGCTAGAGGCAGATCATCATCTGAGCTCCATTCTTCGTCATATAGAATTTGATTAAAACATTTTTTTAGCACAGTTTCTTCAACAATATTCCAAGCATTAGACGCCAAAAAAGCAACGTCTTTCAAAGAAAATTTTTTTAAAGCATCCATTAAATTAGTTCCACCGGTTAAAAGCATGGATAAAAAACTTTTACGGTAGTTAAGTTTTAAAATGCGAATGGCATTTTGGTCCATTGGTTGGATAAGAGCTGTGCAGTTTGGTGGCAAAAATATTAGACATATGTCCTTATCGATATCTCCTAGTGATTTTGTGTGACACGTCGCATTGTCTAATATTAAAAGTGCTTTGTTGGATAAATTATTTTCTTTTTGGTATCGTCTTACTTGCTTTATAAACGATGTTTCAAACCAATTCTTAAACATACGCTCAGCCATCCAAGCATTCTTGCTGTGGTCATATTCTAAGGGTAAATTCACTTTCTTAAACGCTCTTGGGTTTTTGGCTTTACCTATCATAAGCAGCTTAAGCTTATGTTCCCCCGTAGCATTGCAGCAAATCAGAAGAGTAACTCTTTCTTTACCAATCTTATGGCCTGGTGCAGATTTCTCAGTACGCAATGCAAGTGTTTTTTCTGGCAGCTTCCTCCAAAATAATGCCGTCTCATCCGCATTGTATACTTGAGAATATGTTATGCCCATTACAGCAACTTTTGCATGTAACTTCTCAATGAAAGGTTGAACAGAAGTAGGGTCATTTGATAGTTTCTCGCCAGATATTTTAAAATATTTTATTCCATATCTTGATCTGAAGTTATTTAACCAACCGTTACTAGCTCTAAAATCAGCGCTTGGGCCATAAATGTCAGCACAAAAAAGCTTTGCTTTTTCCTGAATGATCTCCGACGATATTGGTGCATTATGTTGTCTCTTATTTATAAACCAATAATATAATCGCTCTTCCATTAGGTGGTATTCAGCAGGTCTCATTGTTTTCCGTTTACCAAGCCCATTTTCAGATTTTCCAATGTAGCTGCATAAAAACCAATTTTTTCAATTAAAATAATCAATATACCCTAGAGAACTTACTTATCAATCTTTAATCTTTAATTTAACTTTATGTCTGATATTGTTGATTTTCCAACATTGTACTCCACTGCAAGTTGTCGTAAAGACTTTCCCTGCGACAGTTTAGTTAAAGTTTCTTTTTTTTTTATATCAATCGTTAAAAAAGTATGCGTTTTCTTAACTCTTGGTGTCATTATTAATTTGCAATATGGTTTACTAAAACAGACAATTATTAAACGATTAGCAATCCACTATATCCACGAAATTTTTGCGACTTTCAGTTTCACTACTAAACAAGTAACTGAGCTTTCTGACAAGAAGTGGTCGCAAAAAAAACATTTAATTCATAAGTCCCGACTCATACTCACCGACTTCTTGCTCGTGGGATAGGGAGGAGAGATGAAAGCGGAAACGTACACATCGACCGTACCAGCGATTCATCGCTCTCACTCTTTCACTCACATGGACAAAGAGTGAATTAGTCTACAAGCTATGAACGACGAAACAGTGCAACAAAAGAAAAACAAAGAAAATCGCTGAATAAAATTGTTGCAATATCGGCGAGTCTAAAATGGGACCAAGGTTGATTTATAAGGTTGTCGCAGGGCTGATCGCACTCTCTTCTCAGTACCCATAATTGTCAAAACCAGCCAATTTTTCGAATGACTACGAAAGAAGAACGGATGATAATAGAGAGCACTTGTAGATTTTCTATGAGCTGTCAACTTCGATTTGACAATTATGGGTACTCGCTCTCTCCCTTGCGACAACCTTATAAATCAACCTTGAATGGGACTAAGAAAGCAGCGTTTTTAGGCTCTCGTATATGGAAAAAAGTATGTAATTCTCTGTAAAAGAGAACAAAGAGAATACATACATATATACATTTTGTTTTTTTTTGTGTGAATGCCTGCAAATCAACTAAAGAGCAAAATCAACTAACTATAAAAAAGGTGTCCGAATTTTAGAGGTAAAAAATATGAGTGGCGTCCGGATTACAGAGTTTACTATGAAAACAATTTTGTGTCCGGATTACCGCGATGTCCGAATTAGCAGGTGTCCGAATTATCAAGATTAGACTGTATTAGTATTAGTATTAGTATTAGTATTAGTATTAGTATTAGTATTAGTATTAGTATTAGTATTAGTATTAGTATTAGTATTAGTATTAGTATTAGTATTAGTATTAGTATTAGTATTAGTATTAGTATTAGTATTAGTATTAGTATAAGTATTAGTATTAGTATTAGTATTAGTATTAGAATTAGTATTAGTATTAGTATTAGTATTAGTATTAGTATTAGTATTAGTATTAGTATTAGTATTAGTATTTGTATTAGTATAAGTATTAGAATTAGTATTAGTATTAGTATTAGTATTAGTATTAGTATTAGTTATTAGTATTAGTATTAGTATTAGTATTAGTATTTAGGTATTAGTATTAGTATTAGTATTAGTATTAGTATTAGTATTAGTATTAGTATTAGTATTAGTATTAGTATTAGTATTAGTATTAGTATTAGTATTAGTATTAGTATTAGTATTAGTATTAGTATTAGTATTAGTATTAGTATTAGTATTAGTATTACTATTAGTATTAGTATTAGTATTAGTATTAGTATTAGTATAGTATTAGTATTAGTATAGTATTAGTATTAGTATTAGTATTAGTATTAGTATTAGTATTAGTTTTAGTATTAGTATTAGTATTAGTATTAGTATTAGTATTAGTATTAGTATTAGTATTAGTATTAGTATTAGTATTAGTATTAGTATTAGTATTAGTATTAGTATTAGTATTAGTATTAGTATTAGTATTAGTATTAGTATTAGTATTAGTATTAGTATTAGTATTAGTATTAGTATTAGTATTAGTATTAGTATTAGTATTAGTATTAGTATTAGTATTAGTAATAAGAATATTTTCGTATAAAAAAATCTCTTCCTATTCTAACTATAATCAGTTGACTCTAATATAGGTGAAATATATGAGCTGGTTCTATGATTTTTTCCTTTTCATTATTTCTTCTTAACACACCTAACTCCTATCTGCCACCCTTCTGGGGATCCCCATACAAACACACAAAAAAAAGTCGATTGTATGTTATATCTCTCCTGAATTGATCCCTAGAGAGGCCAACTATATGAGCTGGTCCTATTATTTGTTGCCTTTCAACATTTCTCTTCAACTCACCTTCCCCTATCTGTAACTTTTCTGGGGTATCATACAAAAAACACAAGAACTGTCGTTTATAGGATATGTCTCTATTAAATTGATTACTAGAGGGATCAAATATATAAACTGGTCCTATTATTTCTTGCCCATAGCCTGTGAACATACCCAACCCCTGCCATCCTTTTGGTCTCCTTTACAAAAGAAACCAAAAATTGGAATAAACCTCTGGTAAAATGGGGTGAAATATATAATCTGGTTCTGTAATTTTTTGTCTTTCAACATTTCGTTTAAGACACCAAGCCCTTATCTGCCACCCATCTGGCGGTCTCCATACAAAAAACACAAAAACTGCCAATTATGGTTAATATCTCTCTTGACTTGACCCCAAGAGCGGTCAAATATATGAGCTGGTCCTATAATTTTTTAAACTGCAGGATATTTTATTAAACATACCAAATACCTATCTCCCACCCTTCTGGCGGTCTCCATACAAAAAACACAAAAACAGCCGATTATAGTTCATATCTCTAAAGAATTGAATCTTTGAGGGGTGAAATTTATGAGCCGATTCCATTTATTTTTACTCTTGAACATTTATTCTGAATACACCAACCTCTTATATGCGATCCTTCTGGGTGTCCCCATTCAAGAAACAGATCAACGTTGCTTTGTTTTCTGCTTGCCTGGTAGCTGAATCAGAAATGCAGGTATTAACAGTGCAAGCCTTAGTATAGCTAACATTAACAGTGGTGACGATATAACATTGCTGACGTCCACAGTGTTAACGAGTATTCAATACTTGTAGCCCTACCAAAAAATGCTTAACGCACCCAAAGAACCCAGTTGGAATATGAATGCTGAAAGACAAAGTCTTCGAGTCTCTCTTGAAGACCAAGTACGCATACTCAGAGCAAACGCTGATGCTCTGCAAGACAAGTCATTATACTGTCAGCAAAAAAACATTGAATGTTCTCTTATAATTTTTGTTTTAATGCTTAAATCAATGCGTACGATCTGATGAATATTTCCAGCAAGAGCTGAGATGTTCTCTCATAAAGAATTATTTTTGTAATTAGGAATTCTTGAGACAATTGTCAACTAACAGTCAGTTATTATTTAATTCGTAAATTTGAAGCACGTGCTTATTACATTTTATGTAATAATTTTTTATAGTTTGGTTTTGTGTAACTTACTTTTATTAGACTTTACTCCCGTTCTGAAGGTCTTGGAGGAAATAAAGTTCACATTAAAAGATATTCCTGACCTTAAAGAAAGAATGTGCAAAATATAAGAAAGACAGAACAAGTTGGCGGAGTTGTTGGCCAAAACACACGTGTTGCTAAGGCGCAACTTAAGAATTTAATCGGCCGAATTAATGGAGAATTAAAATTTGCCTTTAAAAGTTGGGACGACTTCCGCGATCTTAATGAGGAGCTTCGCACGAATAAAAACCAGGATACTGTAAGTTTTATTGGTAACATTTTTTATTGGTAGTATGGAGATTATCCTGAACTAAAATTACGACGGTTTGTAGGGGAAAAACAAAACCACATATTTCCTCGATGATCTTTTTGGTACAATATTTATAGAAATCAATAATAAACTTTTTCTTAAATTCATTTCTTTTTAAAAAGCAACAACTGTCGATGGTATCAGGAGGTTGTAGCTATCGCAATTTGAAAATTATTTATTTATTTTATTTATTTATTTTTATTTTCAAGGATTTATACAATAATTAATTACCGTAGAAATACAAATTAAAGCAGTACTAGCAGCTAAGGCTTTCAACTGGCTGATAATAATGTAAGGATAAAAGAAATTTTTTTAATTTTTTTTAAAGTTGATGTTTAATGAAATTGAGAAGAAAATATGTTATAATAATAATATTACTATACTAATACATTATAATACTACGAAATACTAATATAATAATAATATTGAATAATAAGAGGTTATAGGTATTACTTAAATTAGATGAAGCAAATTACAATTTTTTAAGAAATTATAAATTTCCATAATATTATCGTATGTTGGATGTTTTAAAATGTCGTAAGGCTGAGAGTCCAAGAAGTGAAAATTCCTTTGGGTTGTTAGTCGAGGGCAGATGTTTAAAAGGTGGTCGATTGATGCGGGAAGATTGCAAAACGGGCAGTTATTGGGATTTGTATCGTTGAGAAGATGCTCGTGTGTTAGCTTTATGTGTCCTAGGCGTAGACGCATGAAAGGTATTGTTGCGAAGGTTAGTGCACCGCTTGGGTAAGCTGGCTTACAACGATCAGGGCTTAGAGTCGAATAATGATGACTATAGGTATTCCAGATTTCGGTATTTTCTACTGAACGTTGCTTAACAATAAAATTGTGGATGTCCTTAGCGCTAAATGTGTCAAAGACTGGTGCTGGTGTCATACTGATGTCTTTTGCCATCGTGTCAGCAAACTCATTTCCACGAATCCCAGAATGGCCTGGAATCCACATAATTTTTATTTTGTTACGGGCCTTAATAAGGATATCCTTGATGGAGGCAATAATGTCCATTGAATTAGACGGTGTACGAATTGCGATGACGCAAGACTTGCTGTCTGTGCAGATCATATATTTACCTCTGTTATTTGAAAATTTGAAAATATTTTGGACAAAATGAAGAAAAATGCAAAATTTTCTAACTTTTGGAAATCATAGATTCATCAGGACTAGTCCGATTTTAACGTTTGAAGTATTTTTAGAATGGTAATTAAGAGTGTTTAAAAAAAGAACTTTCAAAGTTTTCAGTTTTGTAATATGAAGGTCATATTTGATTGCCCTTCAAATATGGGTTTTTTTCCTTATATATAAAAATGAAAAATATTTTCCTAAAGTCCATTTGATTATCTTTGCAAGAACCAAAAATCTCGTGAAACCAATATCTTTACCTCTAAAAATTCCACAAAAATTAAAGAAATGTTTTCAAACTCTTCACATATAGCTCACAAGCATAGGAACAGATAGAACGAAAATGATTAAAGCGACTCAGGTGGTGATGGTGATCAAGAATATACACACTCCTCTACACCTGCTACGCCCACTTATGGGCGTTATAGATGGAGTAACAACGCCAATCTATTCCCTCTGCTAAAAGCGTTGGGATAAATATTGAACGATTTGATAAAAGATCTAAAAATCCTTATTTCACTCTATACACCACTTGTCAATAACTGTCAAAAATTTAATGCAGATAAAGTATATATATTTTTTTCTTACCTGCTACAATTAATGTACTTTATTTAGAAACAGTTTTAAATAAGCTGTTATGCAAAGAAGCCATGCTTATAAAGTTATTTGTTTTTAAGGTAGCTCTTGATTAAACACTGGCTACTTGCAGCTCTAGAAGCGTTGACATTATTTAACTTTAAATTTTTTATTTTCCCATTCAAAATAATTATTATTTAAATACCTAAATAAATAATACAGCCGGGCGCACCCAGCGCGAGAAGGCGAAACAAAATGAAGCATGCAGCAACATGCTCATCAACAACACAAGGGAACATAAAAAGTAGAAATAAAAAACAAAAAGGCGTGGCTAGGTATTGACTGAGGTAGTGAAGAGAAAATTCAACAACAACTGCAAAAAAAGTGATGATTGTTTATTTTGTTTTGTTTTGTTTTTTGTGTGCACGCCTTCAATTGAAAGGATTTGAAGCGCTGCCGATGTTGTTTTTATGTGCTTGGAAGCAGAGCAAACAAACAGTTTAATCCTTTCCTTAAATTGGATCATGTCACCGGGGCAACGAACAATAGCAGCAGCTTTTCAACTTATCGTAGCTGTTGTTGTTTTTTTTCTATTGTATATAGACAGCATTGAATGAATGCAATAAGCCAGGATGGGACAGAATATCTGTGAATAGATAGACAAATACTAGCTGGACAGACAGACAAATAGACAGATAGACAGACAGAGTGGAACAATCAATTATAATGCATTTTTATATTGTTTGCGCAGCAAGCACTACAGCGAGTGAATTTTTTGTTTTTCAGGATTAGCAGGGGTCAAAATGAGAGAGAGAGAGAGAGAGAAAAAGAGAGATGTAGAGAGAAAAAGCTAACGCTTAAATTTATTAAAATTAAAATTTTCTTATGCTGTAAATCTAGGATTTTTCTGCAGTATATATTACTATGCAATCAAATTAAAGCTAACGAAAGCTGTGTGAGTGTGTGAGTGTTTGTTTATAGTAGACTGCATAGAAATACATTGCATACTGCAAGGGGCTCAGCTATAGCAAAGTCTTTCAATGTCCGTAACATCCGGTTATGCTTTGGCATTTTCTCAGTCTTTCTCTCCCTCGTTGTGTGTGCGTGTGTGTGTGTGTGTGTGTGTGTGTATGTTTGTTTGTGCTGCAGTTAGTATTTGTATGTTTGAATTAAAAACGTGACAAATGCATTGCTCTGGCTGTTGTTGTTAATGTTGTTGCTGTTGCTGCTGTTGAGCTGCAACATACATATCTACATTGCAAGAATTGCTTGAATAGCTACGATGTGAAAGCCCAGAAATAAATCTGCATAAACGTGACTGACTTCAGCTGCAATTGCCAGGCAACGTCAGCAGCAACAACAACAATAACCAACAACTACGACAATTTTTAACACAATAATAACAACAACAGCAATTTGTCAACAATAGCAATTGCAATATTGCTGCTGCATTGAAGCAATTTTAATGCATTCAAAGCATATTTTTTCTCCATCGAACTGAGTTAAAATTTCTTTGCATATCAGAAAAAACTGACACGTGTCGTAAAAATGCTTATTGCCTGCAAATGCTGGAATATTCTTCTGTTTTTTTGCCATTATGCTCCAACTAGTCTCTCAACCCTCTTCTCCTCGATTAACCTAAAACTGTGCTTTGTTCAATAGTTAGTTCCGTAAATCCGATTAACTGAAATTTTCAGCTATGTTTTTGCTGTTCACAGAATCTACTAATTAAAAGCTTGCAAAGCTTTTTGCATCGCTTTGTTGGTTTGAACACGTTGGCAACGTGTTCGACATTTTTAAATTGCTGAATGAATAAAATTCTGGCTGCAGAGATAATCGCTTGAAGTTGCTACTTTGAATAAATATTAATTTTTTTTTGTAAAATAATAAAAGTAATGGTTTGTGATAGAGCATTTTACTATGTAGGTATATGAATTTTAAAAGAGAGTGCAAAAAAAAAGCATTCAATGATTTTTCTGAAATATGTACAAAGGTTTTGATTGAGTTTTTAAAACCTGTCAAAAATTTGAGTAAGCTTTTTGATAGAGCTTTGCAAGCTTTTTGTTAAAACTTTTTAAGAGCTTTCTGATAGAGTTTTTTAAAAAGATTGATGGTGGGTAAAAGCTTCTGAAAAAGCTTTTTTACTTTCGCTAATGCCATGGTTATGCTAGTCAAGCATGTTTGGTGAACTTTTTTGTTAGTGTTTTACGCATATACTTGAAAAGCTTATTTGCCATTTTATGCCAGTGGTGCTCATTCTATAACAAAGACTTTTTTGCGTCTCTGTTAGAGAGCTTTAAGCTTCTTCACGGAGAGAAATATGTTGTGTAAGCTTTCAGTTCACAGCTTTTCGAACTTTTAATTTCTTATTATATGCAAGTAAAACTTTAAAATTGTTAAGACTTGAATTGATCAAAGCTATTTACTGTAAATGTGCTAACGCTTACGTGTAATTTTGCTGATTTCTACTTCATATGATGTCATATTTTGCTTTGCTATTGTTTAATTAATCTTATGTAATTATAACATATGCCTTTCTAGGAAAAATTTTCTTGTTTTTACTAGTGAAGTGTAGCAAAGTAAACATTGCGCTTTATTAAATGCATTCATTTTAAATAAATATTTTATCTGATCGCTGCCAGAAATCATTTTGAACAATATTAAATACACGAAAAATAAATATTATGTTTGCGTGCGTAAAAAAAACTAAGCAACGCAGTCTTCACCGCTTAAAGTGCCAAAGCGAACTGAGGTGATTTCTTGTATGCGTGAGCTTTATATACGTGTGAAAGCACAAAAGTTTTTTGTGCACAACACTAACAAGAAAAAAGCTCACCAAACATGTTTGCCTAGCATAACCACGGCATAAAAGTTTTCGCTACAGCTTTTGGAAAAGCTTTTTGATAGAGTTTTAATTTAATTTTGATTGATAATTTTATTCCACATAAGTCTCTAGACCTGTTTTGAAAATATTTTTGACAGAGCGTTTTTGAGCGCACTTTTATTATGCTACATTACAAATTATTGGAGAAATATTTTGAAATGCATTTTCAAATTTTTTTGTACAATACTCTTTTTAAAAGGTTTCTGTTTTTTCTTTAAGGAATAATTGGAAATCTTTATTTTGATACTTTTCTAAAATATTTTTGAGTGATGTTTTGAGAGTTAATCTAGATTGATATTTTATTAACAATTTGTTTGAAAAAAAAGGTTTAAATCTTTTAGGCTTAAGAATTTTAGAATAAGCTTTTTCACCATTAATGTTTCAGAATTAACTTTAGTCAGAGGTTTTTCAACATTTTTTGAAAACAGCTTTTTGTAGAAATTTTTTATTTTTTGAGCATTTGTTGAAAATAAGCTTTTGGTAAGACTTCTTCAACATTTTTTCTTGATATATGCTTTTGCTAGAGCTGTTCACTTAAATAATTTGGCGAACATTTTTAATAGCCATTTTTGAAAAATCTCTTTTATTCTTTAAGTATGTAAAAAAATCAAAAATTAAAGTTTTTCGATGAATTTTGAAGCGAAAGCTTCTTTAGCGAAGGGATTTTTACACGCTGATAGTAAAATCAAAAGTTAACAAGCGTCACATAGAATTCATTTACATCCATTTTTATCAACTTACTTTGCCTTTTAGATGGCGTAGGCTGAAGTGGGCTGATGTGTAACACGTTTTTATTTGCTCCAATAAAAGTGTTGAGAAATTTCATTTTTGATTAGTGATTTTTGAGCGAAGTGAGTGTTTTTATGGCTGTTGAATATTTTGAGAAATGGATTAAATAGAACAAATATTTCAAATATGGTTGATTTTTGGTCTTTTTCAAAGTGGTGGGGTGATGTGTAACACCAACAAAATGCTGGTTTGAAGACCGGGAACTTTAATTTTTTATTTTTGTTTTGACTTTTAATGTTTCGTAAAAGTATTATGATAAGAACTTAATTAAATAATAGTAATATCTCGTAAATCTATCTGATTCTCAATACACACACACACACACACACGCACAAGCTGAAAAACTTATCGTTAACAGAAAGTTTTATCAATTTAATTAATTTTTCTGTTTGGCCGTCACCTGTCTGCAGAAAATGGCAAACCTCAGAGAGTAAAAAACTGCCATGAAAAGCTTCTTGAGATGTTCATTTCGTTTTTTTTTTTTTATTAATTGCAAAAAATACATTTCAAATGTAAAATAATTATTCGTTGGAAATATCCATATCGGAGTAAAAATTCTCACAAATGAAATGGCTCACAAAAAATAAAGGTGCTTGCATTTATTGCATTCAAGTGAATTTTTGTGAAAATCGCATCAAATCATGCAAAAATCTCGATCTTCTTCGCATGCCGACGAAGAGCGCCTGTTTTGCGGCCGAACACCTGCAGCTTTCTTTGTCGTTTGTTTGGTTTTCTTGTCCTTATTTTTTTGTCACCTCCTGCAACTGTTTACTGGCCTGAATAGTATGAACTGGGCCGATCTCTTTTAATGCCATTGATGTGATTGCATTTCAGAGTTTGACGTTGTTGCATCTATAAAGGCAATTTTAATGTGTAAAATGTGTTACACATCACCCCACCTTGCGTGTTACACATCACCCCAATGCTAGTCACTTTTTTCTCATTGATAAAATTTTACTGCATCTTTTAGTTTATTCAAAGATATTAAACAATGTCACGTTTTACATCTACTCATTTCTAAAATTGTAACGTGGTCTTATCTCCAGCTGAGGTAAAGCTCAGTCGTCCCAAAATTTTCTGAAGAATCCACTTAACTTCCAGCAAATAAGAACGCAATTTGAATTTACATTTTCAATCTTTCTTGAACGATTCCAATTTCTTATGATAGTTCTTATTATAATTTACAAAATTTTTGCAGTACAGCGTTTGTAGTCGGAAGTGGTTGTATGTAACAGGTGTTCATTTAGATATGACGGGTAATCGGTTCTTGTCAGGAGAAATCGGTTATTGTGACGGGTATCGGTTCTTATGGCAGGTAATCGGTTCTAACGATAGTTGATCGGTTGTATTAACATCTAATCGGTTCTTATGACATTTAAACGGTCATGGTTTTGGTATTAGGTTCTGCGGCGAGGGCGTATGAAAGCCGTATCAGGCAGAGGTCAGACAGTGCAGCGACCAGAAGTTGGGCGGTCAGGAAAAATAGTCATAATAAGCAGAATCCGAAGTATTTATGAGGGCAGACGACCGCAAAGTCTGAATACAACGCTTGAATAGTGCTGCAATGGCACATAGCACGGCATGGAGAATTCAAGCATATCAAATGCAAAATGAGAGAGATCTGTGACGGATTTAGCGCTGAAGCGAAGACAACTGAATGCGTCAGCGCAGCGTGGCTTGCGAGAACAGGCGAAAAAACAGGTGACTGCGAGGTTCGGCTGTGAGACTTATATTCTGTTTCAAGGGCGAATATTGCAGCAGTTGAATTTTAATATTTTCTTTTTATGTTTTGAGTGTTTTTATTATTTTTTTTTAGATTGTTTTTAATGATAATCTATTAATAAATTGATAGTAAAATTGTAAATAAAAGGATCCGAAATAATTTGAATCATTAAATCAAATTTGTAACTTTCTTATATTAACTTAGTTTCTGTTTATGTTTATATCGTTCTGTGAGCCCGGATTCAATTCCCGCAACTGCCCAGCTGGATTTTAATATTTTTTTATGTTCCAGTGTTTTTGTTCCTTTTTTTTATTAAATTGTTTTAAAATTATTATCAATTATCATTTGGTAATTGTACTCGTATCGGTACATTAAAAAAAAAAAAATTAAATTTATATTGCCATCTTCCGAAGAGATTCAGCGCAGCTTGTGAGGAAATCTGAAAGGAATTTTTTTCCGAAACGCTATTTTTTGTAAATTTGAAAAAAACATTTCAACAAACATTTTTCGCACTTTTTAAAAACTCTAACGAAATGTGTGTCTGCTTATTCCCTACACTTATGAAAAACTAGATGTTTTCAAATTCACTCATATGCTAACAATTTGTATGAAAAATTTCCGTGTTACACATCACCCCATGGTACACATTACCCTACCACACCCTACTTATTAGCAATCGTGTTTTTTTTTTTAGTAAATTCTTAAACTAGGTGCTGACACAGGCTAAAATTGAGGGCAAATGATCCAAAAAGAAATTTGTAAACAAAATCTGTAAGTATGTATGTAAAACATACACACCTGATGCTGTTGAAGCAACTTTTGCTATCACTTTCATTAATAAACTTGAAAAATAAAAATTGAAATCTTGAAATTGTGTGCTTGTTTATTATTTCTATCAATATTGTTATTATTTAGCATCTAATCCTTAAAAGCTAACGCTTCCATCGGCAGTCCTGATGATTGCACCTCAGGTTCATTTTTCCATAAAGGCTTTTATGTTTAAAAAACAATTTTTAAGGAGAGTTTTTTTGAAAAATGTTTTTGCACTTAAAATAAAAATCTTTTTTGTACAGCTTAATAAAAAGCTTTTGTGTTGAATATTGTTTCAAAACCTTTTGGAAACAGGGTTTGATAGAATTTTATTGAAATTACAAATATCTTTTTTTTTGGTAAATGTTCGGAAATTTTTTCAAGTTTGAATTATACTAAAAGCTTGATGCAATAGACTTCTCTCATAAAGCTTTCATTGCTTAAATAAAAATAATTATCTTTTTGGTATTTATAAAGTTTTCCGTACATAAACATTTAAGTTAGAACTTTTTTAAAAGCTTTCGAATACAGCTTTGATTACGTTTCTTACAATTTTAAGACGTGTAAAATGTTTGTGACACAGTAGTTTTGAAAAAGCAGCTGTTTGATAAAAAAATGTTTAAAAAGCTCTACACTAAATTTTTAACATCTAATCCTTAAAATCTAACGATTCCATCGGCAGTCCTGATGATTGCGCCTCAGGTTTATTTTTCCATAAAGTCTTTTATGTTTAAAAGACAATTTTTAAGGAGAGTTTGTTTTGAAAAATGTTTTTGCACTTAAAATAAAAATCTTTTTTGGACAGCTTAATGAAAAGATTTTGTGTTGAATATTGTTTCAAAACCTTTCCGAAACAGGTTTTGATAGAATTTTATTGAAATTACAAATATATTTTTTTTTGGTAAATGTTCGGAAATTTTTTCAAGTTTGAATTATACTAAAAGCTTGATGCAATAGACTTCTCTCATTAAGCTTTAATTGCTTAAATAAAAATAATTATCTTCTTGGTATTTATAAAGTTTTCCGTACATAAACATTTAAGTTAGAACTTTTTTAAAAGCTTTCGAATCCAGCTTTGATTACGTTTCTTACAATTTTAAGACGTGTAAAATGTTTGTGACACAGAAGTTTTGAAAAAGCAGCTGATTGATAAAAAATGTTTAAAAAGATCTACACTAAATTTTTTTGAAAGATCTCACTGAAGCTGTATTTTTCATTATCTTGTTTGATCTTTTTAAATAATTTTTTTGATTAAGTGCTTTTTATGTGCTTCTGATTGAGTATTATCGGAGTTTGTAGAGTAGGTTGCATAGACTCTTTTTTGAAATTTGTATATTCAGCTTTTGGAAATTCACTTTTATTGTGATATTTTTACAAGCTTTTTACAAATTTTTTAAAATAGCTTTTTAAAAATATTTTCAGAGGTCTTAAAAATTATTTGTTAAAGTTTTTTTGCGGCGCCTAAAAAAAATTTTGGGTTAATCAGTTCTTTAAAAAAAGCAATGATAAGTTTTTGGTAAAGCTTCTTCACAAAGCTTTTTGATAGAACTTTAACGCTTTTAAAAAGCTTTTAAAGGAGCTTTAAAGCTTTTTGTGTTCCTAAAAATAAATACCTGTTTCATGGGCTTATCGAGGGGGAGAAAAGGGGCATCGTTTTCTGCCCTTAGACATCGAAAAAAGAAAACGAATTGGCCATTACAGCCCTTGAGAGAACTTTGACTGAGCTTTCTATGAATAATTGTGTTGTGCGTGTAGAAAAAATATATATAAAAATATAAAATATATATTTATATATATTAAAAACTTATAAGGAAAAGTGAAAAATTATTTTCCAGATGATACGTCAACACATCTTAAAAGATATTATTTCAAAAACGTTTTAAATAATTATTAAAAAAACTTTCTAAAAGTTTTTGTACTCATTACTGTATGAAAAATATTTAAAAAATTATTAAACTTGAAAAAATTGCTATTGCTTTTTTGGACTTCTGTTCAATTATCTATTGGCAATTTCCCTTATTACCATGACCAAATTTGCTGGTCTTAAATATTTTTGCTCATCACGTACAAAATATTTCATAATACATGATTTATTTTTGTTATTGCATTGTAGTCCATTAGCTTGTTAGTTTATTTCTTTGCTTGCCACTGCGAAAGGGCAAAATAAAGTTTATTTCGTTGACAAGTGTTTTTAGCTTAAAAACTTTATTCTATCATTTTAATTTTTTTCTTTTTTTTTTGCTAAATTTTTGTATATATTTTTCTAAACTTTATTCAGTGTTTATTATTGTCGTTGTTTTGGCTTAATATTGTTTTCTTTATAGTCGCTGTAGTGGCAGTTTTTGTGGGGTTAGTTTTATTGTCTCAAGCAGTCTTTTGCAGCCATTTTTCCCCAGTCGTTGTACGACTAGCAGCAGCAACTTTTATAAATCTCAGCATTCAGCTTATGTTGCTGCTGAGGACAACAAATAAAGTGAAAAAACAAAAACACAAAAACATGCAGTCAACAATATAAATAGAAGGAAACACAATGCAGCATATTTATGGTAGTAACAACAACAAAAATAACAACAGCAGCAATAGTTAAAAGACTAGCAATTGTAACAATAACAACAACAACAACCACAACAACAAGAACAGTAGTTGTTGTTGCAACATGCAAGCGTAAATGACCAACATTTTGTCAATTCTTTAGGCAGCGCGTTGTTTTAAGAAGAGCAGCAACAACTACAACTACAACTACATAAATACATGACGAACAAAAACAAGCTGCATTAAAGTTGTTGTTGTTGTTGTTATTGCTGACGAAGACAATGCCTAGCAGCAGCAGCAGCAGAAGCTTTTGTTAAACAAAGCTTTTGTTGCATTGGCTCTGCTCTTGTCTGCATTGTTTTTAGCAGGCAATCAACATATTTTGTCTCTGTCTTTTATGTGCTTGCATTGGATTTATCAAACCTTTTCTTACTTGCTCCCTTGCCTTTCTACTCTCCGTAGCTTAAATAGTTATCTACATAGCTTGCGAGAGTTCCTTGTTGTTGTTGTTGTTGTTCAGCTGTCTTTATGCTCATCTCATATCCGGCTCATCGCTAGAACAGTAAAAATAACAACTACAACAACAAAAACAAATGTTTCCCCATCTACGAGATCATTCGTTAGTAGCTTTAGTAGCTTGAAGTTGGTCTACGTTGCCAGCCATTGTTATGAAAGCTTTAAAATTGGATTAGATTTTTAATTCCTAGTGGTTTTTTTTTCGTGGTTTTGTTTTTGTTTTTTATTTTTCTTTGTTTTTCGTGACTTTAATTCATGAATTTTGTAAGGTAAAACCACGTTTGTCTCTTTACGTTTTGCGGCTAATCCAGTGGAATTTTATTTTATTTGCTTAAAAGCCGCTAACAAGCTTGTAAGCTCATGTTAGCCACTTTAGGATTTCAGCGAAATATTTTAGCTTTACACGGATTAAATTTTTAGTAAAAGGGTTTTTTTGTGAAGCTAAGCAAGGTTTTATATGCATTTAATTCAAACGATTTTGATAACGAAATTTTGCAAAATGTTAGCATTTGTATTTAGTTACAGTTAGTCACAAAAGTAAGCAAACAAATTATGCTGTAATATATGTGCAATAAAAAAAAAAATTCAATATAATTTATGTAAAATAAAAAAACCTTGTTTTATTTTTGCCAATTCATGTTTTCATGAAAAATAAAACGAAAAACAAAATAAAAGCAGAACTTAAAAAAATTCTTAAAATTAACTGAAAATAAAGTATAAAATAAATCACTAGCGTAGGTGTAAACTCTTAGAATATTTTGTAATTATTGGTTAATTTGGAAGTATTAAAATGTGTTAGTACTTTCTTGGGTATTATTTTGCTATTATACCAACTTTCATTCTTGAGTGCATTGAATCAACTCAATTGTTGGTTACTTTATGGTCAATATTGCACCACTCATCCAGAAGATCCCGCTTTGAGTCTTCTTTACTTTTTATTTCAGGTATTCTTATTTGACTACAGTCACTCAAAAAAGTATTCGAAATTTGATATTATTTTTTTTTAAGCCCAAAACTAAAATGTTCTAAGTATCAAATTATTTTTTAGGTTATAACAATGCAATAATAATAATAATACCATAACATTTTTCTGATAATAAAAATGCAAATTGAGCAAATTGTACAGCATTTTAAAACGTATTACGAAAATAATTAAAAAGTAGTGGAAAGAAATTAATTTTTATAATTCAAAAGAATTTTTTACCCTCTCTCACCTTTCTAAAGTCTTACCTGGAAAAAACACAATAATAGTCTAAAAATAGAATTTTTTAACTAATTATAACTACTTGTATAAGAGAGAAAAATTAAAAAACCTTATTGATTCAAATATCTTATTGTTTTAAATAAATTTAATGTGCACAAACTAGTTATTACAGCTACTCCAGCAAATCGCCATTCGTTGGGTTAATTAGCGCACTAGGTGTATATATGTGTCAACATATTTTTGTTTAAATTTTTTATATTTCCCCAAATTCACGCAATTTTTGCAAGATTCTTGTTGCAAAGTTCATATTATATACTTGTTTTTTCATTCTGTTGAGCTTCAAATCCTGATTTTAAAAAATTTAGCAAATTAAATATATAAATACAAGTGAAATTTTATAAATAGTTGAATATTGCTGTGATGATGACTGTAGTGAAAAACAATTGGATAATTTACCCAAACTTTTGTACTTCCTTCGCCTAACGTTGACAAAATTTCAGATCAACAGCCTATCACATAAATTTAAAAAAATTAAAATTAATAAAAGAAGGCAGTGGGGGACTGCCAACTAAAATGAAAACTGAAAGCTATGAAATAATATAGCTATTATGCATTTCGAAGTAGCTAGAGTTCGCAAATCATACGCGTTCTGCTTTTTTAACTCTTTTTATCAATTTATGCGTTATTGAATGTATAAACGGCTATTTTTAGGGTTTATATACAATATTTTTGTAACACAATTACTTTGGTTGGTTAACCGGTAATTGGCTCGGTAATCGGTAGGTAATACCTTTGGTAATTGGTAATTGCTTGGTGATCGCTTCAGTAATCGGTTGGTAATCGTTTCGGTAATTGGTGATCTATTGGTAATTGCTTCAGTAATCGGAAAATGGTTCGGTAATCGGTTGGTAATCGCTTCAGTAATCGGTGATTGGTTCGATAGTCGGTTGGTTATTGCTTCGGTAACTGGTTCGGTAATCGCTTCGGTAATCGGCAATTGGTTGGTAATTGCCTTCGTTATTGGTAATCTCTTCGATAATTGGTAATCGGTTGTTTATCGCTTCGTTAATCGGTTGGTACTTGTTTCGGTAATCGGTTGGTAATCGCATCGGTAATCATTTCGGTAATTGTTTCGGTAATCGCTTCAGTAATCGGTTGGTAATCGCTTCGGTAATTGGTCCTTTAATCATTTGGTAATTGCTTCGGTAATCGATAATTGATTCGGTAATCGGTTGGTAATCGTTGCAGTAATCGGTACTTGGTTCGGTAAGTGTTTGGTAATAGCTTCGTTAATCAGTAATTGGTTCGATAATCAGTTGGTAATCGCCTCAGCAGTAAAAAAAAGCTCACCAAACAAGTTTGCTAGCACGGCACAAGCAATTCTGTGAAATGCAACAGAAAGGCACAGCTAAACGCGTGATGATATCGCTAACAGCGTGACGATATTGCTTACAGCGTGATAATTACGCGAATCTAAAGTTTTCTTCTCTAGCAAAAAGTGCTCAATGCACCTGAAGATGTTTCACTTCAAAAATAATAACTAAATTCCTTGATTATTTGATTAACCTATATAATTAGCTCTCATATTGATTTCTTATATTGAACCTATTATCATAATGAATTTTATTATATTATATATTATATATATATTATTTTTTTATATTTCATATCCAAATTTATATCACATATAGAAAATTTATTGCTCCAATTATCTCAATGGTCGAGATCTCTACCAGCAATTTTTTGCAAAATCACAGTAAAAAAGAAAAAAATGTCCAAAAATTATTTTTCACAGAGATAACAGTACGTTCAAAAAGTCCATAGAATGACACATAGATGGCGTTACTAGATTTTTTCCATATGTTTTTTATTTAGTACCAACCTTCAAACGATACGTATAATTTAACAACAATCTGACAATTGATTGGTGAGTTATAGCATTTTGCGTGCAACTATTGTTATTGAAAAAAAAAATAATGGAAAAAAGTGATTTTCGATTTTTGATAAAGCATTGCTTTTTGATGAAAAAAAATACAGTGGTAACCAAACAATGGCTTGATAAAGATTATCCGGACTCTGCTCATTGAGACAAATGGTAGAAAAGTGGATTGCTGAATTTAAGCGTGGTCGTAGCAGCACAAATGATCCAGAGCGCAGTGGACGCCCAAATCAGACTGTTTTTCCACAAAACATCAGAAAAATCCACAAATTGGTTATGAACGATCGCAAATTGAAGGTGCACGAGCTAGCTGACATTGTAAAGATATCAGATGGTAGTGTTTTTACCATTTGACACGAACATTTGGGTATGCGAAAGCTCTTTGCAAAGTGGGTGGTGCCACGTGAACTCACAGTCGACCAAAAACAACAACGAATTCATGCTTCAGAGGAGTATTTGGCGCTGTTAAACCAAAAAAAAAAACCAATTCTATCGTCGATATGTGACAATGGATGAAACATGGCTTCACTATTATACACCAGCATCCAAAAGACAGTCAGGTGAGTGGACAGCAGTTGACGAACCGAACCCAGCAAAGACAAGCATGGACCCAGCTGTTGGCTTGTACGGTGATGGCGTCTGTATTTTGGGATGCGAAAGGAATAATATTCATCGACTATCTCCAAAAAGGAACCACCATCAACAGCGACTATTACTGTGCACTATTGGGTCGATTGAAGGCTGAAATCGGCAAGAAACGGCCACATTTGCAAAAGAAAAAAGGTGTTGTTTTACCAAGACAATTCACCGTTTACCTACTTAACGTACTCTCCAGATTTAGCCCCCATCGACTTTTTCCTGTTATCAGATCTCAAGAGAATGCTTGCTGGAAAGAAATTCAAGTCCAATGATGAAGTAATCGCTGAAACCGAGGTCTATTTTGACGAGAAAGAGAAATCGTAGTGTAAAAGTGGTATCGAAAAGTAGGAAAATCGCTATACTCTTTGTATCGCTCTTGAAGGCAACTATGTTGAATAATATAATCGAGTTTTAGCAAAATTTTGTTTTTTCTTACTTTTCCTACATACTTATTGAATGACCTGTTTTTTAAACACTTATATAATCTGATACAAAATGGCTTAAGAAAGCAATTTTAAATTAAAATTATTTTTACAAAAAAAAAAAAAATAACTTCTGCGTTAATTTTTCACAAAACATTAAATATTTTGGGTCTTTTTTAAAAAAATAGATTAAAAACGCTCAGCTAAAGGTGCTGTTGAAATAAATTTTATTAAATATTTTATTGAGGCTGATCATAAATTACGTAACACGTTTAGGGGAAAGGGGGAGGGAGGGGATGGGCTCGTGCCAATCGTGCGCTACGTCACAACAAAATGTTTGAATTAAATTTTAAAAATTTAAAATTTTTTAGAATATAATTTTATTGTAATATTGCTTTAAATTTTTGTCAATAAAATAACGCACCTAATAAAACGAATGGATCACAAACCGTCAGCTAAATCTATGTTTAAGCCGACCAAAGGTATAGAAGGCACTTGAAACATCTTCAACAACAGTAACAGCTTCAAATAATACAGATCAGAAGCAAGTAAGAGCAGCAAACGGAGTTAAAGTAACGTTTCTTTGCTGAACTGAAGTGGGCATTTTTACTGAGAAGCAGTCATAGAAAACAGCTGTTATAACTTCACAACCAAAGCGCACATCAAAGTGTTAAAAAAAAAAAATCAAATCAGTGTTTCATTACATCGGTAGTGAAGCGGACAGGGCGGTTAAGACTTTGTGACAAAGTGTGAAATAGGGGTGAAGGGGGGGAGGGGGGGTCCAAAATTGACCAAAAACATGTTACTTAATTTATGAGCCCTTAAAAAAAAAAAAATAAATTGAGAACATATATATAAATACAGCAGGGCTTACTTGCCTCGAAAGTCAAAACATAAAATTTTTCATTGTTTTTCTTATTTCGGGATAACGATGTTAAAATAAAAAATTCATTGCACTAAGAATTTCCATAGTTTAACAGATAACTGAATATTTTTGATGTCAAAATAACAGACATTTTTAAAGTTTTTTAGACGAAATAATTTTTATAAAGTTTTTCTCATATGAAACGATTTTACATTGAAAATTCATTGGTTTAAGAACTCCCATATTTTCGAAGATCTGCCAGTGTTTAGGTTTTGAAATAACGGTAATTTTTTTAAATTTACTATCCCTAAGAAAAATTGCTATATCTTCACATATATTAAGAAAACACTGCCTATTGTAGGGGTATCCGACAAAAAAAAAAAAAAAAAAATAAAAATAAATTGCCTGACCGCCTCCCATGTGTTTTTAACTACTTTTTTTAACAAAATAAAATTAATTTTCTGGATGCATTTACGATCATTTAAAATCGACGGAAAGGGAAAGCATAAAGCTCAAGCAAACAAACATAATATGAGTATTATGAAAATATACTATTTTTCTATTGAAAACACATTACTTTCCATTAAACTTAATCACTTTAAGTCCTTTATACTCTTTAAAGGCACAAATGCTACAAGAAACCTTTCAAATATAATGCTTGTACTACATGGCGTATGAGTGATATTTTTGTTTCTGAACCCTTTTCTTTTTTTTTTCTTTTTTGTTCGCTTCAAATAACTTTCCACTCAATAAACAGCCTGCTGCTGCTCTTCAATAACTTAAATAAAATCCATTGACCAAGTTGGTGACCCACTCAACTAACCTTTTGCTAGAAATCAAAAACTATAAAAAAGACCTAAATTCTCACATTTTGCAATAATAATCGAACAACATACATACGACGCGACGCTAGCATTTGATAAGTTATTGAAATAAAATTGCTGCAGCATCAAAGATTATCCATAACTCTGCGCTATTGGCAAGATTTACAACCGTAAGGAACACGGCAACAAAATAAGCTACGAACAGGATGAGCTTCAAGGCTACGCAGAACATGGACAAAAAAAAAAAAAAAAAAAAGGTGGAACAATAACAACAAAACTTATAATATATGAATTCGATTACTTTTTGCCATGTCCATAAAATCTCTGCAGATTATGGTGCTACACAGACCCAATGAAAATATACACACTTATACAAGTGTTAGTAAAAAACCCATCGGCACACACACAAATACAAACACACAAATGTGTCAGTTTGATGTTTTATGAGCGCAGAAGCACTCTGCTCACTTGCAGGATATCCATTCCAACTCCTTGTGAAATAAACAAAATTTATTTTTCATTTATGAACAATACGGAAACATTTATTGATATCACAGGATGTGAGGGGGAGGCAAATAGTAGCAGATATAGTTGTTTTTTATTTGTGTTAGTTGCTAAGTTTAGTGCCGCTTGGTACAAGTGGTGATAAATAAATGGATGGCAACGTTTGCTTCGACTATTTCTAAGTTTTACTCTCCACTATTGCTGAGCTTGGTGGAAACTTGATACTTATACGATGATTGATTTTTTTTTTTTTTTTTTTGTTTTTGTTACAAGTAGTCTCTGTCGTCATATTCTCATAAAGTAGTTGCTCTCCTTGTGTCAGCTTATCATGCCCAGCCATGTAATGAGCCATTCCAGTAAACAATTGCGCCGTCCTTATATCGGTTGAATTTATTTCCAAAACGTTTTTATTAGGCTATCGTGCTCGTGTGGTTTTATTGCGATTTGCTCAATACACGATTGATGGTTTAAAGATAATTTTTGCAATAAAATATTTGAAATAAAGTTTGTGTTTTATTTTTAGCTGATATATATATAAGTGGGTAGTTAACAAAGACATTATTTTAAGCTTTATTCCAGTCACTTGCATGCGATTAAGTTACTTTTATTTTCAAAATTTATTTATTGATTAGAAGAAGATTGATAGATAGAACAGATTTTGCTAGTTTTTTGTTTTTCTAACGTCTGAATTTTACACTTTTTAGATGTTAAAACTTTTACGTGCCTGTTAAACAATATTAGAAAAATGTCCAATCATGTCAAGTCAGGCCTGTACTAAAGGACGACTTAAAAAAAGAAGTCCAGAAAATGTGAAAAAATAGTTCACATGAGCCTGTTAAGTTCAAGACGTGAAATATTCTTCTTTAACCCTTTGTCTCTTGGTGTACTCAATTGTGTACATACTTCTGAAACATAACATACTCTGACCTGTTATACTATTTTTTCTTCAAATCGGTTCCCCTGTAGTTAATTCTCTCTCTGCGTTTTAAATTTATTAAAACTCCCGTTATAAATATCTGTTTTTTCGGTAAATATCGGTTACATGAAAAGTGTGTCATTTCACATACAGTTTTTAAGCGTATAATTTGTAGAAATATACTTGGTAAGTTAATTATTCTATAAATAACTTCATATTTTAGTGTATTTTTAAAAAATTGTATTCAAAAACTTTTGTTTCCATTTAGAAATTACAAATGAAAATGCATGCCTACAGTTGTGTACAAACATAGTGTACTGTTATTGTGTTGCCTTGTACTCAATTGTGTACATGTATGCAATTGTTATGATCGTTGTAAATAACCATTTTACAGATCACAACAAAAATGAGCAGACAACGTTTTCAAACCGAAAAAGAGTTGGAAGACTTTATTCAAAATTATATCTGAGATATAGAGTTGCCAGATTCATCGGACTCGGATACTGTAAATGATATTGTGGTGCCAAAAAATGCATTTCTTAAGCCCAATCTGGCAGATTGCGTTATTGCTTCAACAGCTGATGATGATAATCGTGATAACGAAGATGATATTATTGAAGAACCACTGAACTTAGAAAATAATAATATAGAATATGTGGATGAGCTTGAAACTTACAACATTACCCAAAAAAGCGACATTGCTTTTCGTAGAAGGTAGTATCAACCAAACTTTTCTGTTCCAACTGAAACTGTATTTGAATTACTGGGATCGAAAGGTTCCATCGATAAATCTCCTTTTCAATACTTTTCATAGTATTTTCCTAATGAAATGTTTGAAAAAATGGCTACACATACGAATATTTATGCTATGCACCTTAATAAAAAGTTGTCCTGCACCTTGCAAAAAGTATAAATAACCACACCTGGACATCAGCTGTACTGCGATAACTTCTTCAGTACCTTTAATCTTTTTGAAATTCTCCTTGATAAGGGTATAAAGGCTGCAGGTAAACTTTATCTTTGTAACTGATTTTATTTGTCTTATTGCCTACTTTTATACTCTACAATAGGAACAATTCGAATTAACCGATTCAATAACCCAACATTTTTGTTAGACGCTGCACTAAAAAAGAATGGCAGAGGCGCTTTCGACCAATTGGTGAGCCGAGACGGTAATGTCGTCCTTGTAAAATGGCAAGATAAAAGGTCTGTTCATTTGGCTTCCAATTTTGCAAAAGGTGAAGAGAAAGTTGTTCAACGATTTGACAAAAAAGCAAAACAACATATAAGCATACCACAACCAGAAATAGTCAGCTTATATTATAATAATGGAATGGGTGGTGTTGATCTGTTAGATCAGTTTATTTCATATTATCGGATATTTATTAAATCAAAGAAATGGCTGTATGCGCGAGTTGGGTTGAATAACGCAACGATTGCATTAAAGAGAATTGGCCAGAAAAGGACGTAATGGCATTACATAAATTTCGAGCACAAATTGGTCGAGCTTTAACCGAATCGAGCAATCCTGAAAATGCAAAATCCTTCTCTGAACAAAGAAGAACCGGTATCAACATTTCATCTTCCTGAAATTCGACCAATACGGGAAGTACAATATGACGGTATCGATCACATTCCAAATCATGATGACCTCAAGGAAGCCGTAAGATGTAAAAACAAGAACTGTAAAGAAAGATCGAGAATTATGTGCATGAAATGTAAGGTGCATTTATGTCTACAAAAGGAATGCAACTGTTTTGCAGACTTTCATACAAATTAAAAGAATCTCTGCTAAAATTATCTTAATTAAAATAAAATTAAAATAATTTGCTTTCTATTTTTTTTTTCATTTCTTTTCGTATGTTAACTTGAATTGATTTAAAAAAAATAAACTGAATAATAAAGAACAAAATATGAAATTTTAAAATTTTTTTGCTGCATTTGACTTAGTTTGGCCACAATTGTGTACATCGTCCTGTGTCATCCTTTGTAGGATTTTTTTAGTTTTAATTTATTTGTTACTTTATTTTTGGGTTATCAAACACAGGAATTGTCACAAATATTTTTTTTCTGTGCTGGGAAAAATTTAACAGTCAAAGGGTTAAGAAAAATTTATATAATGATGTAAATTTTCTTGAAGAAGCAAAAGTTGTGCTTGTTATTACTAATTTACAAATTGTTTTGGGATCGATTTTTTTGAAATTTGCTTTTATTCTCATATCACTTATTATAAATTGAATGCATTTTTATATAATATAAAGGTATATATATACTTTTGTTAGTATTTATTTCTCGTAAATATCGTTAATATTGAAAAAACGAATCATTTTCGAATAGGCTAAAATATGAGTTATAATAGATTAATTCTCGAGGACTTTAATGAGAAGACATACATTATTAGGGGTATTCTCTATGTCTAGTACATGCGCATTCCGTACAAATGCCACAACATTGGCCTGATTGCATACTTTCTATTCTTGCATAGTGCAATGGCCATATACTTGTCAAAGAGAATACCCCTATTATCTTGTTATTATTCGCCTATTGCAGTTGTTGAACATGTGTTATTTTGCATCATAACAAAAGCAAGCATTCGTGGACGTGAGTTCAGACCATAAGTCGGTTAAAAGAAATTTGTTTTTTTTGTTTTTTTAAAGATTTTTTTACTTTTTGACCAACATCTGTTCATATAAAATCTAAAGAAACTCATTAACCTAAAGTACGTATAAGTAAAAGCGAACGGAAAATAAATACTTAAAAAAAAGTACTTTTTAAAAAACATTTTGTTCCATACTAGTCGACTTCGTTGTATATTCGAAACCAACACGAGAACTCGAACTCGCAATGGCGGACTTGATATCAAAAACGAATTTGCTACGATTGGTAAAAAATCATGCGGAAATCATTTTGAAAAGTTCATCTAACTTTTGAGATCCAGAACGACAGAACTATTTTTTTTTTCCTTCGCACAAAACGATCTAAGGTCTAATGTACGATGTTGCATGCTTAATGAATTTTGAGTCATTTTAATTTAATCAAAATGTATGCAATGTTATTGAACGTTGTGGCTGATTTAACTTTGCATAAAATTTATTGCACTTTATGCAACCCTGCACTATGAACATAAATAAACAGTAGACAGAAAGACAGACAGACAGATGAACAGACGGCAGAGGGACAGCGAAATAATCAAACACGAGCTAAACTTATAGACAACAACAAAGCGACACAATCTACTGCACACACGCTTACATATAACAATATATCAAATGCAAATATCGTATCGTTTGCCTTCACAAGCCCACACATACACACACACACACATTGAGGCATTAATAAAAACACTCACACATGAAACTCAGCTCATCATTGATAATTTCGTTTACAATTAGACACGGCTCAGCGAGCACTTGCGATACGGCATAAATACTTCTATGATACACACACACACACACACACACAAATATGTAGATATTTGCACATAACACACTCATATACGCATATTGACCCAGTTCCTAGCTTGCTTTGTGGGCACAAGCTGGCCACGCCCATAACTTCAAATCTTGTACACATCATAAATTCCAACAGAAGCTACCAAAATGAAATCGTTTTACATGCATTTAAGCGGTTGAAATAATGTGGCGAAAGGGTGGCATAAAGCGTTCTATTAATGAAAATATGTGTGAGTGTGTGTGAGTGTTTGAGAACAATCAAATAAACCCACACATGCAGAAGCTTATATTAAAAAACGTTTGTGCTTATTAAGCTTAATTTCCGGCTGACTTAAATTTATGCTAGATATATTTTTTATCTGAGTGTGACCAAGTCTCTGAGACTGCATCGTAGTTTTTGTTTTTTGTTGTGCTTCTTAGCAAACAGTGCGTTGTTTTATTTTAGCAATAATTTTTGTTATTTATTGGGCAGAAATTTATGCAATAAAATTATCGCTAATGTATTTAAGAACTAAGAATTTTATCTAAAATAACCTGAAAAGACACAGTTTTGATAGTATCGTAGGTAGAATTTTTTGTTTGCTATATTTTTTGATAAATTTGTAACTCTTTTTCAGTTTTGTGTTGGTTAAAAAAAAAATGTGATTCAATATTATGTTTAATAAATGGAAAAAAATATTTCGGAAAAATATGAATTTATTATTTTCGCTGCAGTACGAAACTTACATAAATTTAAATTTAATTAAAAATTAAAATTTTAGCAAAGAAATTATATTTATTTAGAAAGTAAAAAAAATTACAGAAGTCATTAAAAAAAAGTTTTTAATATTAATAACGATGGTCCAGTGGATGATGATGGCGATGATAATGATGATAATATGACATTTGTAAGAACTTTGCAAGAATGTTTCAACAATACTGATGATCGGTTCATTAAAATTTCATTCAAAAATTTTTTCAAACCAGAATGTTGAATAAAATTTCTATATAATTTTTGTTTTGCTTTGTTTTAGTTTTAATAAGTAAAGTGTTATTGTAGTGCGAGTTAATTTGTTTTTCTTGCAATAGTAATGGCTAGCTGAATACCCGGCTTGACTCGGGTGTTGATATAAATAATTTTCGATTTCATTCGTCGATTTGAAAAACTTTTCACAAACTTTAAAAGGAATTTTGTGTGCATCTTTCAAACCGGTAACTTTGGCGAAATGAACAAAATGTAGCTTCAACATCTGAAAATTATGAAAAAAAAATTAGGGAAATCGTGATTTGTGTGTGCGTGCCGCCAATCGCTTGCAAAACTATATTTTCAAGTTTTTTATTGTATTCGATAGATTGCACATTTTTGAAAAAAAAATCAGAGCGAAAACGAATTTTTGGCAATTCGCGAGGAAACTGGACAAAAATTAAATAAGCATTGAAAATAGAAATTGAAATGTCAAAACAATGCCAACTTATGGCGCAACTGACTTGCGCATGTGTTGATGCGTACTCAAATACCACAGAATTCGGCATCAGCTATCCTGATTTGCGAAAAAAGAAAGTGGTATATAAATACACATAAAAAAGAAAAGAAGATATTTATCACCCTTCGCGCTTTGCTACGCCTTACTGTATTATGTAGTACATCGCTCTCTGGGGTTCAAGATATATAAGCAAAATACATAGCGCCAAAAGACTCACCGCACCCGAAAACCACTTATTATAAAAATCATACTTATCGGATGATTTGTTTTGAGTTTTGTACAACAGCGCCCTCTGGTTTTCTATATAGAATAAAAAAGATAATCAAATCCTATATATCCGATATACAAATTTTTATCTAAATCGGATGAGCGGTTTTTGAGTGTTTCACGATTTCTTAAGTGATTTGTACTACAGCACCATCTGGTGTTTAAGATTGCGCAGAAAAAAAGTCCAAATACCCACCGTATCCGAAAACCCCTTTGTAAAAATTTTCACGCAAATCGGATGAACAGCTTGATGTTTTTCGAGATTTTTAAAACATTTGTACTGCAGTGCCCTCTGGTGTTCAATATAGAACAAAATAGATAAGTCATTAAAACTACCGTACCCGAAAACGCCTAAATACAAATTTTCATGTAAATCGGATGAATGGTTTCGTGGAACCCGATCGCAGTGCCACCTACCGGGTCCAATTCCGAATCTGAACCATCCAGGGATCCATATAAACACACACAAAAAATTTCATCAAAATCGGTGCAGCCGCTTAGGAACAGTATAATAACACACACACGTACAACTTATACAATAACGCACACTACTTTTCGAGACAGAGCAAAAGAGATAACGCCAAAACATTTGCCGTACACGAAAATCTTTTAGTGAAATTTTTCATCCAAATTGGATGAGCGGCTTTCTACTTTTTTACGATTTGTTAAAAGATTTGTACTACAGCGCCCTCTGATGTTCGATACAGTACAAAAAAGATAATTCCAAAACAGTCACCATATTAGAAAACCCCAATATACCAATTTTCATGAAAATCAGGATAAACAGCTTAGAAATTTTTAAAATATTTGTACAGATCGCTCTCTAGTGATCAAGAAAGAACAGAGTATATAAGTCACAAAAACTCACCGTATCCGAAAACCTCTATATACAAATAATCATATAGATTGCAAATTCATGCAAATCGGATGAACGGTTTTGGAGATAAACTATAAAAACAAAATAAATTAAACACGATCGCAACGCCACCTACCGGGTCCAATTGTGAATCTGAATCGTCCAGGGATCCACTCAAACACACACAAAAAATTTCGCCAAAATCAATGCAGTCGTTAAGGAACAGTTTAATAACATACACACGTACAAATTGGACAACAGCGCCCTCAAGTATCGAGAAAGAGCAAAAAAGATAGCACCAGAACCCTTGCCGTACTCGAAAACCGCTATTTACAAATTTGCATCCAAATCGGATGAGCAGTTTTGGAGTTTGTCACGATTTTCCCAAAATTTAGAGTAAAGCGCCCTCTGGTGTTCAAGATAGCACAAAAAAGATAAGTCCAAAACACTCACCGTATCAGAAAACCCTTATATTCCAATTTTCATGCAATTCAGATGCACGGCTTAGGAGATTTTCGAGGTTTTTCAAAATATTTGTACTACAGCGCCCTCTGGTGTTCGAGAGAGAAAAGAGTAGATAAGTGAAAAAACTCAGCGTGTCCGAGAGCCTCTGCATACAAAATTTCATGCAAATCGGATGAACGGTTTTGGATTTTTTCGCCTTTTTTAAAATATTTGTACTACAGCGCCCTCTGGTGTTCAAGATAGAACCTGGTTTATAAGTCATAAAAACTCACCGTTTCCGAAAACCTCTGTATACGAACTTTCATGCACATCGTATAAGCGACTAAGGAGTTTTTTGACATTTTTTAAAATATTTGTACTACAGCACTCTCTGGTGTTCAAGATAGAAGAGAGTAGATAAGTCACGAAAATTCACCGTATCCAAAAACCTCTATATACCAATTTTCATATAAATCGGATGCACGGCTTAGTAGTTTTTTGAGGTTTTTGAAAATATTTGTACTACAGCGCCCTTTGGTGTTCGAGATGGAACGGTGTAGATAAATCAAAAATCTCAGCGTGTCCGAGAACTTCTCGATACAAATTTTCATGAAAATCGGATGAACGGTTTCGGAGATAAGCTGAAAAACGAATGCCTGGATTTCGATCGCAGCGCCCCCTACCGGGTCCAAACTTTTTTACTGGATAAAAAGTAGCCTATGTTATGACCGGGTATATAAGGAACCTAGATTCCAAGTTTCATTTAAATCCATCCAGTGGTTTTCGCGTGATGCTTTAACAGACAAACAGACAGACAGACAGACAGACAGACAGACAGACAGACAGACAGACAGACAGACAGACAGACAGACAGACAGACAGACAGACAGACAGACAGACAGACAGACAGACAGACAGACAGACAGACAGACAAACAGACAGACAGACAAAAATTTTAAAAATGCGATTTTCGGGCTCAGTGTCATTCAAAACGTCCATCGCAAAAGGAATTTCAAAAAAATATTTCATGTACAGACTTTTTTTTTTACAATTTTATATATATATAGATATAGACTATTTCTCCATCGATAAAAAATGCATTTTTGATGTAAAATTTGACGTAGATTACGATGGTTATACTAAAAACACGCTAAGTGGTGGGTAAGATTAATAAAAATAGATTTAAACATTTAAGTTGCTTTTAACAATATAAATTTTTTTAAAACTATTTTTTTTCTTAGCCCTAGCTTAAAAAGAACCGGAGTCATGAATTTATGAAAATAAGTCTCTAAGGCAAAAATCACGAAAATCTTAAACTTTTAATCCCTTCTATTTAAAAAAATAGCACTCGAACACGTGTCTCTTTTTCACTTTTGTTAAAATACTCAAGACTTAATAATTAATTTCATTTCAATTCAAATTCAATTGTACATTGAGGCTGGTCTTATGTAGTACATCGTATATACGGTATATAAATTGTAGTTAATTAATTTGTGACTTACAGACTAAGTTTCCTTACAAAAGTTAATACGCTAATTATCGCTGTTGCATAAAGGAAGAAAAAGCTTAACAAAAATGTTGAATTTATTATTCAAATTACAATTATACACTAAAACCCCTTACAATAGCCAGTCTAAAGAGTTTATAATTTCAAATTAATTTAATATGTATTGGTAAAGATTTCCAAAGTTTGACAGCATTAACAAAAAACGTTCTAGAGGTCACAAGGTATTTAAATTTAGGTATAATGAGATTTAATGTTCTACGTGATTGAGCATATTTAAGTTTAGCACACAGGTAATGAGGGCACTGGGATTGAATAAGTTTGTGAAGGAAAACCAAATTAAAAATATTAAAGTAGATCGATATATCAGAGTTGAGTATTTGTCGAGAGTATGGCGAAATATGATTAGAAGGAATATATATCTCGCAGCACTGTTCACAACCAATTGAAGTTTTTGCGTAGAGGCAGAATCCAGGTAATCATAGACAATTGCACTTTAAGATATAAGTGGGGTTAAAAATGTTCTTACTATTTTCATTTTTATTTCGACAGAAAGGAAACTGGAAGAAGCCCATAATTTTCTTATAACAGCATACATTTTGCCAACGGTTTGATTAATATGATCACAACCGCTTAAGTGCCTATTCAGCTTAAAACCTAAACTTGTTACACAAACATCATAATATATTGGTTTATTGTTGACACAAACTGCCGGAAGTGATGGGATGTCAAGACTTGCTGCGGAGATGGGTCAAACTTGCATTTTGGCTTCATTCAGCCTTAAACTGTTGTCTACCACCCATTTATAAATTCTTTGCAAGTCCTCGTTTAGCCTATAAACAAGGTCTTCTATGAGCCAATTCGATCGGGAAAGGCAAACTTGTGCATCGTCAGCATATAACTGAATGGATACATATTTACAGCAATATGCTATGTCATTTATAAATATACTAAATATAATAGGGCCCAATATAGAACCTTGTGGCACACCGGATAGAAGGCATCCTAGATTTGATGCTCTGCCATCTGAACGAACACGTTGAAATCTATTATTTAAGTAACTTCCCTATAGGAACAAACTAACTTGTTTTTAAAAACAACTAATAAAAAAACTAATTTAAAATAAACCAGTATATGAACTACTTTGAATTATATTAAGGCGGCAACTACTCTAATTTTGACATGTTTTAATTGCAAATTTTTGTTAGATTACAAGGTAATATATATTTAACCATGTTATTTCATCAAATATTATTAACTTTAGGCCATCAGTAATAGTTTTCAATTGGTTATTTTAAAGTAATTAAAAAAAAAATTTAAATATAACTAATTTAACAAGTAGTTGAAAATATATGCAGACGAAAGTCAATTGACCTATTTAGCGGACATCAACCATACAAAATATGTTAGTTCGTTCTATGGAAAAAATTCAGAATTTCAACTAGTTGTGGTTGACAAAAAACTACTTTATCAACTACTATTAAATTAGTTGATTTTCCTACAGGGTTCGTAGTAGATCAATCGCGTATATATCAAAACCATAATGTTTTTCTAATTTTATGAGCATAACTTCAAAGTTCAGGGTATCGAAAGCTTTGGAAAAATCTAATAATACTAAAATCGAGAGTTCGCCATTGTCATACTTATCACGTATGTCCTCAATAATTTTTAACATGGCTGTAGCACAACAATGTTTTTCTCTAAGCCCCGATTGGTAGTCGCTTAAGATCTTATAGGTATTAAGGTGTTTTACAATTTGTTTAGCAAGTAATTTTTCGAAAATTTTAGAAGGTATACTAATCTAGTATGATCTAGTATACTGATTTTTCTATAGTCTTATACGGCCTGCGCCTGTTTCTACTGGTATCACGTTTGCAATCTTCCATTTGGAAGGAAATATTGTCAGTTGTATTGTTGTTGTCAGTGAGAAGTTTAAAGTATGCGTTAACATACCGATGACTTGTGGCAAAACAAGCTTAACGAATTAAAGGTCTACTCTGTCTTCTCCAATAGCATTCGATTTAATGCTTAGCAAACATCTTAACACATCGTCCTCAGTTGCCATTTCAAAGTTAAAGCGGTTTTCTCTATTGTAAAGTAGATTTGGAGTGACTAAAAATGACTAGCTTTCTGTGGAACTACAGTGACACATATTCGTATAAACGCACTCTTAATTTTAAATTTGCTACCTTCTCTCTCTTTTATTAATGTATTACTCAAAATAAATTCCCACTCATATTGTTTACTAAACTAACGGAAATTTGTATTGAGTGCAAAAACCTGTTTTCGTTGTTGTTGTTTTATATAAATCATTTCAGTTTAAATATTTTACTAAAACCAAGTACATATTCGTTTAAACGCATAACCTTTTTTTTCAATAGGAATGAGAATAAGAATATTTATTAAATTTTCAATAATTAATTGGTCCACCATTTTTATTTATAACTTCAAACATACGATTCGGCATCGACTTCACAAAATTTTGCAGCAACTGATAATCCAAATCTTCCCAAGCTTAGTTTAGTTAACAATATGAGTTGGAATTTGTTTTGAGTAATGCATTAATAACAGAGAGAGAAGGTAGCAAATTTAAAATTAAGAGTGCGTTTATACGAATATGTGTCACTGTATTTACTGACAAAAAGTAGTTATTCAAAGTGTCGGGATCAATTATACATTCTGACTTCTTCTGTTTCCCAATTGCAAGAGACTTGAGATTGTTCCACAGTTGCTTTGGAGATAAGCTGGGGAGCACCTTCGATTCAGAATAATGCATTTTTGCGGTTTTTGTAACTAGCGTGGCATAGTTACGAGCCTCACAATATGTTTTCCAGTTTGCATTTGTTGGACTACGTTTCCAACGGCTATACACTTTACCTCGATCTTTGATTGCTTGAAAACATTTGGTCTTGTAAAACATTTGAATTAAACCATGCTTGGCTTGATTTTTTTTCCTTCAGCTTACGTAAGGGGACATATTTTTGATATAAATCGTTTTTTAATGAAGTGAAGTGTTCTACCTTTTCGTCAACATCAGCAAATAGCCAACAATCTAGTCATTGCAAGCAGGAAGCTTCCGCGACTAATGCTGCAACATCAACTCTTTTGAAGTCTCTAAAAGTGAAAAAAGAATCTAGCTTCGATTTATTTAAATAGATATCATAGGCAACAAAAACCATGTCATGGTCACTTATTCCAGGCAAAGATAACTGCTCAAAATGGTTTACATTCGCTATGTCAGCAACACAAATGATGTCAAGTAGGCTCGGCTTAGAAGAATGACTGAATCTTGTAGGAAAACGGTTTGTAAAAGAATGACTCATATACATGTATGTACATTTTGCATACACATTAATAACAACAACACAAGTAGTGACTGAGAAATATTTGTAAAACGATAAGTTTCTGCTGCAACGCGAGCCGTGCGAGAAAACTACCGCGAAAAGAGGAAGGAATAGAGGCGCCTTTTCAGACGCAAGAAAAGAGAGCAGGAAAAGCATGAGCGTGAGGAACTAGAGGTATACCAGGGCAAGAAGGATGCACGAAAATTCTATCAACAGGTTAAGCGTCTAACCCAAGGTTTCAAGCCCGGAGCATCCACTTGTAGAGACGAAAATGGAGATCTGAATACGGATACGCAGTGTGTGCTGAGATTGTGGAGACGGCACTTCTCCAATTTACTTACTGGCGACGATTCCACCAATGCCGCCCATGGAGAGCGCAGTTCAGAGCTACCAATCAACAATGACGGAGTGGAAGTACCACCACCTAGCCATGAAGAGGTTCGAGTTGCTATCCAACAACTCAAAAACAACAAAGCAGCGGGTGCTGACGGCCTGTCAGCTGAATTGTTTAAAACCGGCAGCGATGAATTGATAAGGCGCATGCATCAGCTCATCAGCAAAATATGGCTAGAAGAAAGCATGCCCGACGATTGGAACCTCAGCGTACTGTGTCCTATACTTAAGAAAGGAGACCCAACAATCTGCGCAAGTTATAGGGGTATCAGTCTTATTTCCATCGCATATAAGGTTCTCTCAAGCGTACTGTGTGAAAGATTAAAGCCGATTACAAAAACACTGATTGGACCTTATCAGTGTGGCTTTCGACCTGGTAAGTTCACCATAGACCAGATTTTCACGCTACGACAAATCCTGGAGAAAACCCACGAAAATCAAATTGACACACACCATCTCTTTGTCGATTTTAAAGCTGCGTTCGATAGCCCGAGAAGGGATTGCCTATACGCAACAATGTCTGAGTTCGGTATACCTGCAAAGTTGATCAGACTTTGCAGAATGACGTTGAGCAACACACGCAGCTCCGTCAAGGTAGGAAATGACCTCTCCGAAACCTTCAATACCAAAAGAGGTTTCAGGCAACGCGATCCACTGTCTTGCGATCTCTTTAACATCATAATGGAGGGGATCGTACGAAAGGCCGGTGTGCATCGTAATGGCACCAAAGGCGTCCAGCTCCTTGCGTACGCTGATGATATTGATATTGTCGGCAGAACCAAGAGAGATGTTACCGCTGCTTTCGCCGCTATCGAAAAGGAATCAGCCAAAGTGGGTTTGACGAGAAATGAGGGCAAAACAAAATATATGCTGTCTACAAACAAGGGAGCTCGGCGTTTAGACTCCCACGTTTCATCCGGCAGCTATAACTTTGAAGTAGTCATGGAGTACATTTACCTTGGCACCTCCATTAATACCAAAAACGAAATCAGCCTGGAGATAAAGCGAAGAACAATAATTACTAATAGGTGCTACTACGGGCTCAGTAAGTTCCAGAGCCCTCTCTCGATCGACAAAACTAACACTCTACAAGACGCTCGTTCTACCTGTGCTGCTTTATGGCGCTGAGGCATGGGTAGTTTCGCAAACTGACGCAGCCGCTCTGGGGGTGTTCAAGAGAAAAGTTCTTCGCAAAATCTTCGGTCCTGTTCGAGTCGGCGATGACTATCGCATCCGAATGAACCACAAGCTGTATGAGCTCTACGATGACATTGACGTAGTTCGGCGTATAACTGTGCAGCGACTACGCTGGCTGGGTCATGTCCATCGTATGAACGACGAAGCTCCAGCGATAAAGGTGCTCGAGGCGAGGGTCGCTGGTCAACGACGACGAGGGAGACCATGCCTCCCATGGATGGACCAGGCTGAGGAAGCCCTAACCGCACTTGGTGTATCCGATTGGAGAAGGCGCGCGCAAAGCAAAAGCGCCTGGCGAGAGCTGATGAGGTCGGTTAAAACCCGGACACGGGTTGTTACGACCACCTAAGTAAGTAAGTTAGATAAGTTTCAACAAACGACACGATGTTGCGTTCGTGATTTTTGTACGACCCAAGCCAACAATCATAAAAACAACTGAAACAGCTGCTGAAGCACATAAAGCAGGATTTTTCTCATCCAAAAATATGAAGTTTTCTTCTTAGATGTTGGTATGTTGTGATTTTGTTAGATAAATATAGATATTTGTTTCATTTGCCATGTAAATGATATATTTGAATACATTTTATCTTTGTACAATTAATATTAAGAGCTGTAGGTGTACTGCGAAAAGTGAACAAAAACGTATCATATACTTAATAAATTTGTGTATATAGTTATGAGCGAGTGAATTTTTGTGTTTTTTTTTTAATTTAAGAAATTTTTTTTCATAGGGTTGTTATTTTTTTCTGTATCAGGCGAACCATGCACTGCCGTGTTGTTTGGTAATTCCACTCTCGTGATATAAATAAATGAATTTGTTAATAATGAACCTGTATTTACTTTTGAAGGTATTCCAAACGCGGACGAGATTCTGTCTTGAAAAGTTGGGACGATTTAATTTCTAAAACGTATCAGTGTGCTACTGCTGAAAGCTTTGGAAGGACACAAAAAGGAAGAAACGCAACGCTTTAGAGAAGATATTGTTTCTAACTATTTACTGAGAAAAAGTATTTGTTTCTTTTATTTTTAACTACTAGTTATAATTACTCTGCTCAGCAGTGGTTTTTCTCTAAGAGATTTTATCGGCTTTTTGTATGTATTTTGTCCGCTAGTTTTTTAACCCTTATTCTATATATATGGGTGAATATATGTTAACAAATATTTTAAAAAAATTTCGTCCAAAAACCTACATTATTTTTAATAGTATAGCACAAAAAGTGTGTTGCACTTTTAGAAGTGTCCCTACTAAGCAGATATAAGAGATGCACCCATCTCTTCCATAATAGATACAAATACGTGTACGAATTACGACATTAATTAAGTCAACCAAACGCCGGAATCACCAAGACCAAATACATAAGAAGAAGGTTATTTATTTATCATCAATATTAGACATTTGTTTTTATTTTGTGGAGCAGTGTACCGATTTATTAGATGATCATTTTGTAAAACTCTTTTGGAAATCGAAAGTAATGGAATTAATCAAAGAAGATGTCAGAGTATCAAATATTACATTTTTTTTTTTAAGTTTTAGAAATTTGATAATGACCCAGCAGAAATCTCTATTAGGTCTCACTAATGACTTCATACCTGAAGTCAGTCAAGATTTTCTAAAAATAATCAGGCCACTAATTTTCAATTGAGATTTGAGGACTGATATTTGAATATACAGGCATATCTTGTAAGTTTAAAAGATAAAAAAAAAACGAAATGGCCATCTCAAACCTTGAAAGGACTTTGACCGAGCTTCTTATGATCAATTGTGTTGTGTGCGTTGTGAAATATTTAAACACAATGATCGAGAACTGGACCTACATCTTTTATGCTGACTTCGAACGGCTTATGTTTGTTCTCAAGAAGCTTTTCATGGTAGTTTTTATTCTCTGAGGTTTGCCATTGTCTGCAGAGAGGTGACGGCCCAACAGAAAAATTAATTCAATTGAAAAAATTTTCTGTGTCAGATGGACGATCCTCTGGCGTAAGAGTCACACACTCTACCCACTACGCCACGGCCGCCACTAAGTTTAAAGCGTAAATAAACTTTATTTTTCATTGAAAGAGATTTACTATGTTGTGCCAACAAATTTTTAAGCTAAATTTATTATATTTAGGGGTAGATTTAATTTTTACAATATTCGGATAAATTAAGAAAGCGCGTCTTCCAGTTGAGTCTCCATAAATCTTAAAAAACTTGTTAATAACAACAAATAACTAAGGGTTTAAGGATTTAGATTTGCAATCGCTGTCCATGAAGGATATGATTATTAAACTCTGCTCTATGGTGTGAATTAAGCCCGCAGAACTGGCCTAAGAGTGCTCCAAAGGCTCTTGCGTAGCTGTAATCACTGCTGAATAATTAATTATAGCTTCTAGCCGTCTTATATGGAGAACAGAATACAATTCATATAAAATTAATATCACTCATACGCCATGGAGTACAGCGTAACACGATAAAAACCTCAAGGAACTGGATTTGGCAGTGTGATTTAAGCAATTTTGTGCGTAATTTATGCCATAGCTATAAGTCAGAGCTGAACCTTAATTATTTGTTTGCTAAATTTTATCGGCCAGCAACTTAATTCCTGCTTCCGTTGCTCGTTATTGTAAATAATAGAAAATATTTCTAGATTTTGCGCAAATATTTGCTCCAATTATTCTTTATTTTCCTCTAATTATGTACTGAGAACAGTGTAAAAAATAGAGAAGAAAAATAAAATTGTCGTAAAAAGTATTACAATGCATATGTTTGTAAAAATAAATAATATATATCACACATCAGGCAACAGCAATAAGATGCTTTAAATTGGCTTGAATGTCACAAAATGTCAAAGCCAACATCAAACATCTTAGAAACTCTAACATGTGTATAATATACATGTTTAGATACGATATATAAAAAGACTCGACGTGCAAAAATTGGGCTGGGTAAAAATGTTAACAACACTTACACTCACACACACACACTTATGAAAAAAGAAAATAATGGAAAAGACTCGCTTTTTTAGCTGCTGTTGCCGACAGCAACATATAACATTAAATGCAACAACACTATGGCAAAAAGCTGCAAGTTGAAAGAAAAAAAAATATGTTACAATCGCATTTTAAATCGCGCTTATAATAAAAAGAAAAATATACAAATATATTGCAAAGAGCAAACTTTTTTACTGCAGTCAATTTTTTAGCAGAATGTTGCAGCAAACAATTTATTAAAATGATTGTTAGCTTTTTATGCATTTGATATTTCAATCCTTGACATGAGCATGTTGACTGGAGTAAGCTTAATAAAATAAATCAGACTATACACATACACACACACACACAAAGATTTCCATACCCGATAAACATTAGCGCTTATATTTATGACACCAAAAAGTGTGAATTTTCTGACGATATATTAAGTGCTTATATATATGAGTCAAAAAAGAGTTTTATCGTACTCTTTTATGACTCGCAAAGAACAAAAACTGTGACTTAAAAAGTGTGCCCCCTACAGAAAGGAAAACATGCTCATATCGGGGTCATAAATTAGCACATTATTAGCACTCAGACTCAAAAAATATGAGTCCAAAAGGAGTATGACTCCTAGACTCAGAATATTTGCAAAATAGCAGAGTTGTAAAAGAATGCATTAATGCTAGTAAAAAACTGCCACTGAATGCAAAAAAAAAAATGATTTAAGTTTTCAATAATTTTTTGATTTCATGACTTCAAGTTTTAAAATCAGCAATAATTTGGAAGTCATGATTTCGAAATCAGTTCGTAAAATTTTTATTGAAGTCTTTTGATTCATTCACTATGATTGAAGTCGCGGTTCTTGGAGTCATTGATTGCATTTAATTTAAACCAATTTGAAGTCAATAAAATCACTTGAAGCCAGTTGAAACCATCGTTTAAGTCACTGAAATGTTGAAATAAGTTGAAGTCAATTGAAGTCTTTTGATTGAATTTAAAAATTTTTGAAGTCATTTTGAAAAAATTTAAAAATTTTCAAAATTCGAATTGCATAAAACGACTTTTATTTTTACTCAAACAAAAAAAAATAATTATTGACACGGTTTTTTTATTTTAAACAAACAATGAAACTAAACGATCAAATGTTCCTTGCAATTTTTCGCTATCTTCGTTCTGTTCGCTAGAACTGAATTGTTTTGTGTTACATATTAGCTTTTGAAATTGTTTAATGTGAAGAATATTGCTTTATTGAAGAATTGGCTTTAATGGGTTTTCTCGGTCAAGATTTATTTAATTTTAAAAAGTTGCAATCATATGAATTGAATGATTTCAAATTGACTTCAATGACTTTAATAATTATTGCAGTGACTGCAATCTTTTAAAAAAAATTAATTTATACAATTAATTTAGTTCTTCAGTCATGATTGCAATATAAAATTTAATGAAGTCAGCAATGACTTCAATTTTTTTTAATGCATTCAATAACTCAAAATGATTTTAGGACTTCTTGTGTTGAAGGCATTGCAACCAAAAATGATTTAAAGATTTAAATCAAAACTTGAATTCATTAGGTACGAAGTCAATGACTGCAATACAAAATGATGGGTAGGTTAAAACAATTTGAAAAAGTATTTGAAATAATTTTGTGAATTGCATATTTTTATTTCTTATATTGAGAGTGATTGCCAATTTTGAAATTTTGATTTTTTATCAAACTTATGCCTGAATACGGCCGTGGCGTAGTGGGTAGAGCCCATACGCCAGAGAACCCTGGTTCAAATCCCATATGACACAGAAAGTTTTTTTCAATTGAATTAATTTTTCTGTTGGGCCGTCACCTCCCTGCAGACAATGGCAAAGCTCAGAGAGTAAAAACTGCCATGAAAAGCTTCTTGAGAACATGAGTCGTTTTGTCGAAAATTACTCGAGTACTGATGGAGTGTTTTGTCCCATCCACCCTATAGTCCCTGCAAAACTCACTGAATGGTAAACCTTTGATAATGAGGGCCTTACCAAACAGAACCGTGATATGTTATCTGCAGAGAAAAGTAGAGACTTCTACCTGCGCGAAATAATGAAGCTACCACAGAGATGGGACAAGGTGATCGAATAAAAGCGCGGATAAGTGATTAAACTGACTTTTTGTACAAACTAATATATTCTGTCTACCATGCAAATATTTCAAAATTTGATCATAAAAATTTGGTTATTTTTTCCACAATGAAAAGTACATTTTTTAATTTTTTGAAGCGAATCTTTTTACGCCTCGTTCTGTGATTTGCTTGAGTGAAATCTCAAGAACGAACATTTTTAATATCGACAGCGTTTTTCTTAGAAATTGATGTTTTTTTATTCTTTACGTCTATTATAACAAGAATTTGTAATTTCAATATATTAAAAATATTTTTTCGATCTTCCGCGTGGAATTGAACCCGCAACGTTGTGATTAGAAGTTCAGAACACTATCCACTGATCCAAAAGCCTTTGTTAAGTACAGTTGTTGATTCAATATGAAGTATGTAGTACTACAGCTATGTTGCAGTAGATCATAATAATCTCTTAATAGATAGGGGAGATTGTGGATTGCCTATTCTACACATAAAAACATTCCACATAAAATGTTCTACTTGCCACAAGATGTCCCCAGCATCGGTGATTTAATAAAGTACAACTTAAACTTTATTGCAGCAGATTGAAAAATCTATACATTAAAAGAATTGCTTACTGGCTTTTCAACATATCCAGCATATTATTTTCTACATATCAAGCAGCTATCCAGATATAACATAAATATTGCTTCTAGTTGTTACATACAAGATGTCTTCAGCATCGGCCAAAAAATAACAAATGCCCACAAGTGAGTTGAAATAATAATGAATGCAGCACGTATTAAAATAAATAAAATAATACTGAAATATAATAAAATTTGCTGGTGTGAATAACAACGTGTGTTTTTTTTAATTACTTTATGTTATTTTAAATAAACCACTAAATTATTAAACGTCTGTGCGCTGCAAGGAATACGCGCAATCCAACACAGAGAAAGCTAGACGTCGACAAGCTGCAATCAACACGGACAGCCGAAGCCTTTGCCACTCGACTCTCACTCCTGCTTCAAGAAAGCACTCCTACGATCGACGATATATGCGCGCAGTGGGCACACATCTCCCACTCTCTGCGTACGGCTGCCAAAGAGCTAATTGGCTACCACCGTCCCCGCCAAAACCAATCGCACGACCAGGAGTGTCGCGAAGCCACTGCAGAGAAAAACGCCACCTACAAAGCCACCCTGCAGTCGGTTGTAACGCGTGCTGGTAACGAGCGATACAGAGAGAAGAGGAGGGACGAGAAACGTCTTTTCAGGCGGAAAAAACGAGAGGCAGAAAAGCGTGAGTGTGAGAAGATTGAGATGTATGGTGACAAGAACGAGGCCCGAAAATTTTCCGAAAAGATAAGACGCCTGGCCGATGGCTCTAAAACCAAGGCCTCTTTCTGCAAGGATGAAAACGGGAATCTGTGACACATATCCAGAGTACACTGACGTTATGGAGAGTAACGTTAGAAACACTTCTCTCGTCTTCTGAATTGCGATGACGACAACAATCCCGCCAATAGAGATGATATCCCGGAAACCCCAATTATGGATGACAGCGTTGAAGTTCCGCTGCCCGACTATAATGAAGTCTTGACAGCAATAACACGGCTTAAGAACAACAACGCCACGGGAGCCTATGGTCTACCCGCGGAGCTGTTTAAGAACGGGGGCGAAGCTCTATTTAAATGCATTCACGAGCTTCTATGCAGAATATGGTTGGACGAATGCATTCCAAACGATTGGAACCTCAGTGTACACTGCCCAATCCACAAGAAAGGCGATTCCACTATTTGCGCCAACTAACGTGGGATAAGCCTCCTAAATATCACCTATAAGGTCCTGTCAAGCGCATTATGTGAAAAACTGAAGCCCATTGTAAACCAACCGATTGGGCCTTATCAGTGTGGCTTCAGACCTGGGCAATCTACCACCGACCAGATATTCACGCTACGACAAATCTTGGAAAAGACCATAGAGAAGCAAATTGACACCCACCACCTTTTTGTCGACTATAAAGCCGCTTTCGACAGTCCAATAAGGAATCACCTATACTCCACCATGTCTAAATTTGGTATACCTGCAAAATTAATCCGTCTATGCAGGATAACACTGAGCAACACCAGCAGTGCTGTAAAAATCGGGAAGGACCTCTCCCCCCCCCATTTGTTACCAAACGAGGTTTTAGACAAGGTGATTCTTTATCGTGCGACTTTTTTAACCTAATAATGGAGAAGATCATTCGAGCTGCTAATCTGAGACAAAGTGGCACAATATTCTATAAGAGTGTTATGCTGCTAGCGTATGCCGATGATATTGATATAATTGGCCATAACACACGCGAAGTCAGTGCAGCATTCTCCAAATTAGAAAAAGAATCGAGTCGCTTGGGTCTTGCAGTAAACGCAGATAAGACGAAATATCTGGTGTCAACAAACAAACAGTCCTAGCGTATTGGCACCCACGTCACTGTTGACAACACCTCCTTCGAGGTTGTGAAGGACTTCGTCTACCTCGGTTCCAGCATTAACTCCACCAACGATATCAGTAGAGAGATAAGACGAAGGATAACTCTTGCCAACAGGTGTTACTTTGGGCTCAGTAGGCAATTGAGAAGCAGAGCCCTCTCTCGACTAACAAAAGTCACACTCTATAAGTCACTAATCATGCCCGTCCTGTTATATGCAGCACAAACCTGGACGTTGAGCAGCTTTTGGGAGCGTTCGAGAAGATTCGAGTTCGAGTTCGAAAGATCCTTCGTAAAATCTACGGATCAATCTGCGTCAATGGCGAGTACCGAATACGATGGAGCGATGAGCTGTATGAGCTATACGCCGACATCGACATAGTAAAGCGCCTAAAAATCGAGCAGCTTCGCTGGATAGGTCATGCTGAGCGGATGGAAGATGACGCTCCAGCGAAGAAAATATTCGATTCGGTACCCAGCGGAGGGCAACGCAGAAGAGGACGACCGCATCTCCGTTAGAGGGACCAAGTGGAGGACAACCTGACGAAACTTGGAGCTTCCAACTGGCGCCAGCAAGCGCAAAACAGAAATGGCTGGCACAATTTCTTACAACAGGCGGAAACCGACTTACGGTTGTAGGCGCCATCTAAGTAAGTAAGTAAATTATTAAATCTATGAAACTGCAAAAAAACTTCACTTCTCTCGTGTGTCCAATGACGCACCTGTGTTTTTGTTTTTCGGTTCTATATTTTCTTGATGTACAGGTTTCGCGTAGCCATCACACCCAAATGCATTTATTATTGCAATTATTTTTCCCTCTTAGTTATCTGCTATTTCCATTAAATTTGACCTTTTTTTGTTTTAATAAATCGATTTAAAAAAAGATCGTTAAGTTTATTCCCTCGAAAACAACAACCATAACAGATTTAAATTGCTTTTTGTGTTAATTCATAAAAATAAAATTATTTATGCTCCATTTAGGAATAGAAACTGAAATGTTTACAATGCGCCTAAGTGTATGCAACACATTTGACAATTTAAGAGTTTTCTTCTCGTGTTTTATAGCCAAATTTAGAGTGGGCTGAAAGCATGCTGCAAATTGTGTGTTTTATGAGTCAAAATGCTGTGTCAAAGTGTGCAACTGGATGATTGCAAAGTCTATGGCAGGGCAATTTATAACCCACAAAGTAGAAGCAGCACTAGGCAAGAGCCGCAGCATATGGCAGCAGTAGGTGGCATAGAGCTAGCTGTCCCTGTGAGTGTGTGTGTGTGTGTGTGTATAGCACTCGCTATGTGGCGGCCTATAACTTGAACTCGTTAATCAAAACTCGAATTTTACACAATTTGCTGCAGCAGCCAAAAATAAAAAGCTTTCAACTTGGGTGGCAACCCCAACAGCAGCTGTACTATAGATTTGAAGCCGATGATGAGTGGGTTGAGTGGGTGGGTGTTGATGTACAAAAACACACAACAGCTTTTCAAGAATGCCATCAACTGTATCGTTAGTAGGCAGTGGATGGCTGGAGTGTCAGGTTGAGTGGCTAAAGAGCTTGGTGGGGGGAGAGGGGGGACTGGATACGAATGTTTTATGTGTGCAAAATAATGCGCTAATATCACGGGGCGACGTGGGGCTAAGCTACTCTGGTAGCTGTTTGTGTGTGTGTGTGTGTGTTAATAACTTCAGTTTCATTTAAAAATGTTGTCAGCACATTGCAGGATGTTGTCGTTTATTTCTATTTCTTTTTATGCTCTATCATCGTTGATTTTTTTTTCTTTAATTTTTTTTGTTTATACTTTATATATGTTTTTTACTACATCCTGCTCGTATCTTAGCTGCCAGCTTTATTTGGTTGCTGGCATATTTTGATCTGATCTGTCCTGCTTTTCGGATGTGTGCCACTTTACTTTGCTTGTAGCGTGGTTGTTGTTGTTTTTGTTGTACAGCTGTAACAAATCTGTTCTCGTTCTCGTTGTTGTTGTTGTTGCTGTTTTGAATCTGAAAAACAAATGAACACCAGTGTTGCCATTGTCATGCATAACTCCCATTTTATGTAACCCTCGTTTGTTGCTGCTGTTGTTGTTGTAGTTGTTATGTTATCGTGTGATGTTGTTGTTGAGTATTCTTTGGTTGTCATGTGATTTGCGTGTATTTCAACGATTAATTTTAATCATCGTCAATTTTTTACAAACGTTTTTCCATTTGCTTTATAATCTATTTTTTCTTTTTGCTTTTATTGTTATTGTTGTTGTTGTCTATTTTATTAAGAGCTTGTTTCTTGTTTCTTTTGACATTCTAGATTAAAGATGCTTGTAAATCACTCATCGCAAGAGATGCTCCGTTGCCTGGTTGAAGCAAGAGGGGAAGAGGAGCAGGAAGTGGCGTAGTAGTTAGCCTTAAGTACCTACTTCCAGCACATTTGGTGAGTACCGGAATTTTAATAAAATATATAGAAAGCATCTTAAGCGGAAGCATACGATTAATGATCCTAAGTATGGCGCACTGTGCTGCTATGCTAACTTTTCTCATTCTTTTCCCATTAAGTAGCCATATTTATCCAGTTTTCATAGTAGACGAACTTAATGACTATTTAAAAATCATGAAGCGAAGTAATTATAGCATTTTACGATGTCGACTAGGGTGCAATCAGGTATCTGCTTGGCTTATGCGTCATAAATTAAGTTGGTGGAATCTTTTTGTATGAAAGAAATTCGTTAGTGTTTTGAAGATATTGAAGGTTTGCATTTACATCCTTAGTGCGTAGAGAGGGGATGGGTGGGGGGGGGGGGGGCGAAGAAGTTGTAGCCTAGACATCAGAAAAGGATAAAAAAAGAAATTAATATCGCAAAAAATTCAAAAAGTTGTATGGGGGTTTTTTTGAAGTCGGAGGTATGAGCCGCTCCAGGACTAGCTAAGGACCCTCGAACTTTTGCATGGTGAGAAGTCTTGCAATCGCACTGTTTTTTTATTTTTTTGACATCATACCTCTTTCAGTGTACAATTTTATTTACAAATATTAGTATTAAGGTAGGTCAAATTGTTCAAGATATTTTTCGCAGTCTGGCTCAGTAAAAATCATATTTTTTCAAGTGCGAAGGAACCATATATTTTAGGAGAATTTAGACCTTGCAACTTTTTGAAGAAAGAAAACTAGATTTCTTATTTCAAGTTTTTAATTTTTATTAAGATTCTTCTTTCTAGTGAATATTAGCTTAGAAAAATCGGATGTTAAGTACCAAAAACATTACTTAAGAATTGGCATAGACAACGTAAACTCTGCAAGACTACTTCCATTGAAATTTTTTTTTATTGTAGGTAGCATAGAAAATTCGGGGAACAGTACTGTATAAAAGGTTGGACCGATATTTTTTTTTTAATTTTAATACGCAATAGCAATCAAAAGTTGCATATATTTGCGCTGATTTAAAATACGCTTACCATTTTAAAAATTAATATAACTTTTGGCCCTCTACCAGAGCTCATCTGCAGCCAACAAAAAAATTTGAGTCACTAAATTCAATAATCAATATAAAAAGCACATTTTTTGCTGAATTCGATATGTATTGTTTTCGAGGCGTATAAGTGATTTTTTTCATATCATGGTTTATTTTGTGTAAATATTTTGTTTATTGTGTGTAATTTTAAGGCGGTCTTCTCATTCAAAACCCGTTTTTTGGACCCTTTTTAAAAAAATTCTTATTTGAAAACGCAAAGAATAATTGAAAACTTTATTTATTGTATTACAAAAGGTTCAAAGTAAATAAAAAAAAATTTTTTGCCTCGATACGTGGGCTGTTCAAAAAGTAATGAGACTTCAAAGTTGGTGGTGAAAAAAAGGTGTCGTCACGGCGGCCACGATTCCGGGTCTCCGGAGCGTTTGAAATGAAAAAAAAAACGGGGTTATAATCAGTATAGATGTAATTCTCGGGTGAACCTCAAACTTAATTTTGTGATTTTTTTTGACAAAATGGCGGCCATTCAAAAAAAAATTTCAATTTCGGGTTTTTTTTTGTAGTTTAGTGTAAAAAAAAAATAGTAAAAAATTTTTTAAAATTATGGTCGAGGTTTACCCGAGAACGGGGACAATTCTGCGTCGATTCCATATTGTTTCATGAAAATCGGTTCAGTTGAACTGGAGATATCATGGCCGCCAGTTCGAAAAACGTGGGTTCGAGATAAACGCGTTTAAAGTTTGAAGTAATTTTTTTGGGAAAAAAAAAAAAATCAAAAATGTTTAAATGCAGTTTTAAAGAGCTGACAATTTTTACTTACAAATATTAGTCGGCGATGCCAGCTCCATACAGGCCACCTTCCTCTTTTTCGTAGAAACTGCTTTCTGCTGCCCTCTCTGCTCTGCGAGCCGTTCTGCCAGCTTTTGATGATGCCGCAGCTCGAGTCTATGATCGGTTCAATCTGTCTTCATTGCGAGATAGTGCGTATTCGTATGCGTTTTTGCCAATCGCAATACCCATCAAACCCATAATTTTAAGTATGGGTATAAAACCGTCGTTGAAGAGGCACGTTGCAATGAAATTGGCCACTTCGATGGTGCGTGCGCCTGAGTTGATGTGTTTGGGCGAAAGTGACCAAAGAACAGAATTGTAGGACTCATTGGAATTCTGAGTTTCAGATCCAAGGCATCTTTCAAGCAAATTATCTGCCGACAGCGCTTCGTAAGCTGGTTTTATTACCTCCATCACCTTCTTGTCCATCAGACCTTGCTTCACAAAAAAGGCTGTATCTTCTAAAGTATTTCGAATTTCTAAAAAGCCTTTTAGGGGCATATTCACAACTACCCAAGCTATAAATAAATGCAAAAAAAAGTTGAAAAAAAAGTTGCTCAATGAGAAGACCCCCTTAAGCAAAGATAATGATGATTTAATGATGATTTTCGGACTAAGCGATCTAAAAGTATTAAAAAAATTCACAAACAGACAGAATTTTAATAGAATTGCTGTATACCTCTGTTATTATGTGGAAAGGTAGTACAAATAAAAGAAGTTTCAGTCAAAAAAGCTCTGGTGGAGGGTCAAAAGTTGTATAGAATTAAAAGATGGTTAACTGATTTTAAAAATACGCAACTTTTAGCTTATAGTGTGTTTCGAAAAAACAAAAAAAACATTTCCCATACAGCATCATCCCAGCCACCTGTTATGAATACTGGTGATGAAAAACTCCGAAATTTTCAGTCCAAAAAGCCAAAGGTCATAGGATTACTACAATTTTTCCAACATTTATAGCGACTGCTTTGAAAGAATTTTGATACAAAATAAAAACTTTATATAAGAATTCTAGTTTTCCTTTTTGGAAAAGTTGCACATTCTAAATTCATTTGAAGCATATGTTTCCTTCGCAAAGGATACCTTAAATAATATGTATTTTGTGATTTTAGCTCAGCCAGACTGCGAAACAATTTGAACCACATTAATAAGAATATATATATTAGGGTGTCCCAGAAAGTCTAAGTTGTTTTTTTTATGTGGTACCCCCTAAATTTTTTGGTATGATGTTCAAATATTTGTAAAAAAATTGGTGCACCTAGGACAACGGGAACCCATGCCGACAAGCATCGGTACATGTCAGTACTTGATTATATAGGAAAAAGTGTAAATTTTTTCAAAAAACCCGAATAACTTTTGTACAACTGTAAATTTTGAAAAAGCTGGTAAACAGTTCGTATTCTATTTAATTTTTCTTTAAAATAAGCTCTCAAACAAGAAAATTGGAAGAAAACCTGCAGAGTTGTGAAATTTTTACTTTTCGCAAAAAAAAAACTCCTTTTTATTCTTGTTGTATTGTATAAATTTCCAGTTTGAGTGTTTTTAAAAACAAAAAAAAGTTCCCAAAAATCCACAAATGAAAAATTGGCAAAAAACGGCACAAATAATAAACATAGTCTTGAGATATTTTCAAGAAATTGAAAAACCGCAATTTGGGAAAACAAGTTATACCTGTTGAAACTTGACTTTTTTTTCAAAAATGCCCTTCTAGCATTTTCTAGCATATCGATAACAAATAAAAAAACAAATTAGAAAAATTGAAAAACATATATTTCTCACTCGGAGTAACTATAATAATTCTAGAAAAATATTTCTGACTTTCATTTGTACAATTTTATAATTTCAGAGTTGCCAACATTTGGTTTTTTCCATTCCGTTTTTTATTAGGTTGCATTATGTTGGGAATGCTCCTAATTTTTAACACCTATGTTCTTATTTCATTCATATGCGAAAAAAGATAGTTTATAATACACATAAAGAAGAAAACAAGACATTTATCACCCTTCGTGCTTTGCTACATCTTACTGTATTTTGTAGTACAGTGCCCTCTGGTGTTCCAGATAGAGCGAAATACATAGCGGTAAGACTTAGCGTATCCGAAAACATCTTCTAAAAATCATACATATCAAAGAGTGGCTTGAAGTTTTTATATGGCATTTGTACAACAATGCCCTCTGGTATTCGGAAAAGCGTCAAAGCCCTTTCCATACTCGAAAATCTCTACATACAAATTTTTATCCAAATCAGATGAGCGGTTTTTGAGTGTGTCACCATTTCTTAAGAGATTTTAACAACAGTGCCTTCTGGTGTTCAAGCAAGCACAGAAAAAAAAAAATCTATAATACTCACCGTATCCGAAAAAGCCTATGTAAAAAATTTCATGCAAATCGGATGCACGGCTTAAGGGTTTTTTGAGGATTTTCAAAATATTTGTGCTACAGCGCCCTCTACAGTGCCCAAAAACCCCTGTATACACATTTTCATGTAAATCAGAGAAGTGATTTTGGAGACAAACTATAAAAAAATTCTTGGAACCCGATCGAAGTGCCACCTACAGGGACCAATTCTGAATCTGAACCATCCAGGGATCCACTCAAACACACACAAAAAATTTCATCAAAATCGGTGCAGCCGCTAAGGAACAGTTTAATAACATAGGCACATACAAATTGTACAACAGCGCCCTTAAGTTTTCGAGACAGAGCAAAAACGGTAGCGTCAGAAACTTTGCCGTACACGAAAATTCTCTTATGAAAATTTTCATACAAATTGGGTGAGCGGTTTATGGAGTTTTACACAATTTCTTAAGAATCTTGTACTAAAGCGCCTTCTGGAGATCAAGATAGCTCAAAAAAATAAGTCCAAAATAGTCACCGTATCAGGAAACCCCCATATGCCAATTTTCATGCAAATAGGATAAACGGCAGACAAGACAGACAAGACAGACAAGACAGACAAGACAGACAAGACAGACAAGACAGACAAGACAGACAAGACAGACAAGACAGACAAGACAGACAAGACAGACAAGACAGACAAGACAGACAAGACAGACAAGACAGACAAGACAGACAAGACAGACAAGACAGACAAGACAGACAAGACAGACAAGACAGACAAGACAGACAAGACAGACAAGACAGACAAGACAGACAAGACAGACAAGACAGACAAGACAGACAAGACAGACAAGACAGACAAGACAGACAAGACAGACAAGACAGACAAGACAGACAAGACAGACAAGACAGACAAGACAGACAAGACAGACAAGACAGACAAGACAGACAAGACAGACAAGACAGACAAGACAGACAAGACAGACAAGACAGACAAGACAGACAAGACAGACAAGACAGACAAGACAGACAAGACAGACAAGACAGACAAGACAGACAAGACAGACAAGACAGACAAGACAGACAAGACAGACAAGACAGACAAGACAGACAAGACAGACAAGACAGACAAGACAGACAAGACAGACAAGACAGACAAGACAGACAAGACAGACAAGACAGACAAGACAGACAAGACAGACAAGACAGACAAGACAGACAAGACAGACAAGACAGACAAGACAGACAAGACAGACAAGACAGACAAGACAGACAAGACAGACAAGACAGACAAGACAGACAAGACAGACAAGACAGACAAGACAGACAAGACAGACAAGACAGACAAGACAGACAAGACAGACAAGACAGACAAGACAGACAAGACAGACAAGACAGACAAGACAGACAAGACAGACAAGACAGACAAGACAGACAAGACAGACAAGACAGACAAGACAGACAAGACAGACAAGACAGACAAGACAGACAAGACAGACAAGACAGACAAGACAGACAAGACAGACAAGACAGACAAGACAGACAAGACAGACAAGACAGACAAGACAGACAAGACAGACAAGACAGACAAGACAGACAAGACAGACAAGACAGACAAGACAGACAAGACAGACAAGACAGACAAGACAGACAAGACAGACAAGACAGACAAGACAGACAAGACAGACAAGACAGACAAGACAGACAAGACAGACAAGACAGACAAGACAGACAAGACAGACAAGACAGACAAGACAGACAAGACAGACAAGACAGACAAGACAGACAAGACAGACAAGACAGACAAGACAGACAAGACAGACAAGACAGACAAGACAGACAAGACAGACAAGACAGACAAGACAGACAAGACAGACAAGACAGACAAGACAGACAAGACAGACAAGACAGACAAGACAGACAAGACAGACAAGACAGACAAGACAGACAAGACAGACAAGACAGACAAGACAGACAAGACAGACAAGACAGACAAGACAGACAAGACAGACAAGACAGACAAGACAGACAAGACAGACAAGACAGACAAGACAGACAAGACAGACAAGACAGACAAGACAGACAAGACAGACAAGACAGACAAGACAGACAAGACAGACAAGACAGACAAGACAGACAAGACAGACAAGACAGACAAGACAGACAAGACAGACAAGACAGACAAGACAGACAAGACAGACAAGACAGACAAGACAGACAAGACAGACAAGACAGACAAGACAGACAAGACAGACAAGACAGACAAGACAGACAAGACAGACAAGACAGACAAGACAGACAAGACAGACAAGACAGATGTGCAAAATATTCATATCAATATGGCACAAATATTCAACCCTCTTTGCTTCATGTCGTTAGGCTCTTGGCTAAACTGAAAAACTAGAATATTCCAATAACAAAAATGTATTCTTAAAAAAAAAAAAAAAAAAAAAATCGAGCATCCACTCACAAATAGCGAAAGCTGAGTACATTAGAGTAGTTGATCCACGAGATAATTTAAGATGAGCTTACACAAGTCTGAGCTCCTTACATAATAGTAAATTATATTTAAACATTAACTTAACTTAAAAAAAAAAAACAAAAACTTGCCATTACACAGCAAAAAATTAAAATACAATTTAAAAATATTTCCGAACTGACAAAAGAGAACTGGGATACCCTAAATTGGGATGGAATTTTTCCTTTGATCCCATCGTTCAAAATATATTGAATTTTAAGTTATGTGCTTATAATTTTTCAATTATTAAAGGTTATATTTTATCGAGCTCAAGGTCAACGCTGCTTTCCGAAGAAAACAACTGAAGAAAAACAACCAACAACAACAATACCCTATATAGAGTATCAATCACATACAATCACAACTCATCCTTCTAGCCTTCTTTCGTGATTCTTGCTGTGATTTACTAAGCTCTTAATTTTCTACTTGTTTCACGAATGCAATTAGTAAATTACCCTGAATTGCATGTACGAGAATACAAATGATATGAAAGCAGCTTAAAGTTCTTCTAATTTGTGACGCATACTTTCAGTCGTTTTCTTCGGAAAGCAGCATTGACCTTGAGCTCGATAAAATATAACCTTTAATAATTGAAAAATTATTGGAATTATATAAATACATAACTTAAAACTTATGAAAGAAGGTCGTAATTAATTTACAAATAAATTCTATGGCAGAGCACGGCCGTTGAAAATATGATTATTTGTGTGTGTTACACACAATAAATTAAAAAAAAATTTAAGTTTTCAAAACAAATCTTCATGTTGTCATACTTTAATATCAGCTCACTGCTGAAGCTAAGATCGACTGTGAAATAGAAGAGCAACAACAACTAGCTCAATAAAATCTTTGAGTAGTTAGAAAGCTTTGAGCTATCTTTGAATAAAAGAACTTACTTTCCCTGAAAGTATGCTTCACAAATTAGAAGAACTTTAGCTGCTTTCATATCATTTGTATTCTCGTACATGTAATTCAGGGTAATTTACTAATTGCATTCGTGAAACAAGTAGAAAATTGAGAGCTTAGTGGATCACAGCAAGAATCACGAAAGAAGGCTACCGATGAGTTGGTGTAGCGGCCAACGAAACAGTCTGTCTAGTCTGCTATGTGATTGATACTCTATATAGGGTATTGTTGTTGTTGGTTGTTTTTCTTCAGTTGTTTTCTTCGGAAAGCAGCATTGACCTTGAGCTCGATAAAATATCGCCTTTAATAATTGAAACATTATTGGAGTTATATAAACCCATAACTTAAAACTTAGGAAAGAAGGTCGTAATTAATTTATAAATACATATATTGAATTTTTTATGTCTGCAAGCATGTATCAAACGCACAGTATATGATTATATCAATATATCTGAACAAAATAAAAAAAATAGTTTTTTTCTCTAAAAAATAGCATAAAAACACACAAAGCTATGTAAGAAAATTTTAGTTTGATAAGTTGTTTCGTTGTTTTCTGTTCTCAGCCTCAAGTAAGCAGTTTTTGTTTTAAATGTGTTGATCATGCGAAAGAATGTAGACATTCATTCTACAACTATTTAATAAAATAAGTTGCTCATACCACTAAATTTGTATTAAAAATTATTAATTGGAATTAAAGCCAAAATATTATAAAATAATTGCGTTATATTTTGTAAGTCTGCCATTAAATTTAATTGCATGTTTACGCGTTGAGATTAAACTTTTTGTTCAGTTTGAGTTCCTTGAGTACCTTGCAAACAAAAATTATGCTGCAATTTTTTGCACTTTTTAATTTTTTACTTGCACTCTATTTTAATAATTTGCATTATATGAACAGTTCTTAATATCTTTAAAAAATTCTACGATGCCCTACAAAATGCCAATACCTCAAAAATTTAAAATACTATTTTATGTTTCAAGGTTGAAAATTTAAACAAAAAATTATGATTAAACATTAATGAGTCTATATTTCAGTATAGCCAAGAGCACCCAGCATAATGGGTGCATAATTCTGAACAATTTTTTTTTTAAGTATGAACAAAAGAATCATCTTACAAAAATTTAGAATTTTTTTTTAATAGTTCAGTCAAATCTTAAACAGTGGAACGGTATAAATTGCGACGATGTTCAGACAATTTTCACCAAATATCTTAGAAAATAGAATTCCATGGTTCATATTTTTTAATGAGTACTCCAGAATAATTCCGAATTACGTGACCACGTAGACCTTTGCACCTCTCTAGGAAAAATCCTGTGGACGCCGATGACGACAGCTGTCAAATTAGGAATAGTTCTATATCGACGATACGACATTGTGATATAAGATCAAATTTTCTCCATAAGAAATACATTTAAAAACATTTGACAGATATTGTAAATTAGCTGACGTCGTCAATGTGTTCCAGCTATACATATATTAGCCCATGGTTAGCCTTCTCAAAAAAAAAATGTTCGCTACCCTTACCAAAAATAGCTGATGGTAAATTTTAAGCACAGTTGGTCCCTTTCAGTCAACATTTTTTGGCAAGCGTAGCAAATTTTTTAAAGGTTTAAAATTGAAATGGAATTATCGAAGCGCATTTTCAGAAATACGAAATTTTAAAAATTTATTAAAATTTTACTTAATTGATAACTGATATGATCAAAAATAGAAAAAATTTATATTTTTATAGTGAACGCAATGATGTACAAACTGTTAATGTTTTGATGAAAACAGCATGAATAAATAAGCAAAAATATATTAATGTATATCATAAGCGAAGCAAACCGATTCTGAACCAAAATGAAACCAACCAATTTAAAAACAACCAAAACCAATCCAGCCCAGACCAAAAAAAAAAAAAAGTACCACCACCACAAAAACCGGCAACACCAGCACAAAAAAAAAAAACTGCAACTAGTGCTGCGCTTCAAGCAGCAATTTACACAAATATACGAGGCGACAGATATGCGAGCTTATTAAGAATTATGTGCAGACTAAGAAAAAAAAAAAAAGAACAGCCATTGGTAAAAAATAGCGTAAAAAGCATAACTGAAAAAGTCTTCCAAAACTGATAAATAGCGAAAAAAAAGAAAAAATTTAAAAATGTGCTCTTCTTGCAAGTTTTTTAACTCTTTGCACTTTTAGCCTTCTTTATTTTGTCCTTCTAGACAGGTTCTATTTTTTGTTCGCCCTGATTGCAGCAACTTTTTAGTACGACCCTACGTCTGCGTCGGTGTTGGCGTTGGTGGACGTGGCGTCACGTCGTCTTCAGTCTACTTTGGTGTGTGTTTGAGTGCACTTTGTAGACAATCTGACTGTCTCATCGCATATCCTACGTAATGTCATTTTTATAGTTTTTACCTAGTTGCAAAAAAAGTTTCTCAGTAACTTTTTTTTAAGGTTAGTTTCCTTTGCCTTTTGCTCACTCACACAAATACTATGCTAGTTCTTCGCTTATTGGTCTTAAGCTCCCTCCCCCCCAACTCTCACACTTCACCCCTGTCTTTGTATCAATTTTATTCAATTTTATTGCCTTCTCTTTCGTGCAACGTACCATGAGTAGGACTTTAAGCTGCACTTTGGCAGCTAATGTGTTTTATGAAAACATCCTTTGCAGCAAATGGCGTGGATAAAAACTAATACTAGCTGCAATCTGCGTTGCTACCAACAGCAGCGCCAACTTCGACGCTGCAGTTCGAAAACTAATTATGTTTATGGAATTATGGCGATCCACATAAATTACTTCAGGATGACTTTTTCCCACGTTTTGCCTGCCCCACGCTATTTTTGTATGTTTTGCTCGCACATGCTTGCCTTGTGCACTGCAGTCTAGCTTAGTGTTGCATATTTTTTGGAGCGTACAAAATCGTCGCACATTTTCGAAATTAATTTGATTTTGATAACTAACAGTTTGTTGTTTTTGCCTTTTAAACTAATGGATTAAATGCATTAATTTTGTTATAATAAATAAAGGAGCGTTAAGTTGCGTTAAGTCGCAAAAAAAAAAAAAATTAAAAAATTAGTTAATTGCGTTTATTAGCCAATTACGCTAATAAGTCGTTAAGTATGCAAGATTATTTTTGCTTTTTTGAAGTGCTACGGCTTCATTAGCATGTTTTTCATGTATCGTTACATTTTCTCCGAGCCTTTCATGTAGCTTAAAATTTAAGTCTTTTTGCTGTGTTTCTAACTACATCTTTGATTTGTAAATTTTCCCCATTATAGTTTGTTTTGGGCCACTGGCATTTATAGCGTGAAAATTTTCAATAATTTTTGAGTTGTAGCTTCAAAATGCGTAATAACGAAAAAAAAAACTTAAAAAACTTTTACAAATCTTTAAGTTTAAAGAACTACTTATCTTTAAATCCCTATATAATGTATAATGGGTTTCATGGGCGAAGCCAGGATATCAGCCAATGGGGCCAATTTTTTTATAAAGCTAGGTGTGTACTCGTAAATATCGAAATTTTTATTAACTCTTGGGTCTTAGGACTAGAAGATGAAGTGAATGCGATTCTACTTCATCAAAAACTTCAGCTGAAAGCTCGAAAGCGGATGGTGGCAGCATATTTTCGTCAAGATTGCATTATTGATTCAGCTTGTTTTCCGATTGACTATATAATCGGATCATATGGACCAATCGTACCAAAAAACTTTCCTGCACTCATTATTTTTCTAAAGAACTAGTTCGTGCAGAAAAGTAAAAAACACTAGTTTTCAAAAATAGATTTTGATTTAGACCTAGATTTACGTTTGACAGGGTGGTTTGTGTGGTGGTCTTTTTTGCAAATATTTTTTAACACATGCAACGTTTTTGTTCACTCATTGGGATATACCTACAGCCGTTAATATTCATCGTAGAAAGTCAAAATTGATGCCAAAATATCAGCTACATGGCAGATTGAACGAATATTTAACTTTGGACGTTGTATTTTGCGAATAAAATGTTTTATATTTCTGTGGCCAACATGTTAATGAACAAAATGCACCAAAGCTTATATATATTGAACCAGCCAATCCACTCACATCTGAACCGTTTCAATGGTGTTGTTCAAATTTTTGGGTATGTTTAACCAGTCTTGGCACGGGTTTTAGTACTTACTTGTACTACATCGAATGAGCGGTTCTCGAGATATTGCAAAAATGTTGGATCCCCTTTTGCCCATACGATTTCTCATATAAAATCGCTAAAAATTAATTTATCCACATATAACCACAGAATTGGTTGTCTTTCAAATAGAAAATTTGGAGAGGTATTGGACATGGGTGTGTGGCTCCGCCCATGTAAGCCAAATTTTTTGATATCGAATAGCTTTGGAAGCAAAAACCAGAGAACATTGAAACTCAGACTGGAGTCACCTTTTAGTTATGTGTTTCTTATACAAAACCTGGACGGGCATTAGAGAAAGGGGTGTGACTCCACCCATATAGGCCCAATTTTTGATATCGAATAACTTTGGATATAAAAATCACAGAACATTGAAACTCAGGATGGAGTTGCCACTTGGTGATGTCTTTCTAATAAAAAATTTGCATGGGCATTGGACAAGGGGGTGTGGCTCCACCCATATAAGCCAAATTTTTGATATCGAAAAGTAAAGAAAACTTTGGAAGTAAAAATCACAGAACATTGAAACTCAGAATGGAGTCGCCACTTGGTGATGTCTTTCTAATAGAAAACTTGGAAGGGCATCCCACATAAGCCAAATTTTTGATATCGAATAGCTTTGGAAGTAAAAATCACAGAACATTGAAATTCAGAATGAAGATACGATTTAGTGATGTCTTGCTACCGGAAAACTGGGATTGGGCATTGGATAATGAGGGTGGTGTCAAACAAAGGGACAAATGAAAGTGCTGAGTATATTTATTAATGCGCTCCAATACAGTCCACCCGATTGCTTTAAAATTTTGTCAATTTATTGCTTGCACTAACGTGAAGGTCATAGGTTTATCTATTTTGCTCCTTAGCGAACTCCAGATGTCGCTGTAGTACTAATCTCTTAAGGAATCGCTAAAAGCTCTTAAACCGCTCATCTAATTCTGTAGATACAGATCATCTGTAGATACAGATACATCTGTAGATACAGATACATCTGTAGATACAGATACATCTGTAGATACAGATTTTCAGGTACGGTGCTCATTTTGTAATAATTCATTTTCCTCTATCTCGAACGCCAGAGAGCGCTGTAGAAAAAATCTCTAAAAAAATTCTGAAAAACTCGGAAAACGCTCATTCAATTTTTGTGAAAATTTGTAAATGGTGGTTCTAGGGTACGGTGAGTATTTTGGACTTATATTTTTGCTCCATCTCGAACTCCAGAGATAGCTATAGTACAAATCTCTAAGCAAATTGTAAACAACTCCTAAGCCGCTCATTCGATTTGTATGCAAATTTGTGTTTAGGAGTTTTTCGAGTACGGAAGATGTTTTATACACTATCTTCTAGAGTGCTGTAGTACCAAATTATTACAAAATCGCTAAAAACTCCTATGCCGTTCATCCAATTTCCGTGAAAATTTGTGTATTTGTGGCTTAGTGAGTGTTTCAGATTTATTCATTTTTCTTTATCTTGAATTCCAGGAGGCACTGTAGTACAAATATCTAAAGAAATGGCGAAAAACTCCTAAACTGCTCATTTGAGTTCCATGCAAATTTGTATTTAGGAATGTTATAATAGAATCAGAGGACGCTGTCCTATACAAATATCTTCAAAAAAACATAATACACGAAAAACGAACACACAGGCACACAAAAGCTGCAAATAATTGCTATCAAGACGTAGCTCAGCGCACCGGGTTATAGCTACGAGTATCTATCAGCCCTATTCTGAAATCCGAATTTGTTGGAATCGGGTACAACACAAGAATGCTGCCCAAAGCTCCGCGATGCTTTTGTTTATGGAGGAGCATTCAGAAATGGCAAGCTTAATCCATTGCTTGTATGTGCAGAGAAGGTGTTCAAACGTGATGGGTGCAAAATCCCGGTCAAAACGTGAGAAAAGATGCATATACGAGTAGCCTCACTGTACTTACGTCCACTTTTCAGGGGATAAGCGCGGAGCGAAGCGTAGCGCGCCGGGAATAAGCTAGTTGAATATAAAATTAATATTAATTAACCGTGACTGCCCTGCACTTTGTCAAAAATGCATATTTTTTTATTCCATCTATCAAACACTAGTTTATACTGTTATTTAACTAAATCCATTAAAATTTTTTTTATTGCAGATGATTCAGTTTGCCGCGATATTTGTCAGTAGTGATGAGCGACATATCGCTACCGGTGATTAAATCACGGTGATTGAAAAATCACTGGTAACTGTGGTGAACAAATTGTGCCAGAAACAGTTATAAGTGATTTCGCGATATTTTTTGATTCTTCGTTTCTTTTGCACAAATAGCCACGTTTCTTTTATTTCGTCTTTCTCTTGTATTTCTTGAGATGAGAGACGTCAAAATATTTTTCAATGAAAAACGTCAGTATTTTACTGGCACTTTTTTGTACAGGATTTTTAACTTCTTATTTTGTTTATACAAATAGAAAAAGTTGAGTTTCCCCAAATGTGCATTAAAAAAATTTTTTTATGCGTTTCTTTATATCAGGTTATTCGGCAATTGAACTATTAAAGGGGACGCCTAAGTATTTCACGAAAAATAGGCGTATTTTCTGGAATTTTTTTTTTGGCTCAATAAAAAGGTTAATAAAAAAATCTGTTAAGCACCTTTTATTATAAAAGTATTGATACACAACATGCAATTTTTTTTTAATAATTTCAATAAAAATGGTGGCTGTGCAGCATTTGTTTGAAGTCGCCTATTTTTTTGAAAAAGTCCCTGGCCGGACACCTAATATCATTAATTTTTGATCTGGAATAAAAACAGTATATGGTAAGTCTCTATATATCAACTGCTATCGACACATGAAGTCTGTTTTTTTTTATTTGTTATATTGATTTTTCGCGAAGTGGTGCGTGATCGCACAAAACACTGACAATTTTGATAAAAAAGTCACAAAATTCTTGATAAAACAAAAAGTAAGCAATATAAAAATTGTACGTGTGTCGGTGGATAAAGTTATCTTGGATATACTCTCAAAATTTTAAATCGGTCGGTGAAGATTTGCTCGAGCTATGTGTCTGGCCGTCTTAGAAATTTGTATAATATATTCATATACCTCTAAGTGATACCTGCAGAATGGAAAATTTGGGCATTTAGACACTTTTGCCAGATTCTATCTCTTGGTATATTATTTTTAAGATCCTAAAGCATCTTTAAAGCGAAAAAAAATTTAGATTTTTTCAAAATTTTACTTAGGTTTCCCCCATTAAATAAAATTTGAAGCAATTGATAATTTTGTTTGTAATTTTTCAATAATTTTTTAACTAAAAGTCGCTTAAACATATAATCATGTATAAATTTACATATGAGATATATCAAAAGCACGACTTACAGCCACTTTAAAAATCACGGTATCTCTCATGTCTGCGGGATTGATTTCAATGTTTTTTTTACATATTCTTAAATAGTTGTTAAGGGTGGTTAAATTTTAAGGGCTGATGTTGATTTTGAATAAAACACAAATTATTTAGGAAATTATTGTCATTTCTTTTTATTATGATAATATTGGTATGGTTCAAGTATGTATGGAACAAAATATCGGCCAAATGGCCACCGCAACCTCGGCGGCACACCTCCATTCGATGGTCCAAATTTTCGATGACGCTAAGGCATAAGTGAGGTTCTATGCCGTTAATGTGCCGAATTATCTCAGCCTTTAGCTCTTGAATTGTTGCTGGCTTACCGACGTACACATTTTCTTTCAAATAACCCCAAAGAAAGAAGTCCAACGGTGTCAAATCACATGATCTTGGCGGCCAATTGACATCGCCATCACGTGAGATAAAACGGCCATTGAATTTGTCGCGCAAAAGAGCCATTGTTTCGTAAGCTGTGTGGCAAGTGGCACCGTCCTGTTGAAATCACATATCGTCCACATTCATATATTCCAATTCGGGCCATAAAAAGTTCGTTGTCATCTCACGATAGCGAACACCATTCACATTACCTGACTGACCGGCCTCATTTTGGAAAAAATACGGCCCGATGATGCCGCCAGTCCATAAACCGCACCAAACAGTCACTCTTTGTGGGTGCATTGGTTTTTCGACAATCACTCTTGGATTATCATTCACCCAAATGCGGCAATTCTGCTTATTGACGAATCCACTGAGGTGAAAATGTGCCTTATCACTGAAGATGATTTTCTTCGAAAATTGATCACCACTGTTGCCAATTCTTATCACCATTCTGACCATTGACGATGCTTGAAATGGTCAAGAGGCTTTAGTTCTTGAGTCAATTGCACCTTGTAAGCGTGTAAATGCAAGTCTTTATGCAAAATTTTCATCAACGACTAGCGTGAGAGGTGCAATTGTTGGGCACGACGACGAGTTGAGGTGGACGGCTCTTCAGTCACACTATCGCGAACAGCAGCAATTTTTTCTGCAGTACGAGCTGTACGAGCATACACTGGTGTTTTGACATCACCTACAGATCCAGTTTGCTTAAATTTTTGCACGATTTTTCTGAAAAATTTACCGAAAAAATCACGAAGTGCACGATATGCATTTTGATTTGAACGCCCATTTTCATAAAAAGCCTGAATAGCTTTAAAGCGTTGCTGGATTGTGTATCTTTCCATGGCTCAAATTGAGTTAGTCTGAAATTGAGAAATGTCAAATGAAATGTAGAAAAAAACTCGACGTTTAGGTGTGGTTTACATTTAACATCGGCCTTTAAAATTTAACCACCCTTTATAACATAAATCACCTTAAAAAAAATTCGATTTTCATAAAATTATTTCTCTAAGACCTCCCTTATAATTCAACTTCGATGGTTCTGCAACGGACCCTTCTCTTTCAACGCTCATATCTCAATCAACTTTGTTCGGACTTTAAAAATATGAAAAAAAAAAAATTGATAAAAATTCAAAGTTACAAGTGAGGGTTACCCGTTAATAGTGCTAAACCAGTAAGGTGTTTTTTTTTTTAAATTGATTGGAAGATGTACTACAGGGCAGAGTTACAATTATTTCCAGAATTTTTTAAATATGCTTAAATATCCTTTTCTGGCAGCTACATTTCTCGCCGCAAAACAATTTCAAAAACATTTAGTCGTTAAGGGGAGATGGGGCTTTGAATTCTTAGAGCCCCCTTTTCTACGGCGTTGATTTGGTTAAATGCTTCAAACCCAGCTTGGACTGATTCAGTTGAGGCTACTCCCTAAAAATTATATATTATCTGATCTATAATATAATAATATTAATAAATATATTAATAATATTATCTGATCTATAATGTTAAATATCTGGAATCCACCTGTCTTGACGTACTTGTTTTAGTACATTTATGCCTCGAAAAGCAGTGCTTAAAGTATTTATCAAAAATGTTTCGCTCCCTTGAATTTCCTTTCCTTCAATTCTCTTCAAAACTTTAAATCTTGAAACTTGTGGTTAAAAAACCACAAAAGTACACACTTAAGGGGGGGAGGAGGATAAAGATTTTTAACTTTTTTACCATTTTTTTATTTTTTCATATGTATGCAAAATATCTCAAAAATATTGTGTCCAAATTTGAAGCCGATCTGAGTAAGACTAACGGAGTATGTGTTTTTATGTAAATGTACCTTGAACGTCGATTTCGCAGTGTACAAAACTTTTCACTTCGATTTTCCCACAAGTCGTGTTTTCAAAGACGATGAACACTCTCCAGCTGAAACAGCTTAAATTGATTTTTTGGCTTCAAGTGCTGCCAAAAATCTAAAAAAAAAAAAATTAAAAAATACTCGGCAGCGTTGCCTTGGGAATGTTATTAGCTTCTCAAAACATATTCATTTTTTGATTTCAGTTGATTCGCTAATGAGCTATTCTGTTCACCACAAAACCACTTTTTTTTAAGGTGCTTTCGGAAAACGGCCGCCATTTTATTATTTCTTGACATTTTTCAATATAATTTTTACTAAATATTCTTCAAATGTTGTTTTATTATACATTAGGGTGCCACTTATTCTAAAATTTTGGATTTTTGAGAAGCGCGCAGCGGTATTTTGTGACACTATATCTAAACAAAAATTTCTGATAGTTTTATTTAAATCGGATAAAAAAAACCCATGTCGCACCTATGTTAAAGTTTCAAATTAAAATTACATTAAAATGGCAGCTGAATCTTACCTATTTTTTTGGAATATTATTTCTTATAACTATAATTTTAATGAAGGTTATAAAACGCATACATTATAAGCACTTAGTGACTTTTGTATCGACTGAAAACGTTGATTATTCATCAAATTTGTTTTGTAAGTTTTCTAAATTCGCTTTGTTACAATACTGCTGCCTGTAATTTTGTACTACCTGAAATAAAATATTATTAGGAAATAGAAATTTTAAAGTAGAAAATAAAAAACTACTTTGAGCAAATGTTGTTTTTGTTCTTCATCTTTCGTTATTTTATCATGATAGTCTGTTATTCATTTTATTCCTCTTTCTGTGCAGTCATTGGTAACTTTCAGATTTTGAACATAATTTTGTCCATTTCGATACTCTTCCAAATGTTGCCAAGTGTTTGGATCTGTTTTCAGAAAATCCATGGATATCTGGAATCTTTTAAAAACAAGTTTTGTTTTTTTTGAGAACAGTTCCTTTAGAATTGTAGCATTATCTCTGAGTATAAATGATTTAACATCAATAGCTTTTAATGTAAGCTTTTTTTGTATCTCCTCTTCTTCATCTCCTTGAATTATTTCCTCGTTTTCATCAAGACACATAATTTTTATAAGTTCGGCTTTGGTGTCTCCATCAATTCTGTCGTCGAACAATGCAAAGCCCACGCACTCCTCATTTAAGTAGTATAAATGGTTAATTATTTTAGATATTGCAACATCGGCGATTTTTTGGTTAATATTCTTGTAATTTTCTAATGTCCTTATAAATTCCAAGTCATTTAAAGGAGCTTCTTCTGTTTTGTCAACATTGAACCAGAAAAAAGCGTAACATTTAATGATAAAGCCTGCAACTTCGATTAAGCCATTTATTTCATCTTTAGTTAATTCCTTAAATTGATTTATAAACATAACAATTTTTAGCGAGTATATAGCTTTTAACATCCATCTGGCTAAATGCATAGCTCCTGGCTTCGCAAATTTTATTCCTCGAGGAGGAGTGCCGCCCAAGAATATGATTATCAATTCCAGAAATTCTTTATAATCATTTCTTGGAAAGTTTTCAGAAAGTTTTTGTTCTGCAAAGTTTAATATCTTTGCGGTGTCATCACCTATAATATGTTTGATTCTTGGTTGCATTACTCCAATGATATAGTTTTCCTGTTGTATTGTTGGCCACAATTTCTTAAATTTTTTAAATATCGCAATGTCTGGACCAGTAGGCAACCCAACGTTTGCTACAGTAAATACAGCTGCTAAGACTATTTCTAAAATATGATGTCTGCAACCTAAAAAAATTATATCTCGCCCTAATCTTTTTTCCAGAAGAGTGCAGGCACCTTTGAGTCTTCCTGTGTTTGCTGAAGTTGTGTCAAATACAAAAGCCTGTGTTTTTTCCAAAATATTATTTTCCTCTAGAGTATCATAAACGGCCGAAGATATTTCGAGACCTGTTCCTGATGGTATATCAGGCATATTTAAAATGTGTTCTAAAGATGGAGCTGAGGCGATAACAGCTACGCGGTCTTCTATCTTGCCTGACACACACGTTAACAGCTTTGTGTCCCAATGAATTGTTATTGGTTGAGTATTGGTCGAAAATTTTTTAACTATTTTTGCACTTTGTGCTTCTCTGAAAGTAGCTCGTTGATTACGTATAGACCAATAATGAACCGCATCTCTTTCACTTATCTTCACTTTGTCTAAAACAGCAGAGAGTCTTGGTGTTAAGAAACTTTTCCGCGCCCGTTTTGATTTCGGTGATGATACAACATCGTTCTCAATTGATTCTGTATCATCAGACTGGAAAGAACTAGATAATTCAGAAATAGTTGGACTTATTGCATTTTCCATGGTAAAACCTGAAAATAATGGTTATTTGTATGGTAATAAACACCAATGTACATTTTTCAGCATTCCTATCAGTCAAAATAATTAACCCCTTGCAATATTTTAGTGCCATATGGTATCACCACTGTTAGTTATCATAATTTAAAAAAAATGTTAAGCCACCAAAGTTCGAAAATGTACTAAAATTTAAATAATTTTGAATATTTTATAACAATATGCTTAGAAAAATTAAACTTTTCTACGAGTTTGATGTTTTAAGGGCCAATTGTTATCAAGCACTGAAAACTGATTTTGTAGTTAAACTCTGATTAACTTTAATCTTAGTTTAACTAAACTCTAGTTTACTAGGGCTTAAACCAGCACTGAAAAATTGGTCCTAAGGTTACGCCTTGGTTTAAATGATGCCATATGCCACATTCATATGCTAAATTCATAGCTACGATGAAAAGTACATTAAAAATTTACCAGTTGACGATGTTGAAGCCTCTTCATATTTTTGCTTCCTGAGTTCTTCCTGCTCTTTACGCTTTTGAATGTTTTTTACTTTTTTGTTTAATTTACTATCAACTCCGAGCATGCATCCTTGACGTCCTTTGAGTCGTTGTTTAAGCAAAAATTGCTTATCTTCTTCGATTTTTATTATATCAAGAGCATTTTGGTGAGCAATATCAAACAAATCATTTAATCCCTCCTTCCATTCTTCTCTTTTTTGTTATTAAAGACCGTATTCCTTTTTTTTTATTTTAGTAGGCCTCGCCACTCTTCATATAAGTCCTTCAATTTCTTCTCAGCCCTATGGTTTTCTTGCATAGGAATTCGAGCTTTTTCCCAAAACACTGAACACTCCTTAATCACCAAACGCGCACTTTCATTAACATTTAGTTTTGTAGCTCTCATATTGAAAAATAAAACTTTTAAACATTCACCTCTTGAAGGTAGTTTACCTCCCACTGATTGGTGTTTCGGATAACCAACTAGATAAATTTCTTCTCTTAAATTTGACATAATTAAATTCACAAATATAACTGCTTTAAACTGCTTTAAACTGAATAACTGTCAACGATCCAATTTGCGCGCAATTTCACGTTTTTACTGCAGGGTTGCACAAAGCGTAGTAGCTACCAGTGGTGCCGTTGTTAAATATTTAAAAGTGATTCTATTCGACACAGAGTAGTATTTTAAGACAATGCTGATAGTAGTGTATTTTGGACAATGTTAATGACTTAACCGTTTAATAAAATAACGCCACGGTTCTTTTGTTTGGTGGATTTCAATTGAAATGGAGAATTTCTACAATTTTTAATCTTTGACTTCACTGCGACACGGCTTCAAATTATCAGAATCTCTTAAAATTTTCAGCATTTACGTTTTAGACACAATGTCACACAATACCGATGCGCACTCCATAAAAATACCACTATGAAAATTCACCATACAAATAGCTGGCATCCTATTATACTTATATCAATTTAAGTTACTTACACTAACTGTAGCGCGTCAAAAATTTCGTAAAAATGGGTAAGTTTAAGGTAGAATTAACATTACCCTCTCCTTAAACCATTGCCCAAAACGCTTTGTGGTAGATGCTGTACTTGCGATCTTAGAATCATTTTAGTCCATATCAAAATTACTCTCAGTTATATGGTTCACATACGTACATAATGCAAATAATTTTTTGATGTCAAATTTTGCTCTTTTTAAGCCATACAATAAGGTATATTTTCAGTATGTTTTGGTCATTTTACTGAGAAAAATACTTAATTAAAATATCATGCTAATTAATCCACCATTAATGAGTCTGTTAAGGCCTTGGCCGAGACAACAAAGTCCTCATTGTTGATCCATCGCATTTTATGTGAATGATGAATTAGCGGTATATGTATAGATTCATACAAGTAACTTGTATAATTTATTTAAAATGAAAACAATTCCATTTGATCTTGGATATTATCTTGAATCAAGCAGCACATTTGAATTACTAGCACTTTTTCATTACAAAAAGAAACTATTTATTAAATTTTTGAGTTTTGCAAATTCGGCATCTACTGGGAAACTTGTCCACTCCCTTACTCGAACTCACATCCTAGCGATTTTATGGAGAATGTGCTACACAACACAACACAGCAGCTGTTTTTATTAATAAGCTTTGTTTGCTTGATAATAAAACAACGCTTATAGAGCGTTCAAGCAAGTAATCAAATAAAATAGTCAAAAAATATGTTATATTTTGCTGCATATATCATTGAGGAAGGTTTTATACAAACTTTGGTAAATATTAATATTTTTGTGGTTTTTACTTTAAACATTTTTTTTGGTATACATTTTTGAAGGTTATATTTTTAAACTCAATACTTTTATGATAACACATAAATTCTTCCACTCAGTAAATTATTCCTAACAAAATCCAACTTGTATAAATTTACTACGGTTTTTTTCTTCTTGTATTGAACCTGGATTTGGTGAAAACCTGGAGAAGCTGGTGATTTGATTGGATTAGTTTAAAAGACTTGAGTCATGCTGATTATTATTTTTTGGACTGTAGGCACCTTTTAAGAGCTCATCCTGGAAATAACGTAAAAAAAATTCTTTCGTGCTTCTTTTCTGATTTGTTTTTATTAAGGAATTGAATTGGCAATACTTAATTGGAGGACACGAAATTGTCACGAAATGCTACAGGAATTTGAGCCTACGGCAATTGCGTTAAGTTTTCCTTTGCATATTTTTCTTATGTAAAAACGAAAATCAAAGGACACAAAATTCCTTAACTCTTCTCCGCAAAGGAATCTCCTCTATAAGCAAATGTTTTTGGAAATTATCAAATCTTTGACTGTTGACATCTCCGCTACACTTGAGCTCAAATTGCTCCTTAATATGTATTCCCCAAGAGTCTACTTTTAGCTATATGTAGTTGAATGACGATATAATTTCACTTAAATTTATGCCAATTACTCACACCCACTTTGATTTGATGGAGATGCTCCTTGGTAGTTGGCAGTTGGCATTTGGCAGCCATAATGGGCCAGCTACACTTACGAGATGATAACGAAGCTATTGCCGAAGCCCATTATTACTCAATTACTTGGCAAACTGTTCTCAAGTTACTCGTTGCACAAATTGTACAGAGCAACATGACAGCTGTCATTAAATATGCCAAGTCATAGAGAGAGTAAAAGAGAGACACAGTGCCAAAGAGAGAGAGAGAGGGTACGGAGCATTTTCTGAGTGCTTGTGAGCCGCCCACTCGCATTCTGCTCTACCATTTACTTTAATAAATGCTTTTTAATATTTCTACATTTTACCGAGAATCTGCCAAAGGGTTCCGCTTAAGTTAACCCATTCTAGTCATCCTCTATCATACACTACCATCTCGCTGAAAATGGGTTCTGCCAAGCTGCTCTATTCATGATGGCACTCAAAAGTTCTTGGCTGATGTCGCACTGAAGTTCTCGATGCTTTGTCATTTACCAATTATGTAAATTTCCTCTGCTATTAGTTGGATCCACTAACACATCCCATGGACACACTTACTCACTCACTTACTCATGCACAGCGATGGATGCAGTAGCACTCCAATATGTTGGCTGACTGTTCAACGGAGTATAGCGTTGACTGCATTCTGTGCAAAGGAACAACTTTTTAAATGGCATCGAATCGGTGCTGGGGAATCTTTGCCAAAGCAGACAGCCACTAGTTGTTGTCGTCATCGCTGTGACAGTTTCACAAACAAAATGAATGAAAAAGAACATCCCAATCAAACTGTTGTTAGCTCAAACACACATACAAACAGTCAGATAGCTAACCAGACATTCATCATCAATTTTAAAACAAGTGATAACACGACATGAACATTCTTCGAAATCATTGTTATTCTGCAATTGGTAGATTCAAATCATTGCAACTGACTTCTTTCTAATGAATATGAATTGACGCTGAATTCGTTATAGTAAGCCAAAGAAACTGTAAATGTGTTTATATATGTGTTTATATATATATGTGCGCGATTTAATGACTATGTCACTGATATTGTTTGTGGCAAGAGTGACAATTTGCACTTAGTGATAACTTGAAATATTCATAGAATGATGACTTGTTAATTTGTGGTTTTTGATTTGATGGTATTTTTCTTGGAAGTAATTTTTATTATTTAAAAAAAAAAGCAATGTTTCCTATATTCCTAAAATTATGCATACTTTGAAAAGTCGAACGCAACACGAGCTACTGATTTCCATATCAATTTCAATTTCCAACAAAACTAATTTTCTCTTAGGAGTTTTCATTGAATTTTATTGTGTGTCTATTAATTAGCAGCGACTGATTTGGTTTCATTTTACGAAATCAATCAATTTATTGGAGTCACTGTGAAATTTCTTAATAATTTCTGAAAAGAGATGAAAATATGTTATAATCAATATTCTTAAGAATTGTCTTAATTACTTTTGTTATTCTCATTAATGATGGGGGGAAAAAAATATCCTACCTCATTTGGATTGAAGGCAAACTTTAGCGGCAAACTGCGTATTTAAACTGAACTGCGTATTTCGAACTGAAAATCTACACCACAGAAAAAAAAGTGTATTTTTCTTAGAAACAATTTGTACAAAAAAAAAAAAAACACTTTAGTTTTACATAAAACTAAAGCTTCTCATCGAGCAGCTAATTTTGTTCTGTTGGTTTTGGCCAACTGTGTTGTATAATATTTAACTTCTCCTTAGCAGGGGTCGTAACCAGAGTTGAATTTTAGATTGGGAAACGGTAATTATAATACGCCAAAATACGCCTTTTTTGTGGTAACCGATTTATAAAATTTTTGAGCCATTTTGTAGTAAATATATCCAAAGTTATGTAGCCAAAAATTGAGGTCAAAATATCTAATATTGTGGGCGTGGCATGCGGTTACACACAACTGTGTTTGCTAATTTCAGAAAAACGTGAGTTTTTTTTTTTTTTTTTTTGAATCGAAAATGAATGACCATTGCTCGCAAACTATGGTTGAATTTTTTTTTTTTTTGTTAGTTTGGTTGGACTATTATCGTTAAATTATCGTATGAGGTTGTAGCTGTACTATTTATATTTTGGCTGTTACGAAATATTTTCAAAATGTTGGTTTTTTGTATAAATTTAAACTTTAGTGGAATATAGCTTCTAAGAATCAAAACAGATCAAAAAAATGAAAGCATCCAGATAAAGGTGAAAGTCTCTTCTTTCATCCCATATGTACTTTTGTACCCCCCACGATCCCTCCGTAGAACCTTTTTTTCGTTTTAATGAAACTACTCACACAAATATTCGAATGACGCTAATTTAAACGCATCCCTATAAGTATGCAATGATGTATTCTTTTTAAACTTAAGGTATTTTATTGCATGCAATTTAAAGGATTTTTCAGTTTTATTTACCCTTTTTATTCCAATTCTATAAGACAGGAAAATACAAAATATATATACAGGTTCTGGTAATTCAAATAGTGCCTAGAGTTTTTTTATCTAACCCATTTCATTCTACCTATATGAAACATGTGGAGTTTTGGAGTTTTCAATTTTATCTTTATAGAACTGGTGTAGGTAATAAGTAAATATATACAGGTACTGATACTTGATATAGGGCTTAGGAAAGCACTACGGTATGGAAAGGCTTATAAGGAAGTGATATTCGGATACAATCTCAGTTGCTATAATATCTCAGCAATTGCAATTGGAAATAAATAAATTGATTCAAAAATCAAGAGAATAATGTAAGAAACAAAAAATAGGAAGATGTTCTAAGATACTTCCAAAGAAAAATAATCTTCGAAATACCATTGGACTTAGATGAGAAATTATCTGTTTTCGTCAAAAATTTAAAAAAGCGCTACATGCAGTTTAACTACACGAACGAAAAATGGCTGGAATGCGAGATTACTGTGCAGAGAGCTTTACAAACTACGGGCAAAATCAGCGCAGGAAGACCAAAAAAAGAACTTGACCACTGCAGCGATAGATCTAAGAGGTGGAAGCTAAAGGATATCACTGATGAAATCGGAAGTGAAAATGTTCAAGAAATTTTCCTTCATCTATTGTCAGCAGATAAAAAATATGCAAAACTGGGAATCATTGGAAAAGTTATTGATGCTAGTCCAGTGAGAACAAAACGGATTCTTAGAAGTGTACCAACACCGAGCGATGAAAAACAGTACACAAATGAGGAGGCATTAATTAGCATTGTTTTTGGATTTGAAATTAACAAAGCAGCAATATACTGAGCTCAGATTGCGTGCGATTGAAAAAGGTTAAAATCTGTATCCATCATATCATCACATAACTGCTGCTAAAAGCGGCTGTTTGCCATCTAACGACACAATTGCAATTACATCAACTTCGGCAGAGGTACTACAACTATCATTACTTGATCACACAGCACAACGCTTGTTACAATCATTTAAATAAAATGAGTTAAAGCAATATGGAAACTGCAAGTTAATTCTTTTTTGCAAATGGGGACGTGATGGTTCTTCCGGACAAAAACAATACAAGCAATTGTTATGCGAAAATACCTTGAACACGGAGATGTTCATGGCGTCATTTGTACCAATGCGATTAAAAAAGATTTTGGAAGACTCAGAGCCATCGACTAGCACAACGCACACCAGTGATATTTGGAAAAATCGCACATCATCTTCCACGAAATACAGCAGGCCCATGAAATTTTAATTCAAAAGAATACCCAGGATATCATTAAGAAAGAAGGAGGCGATATCAGAGCCCAAATTGCACAGCTTCATCCACTACAAATAGAAATTTACGGGCAGGAAATCGAAGTAAACTACCAATTAGTGCTTACAATGATTGATGGAAAAGGAGGCCAGGCTTTGACTGAAACAAAGGGCTTATCTAGTTGCATCATATGCCAAACAACATCAAGCTAAGTAAACCAAGTCCCAGACAAATCAATAGATAATACTGATGCATATGAATTCGAATTATCACCACTACATGCAAGAATATGATTTATGGAACACATACTGACAATCAGTTACGATTTGGAATTCGGACCTACAGGATCAGTAAGAAACAACGACACCAACAAGGTGGTTACGAAGTTTAAAAAAGAAACATGTCCAAGATAAATATCGAAAATATCGATTAGTTATAGATCAGCCCAAACAAGGTTCAGGCAATACAAATGATGGAAGCACAGCAAGAAGATTCTTCTCAGAACCGGAAAGAGCATCTGAAATAACAGAAGTTGATTTAAACCTTATTTCCAGGTTTCAAATAATTATCGAAGTACTTGCATGCAATGAAAAAAATTTGACGCGAAAAAATTTGGTGATTATGCTAAGGAAACTGCAAAAATATATAAAACGAAATACCCATGGAGAAATATGTCTGCAACAGTTTACAAAATCCTTTATCATGGAGAAGATATCATTAAATATCATTTAGTACGACTTGGAGATCTATCGGAGGAAGCTCAGGAAAAAAGGAATAAGAATTAAGAATGTCACGTAATTGCACAAATGAAGATCTTTTTAATATATTATTGACAACGTCAGATCCGCTCATCTCTAGCATGCGACATCAATGGAAAGTTGAACACCTGAACTTCGATAAATAAGCGAAAGAGCTACTACAGGATGACTTAAACTGAATCTGAACTGGTGAATCGATTTTCGTCGCACATGTACACAGGAATTACTGAATTGTTGCGAGGTCAATGATCAAAACATTTATTTATTCACCAATGATCAAGGATTATCTTGTTTTCTATCACCAGGTAGATAATAAGTATTTGTACACAAACTAAATCTTGATTGATCCTTAACTGCAGCATCAATAGCTTTTTATATATTAATATAATTAGGTACCAAACAGGGTTAAAATCAGAGCCATATTTTGAAAGCAATAGAACCAGCTTATGTACTTGAACAACAAAAAATATTTGGCGTACTCGTCCACGAGCGTATACGCAAATGAGACGTTTATGCTCATGGGACGGTTCATGAGCCGAACATGGCAATGAATGAAAAAAGGGCATAGCAGAGCTGCCAAATAGGTAAAAGGAATTTTTATGGGTTCCATTAGAACTTTTTGGGGTTTTATAAACTTCTTGGGAAAACATAATTTTTGCAAATAGGTTCCACTTTCAATATTTTTGGAACTAGTTGAAAATAATTATTGAAATTATTGGGTCATTGCAACTTTTTTGGCTTTCTGAACTTTTTGGACAAAGATCTTGGTTTTTTGACAAATAGTTTTCACTTTTTGTAATTTTTGTCATTACTTTCGTCATAAGAAATTCTTTGGCTTAAATGGACTTCTTAGACAAAAATCTGAATTTTTTGAAAACCTGAAGTCTTTGAACTACTTGGGTCATTGGATCTTTTTTGAGTTAAGCAGATTCCTTATACAAAGATTTTTGATAAATAGGTTCCACTTCGACAAATAAGTTCCACTTGGACAAATAAGTTCCACTGTACATTTTTTTAGAGTTAGTTAGGTCATTGGAACTTTTGTGGGTTTGGCGGTATCCTTGAATAAAATGTCTTTGACAAATGAGTTTACTTGGATAAATAGGTTCACTTGAATTATTTTTTAAACTACTTGAGTCATTGGAATTTTTTGGGTTTTGTGGACTACTGCGACGAAAATATGTGCTGTTATTGTTTACTGGTTCCACTTGGATTATTTATGGTGCTAGTTGTATCATTGCAAATTTTTTGGGCTTTGTGGACTTCTTGGACAAAAATCTTGGATTTTCGACAAATAGGACAAATATATTTCCTTTGCACTTTAGAAAATAGTTTATTTATTTATTTATTTATTATTTACTAGCTGAATACCCGGCTTAACTCGGGAGTTGATATAAATAATTTTCGATTTTATTCGTCAATTTGAAAAAACTTTTCACAAACTTTAGAAGGAATTTTGAGTGCATCTTTCAAACCGGTAACTTTGACGAAATGAGCAAAATGTAGCTTCAACATCTGAAAATTATGAGAAAAAGTTAGGGAAATCGTGATTTATGTGTGCGTGCCGCCGATCGCTTGCAAAAATATATTTTCAAGTTTTATATTGTATTCGATAGATTGCATATTTTTGAAAAAAATCAAAGCAAAAACGAATCCTTGGCAATTCATGAGGAAACTGGACAAAAATTAAATAAGCATTGAAAATAGAAATTGAAAACAACGCCAACTTACGACGCAACTGACTTGTGCATGTGTTAATACGTACACAAATACCACAGAATTTGGCATTAGCTGTCCTGATCAGCGAAAAAATGAAGTTTGCCTATAAATACACATTAAGAAAAAAGAAGATATTTATCACCCATTGCGCTTTGCTACGCCTTACAGTATTTTGTAGTACAGCGCCCTCTGGGGTTCAAGATATAGCAAAATTCATAGCGCCAAAATATTCACCGCTCCCGAAAACCACTTATAGAAATCACTTATCGGATGAGTTGTTTTGATTTTTTTTGCGGTATTTGTACAACAGCGCCCTCCAGTTTTCGAGATAGAATAAAAAAATAACGCCAAGGCCCTTTTAATACTCGCTAATCAAATCCTATATATCCGATATACACATTTTTATCTAAATCGGATGAGCGGTTTTTGAGTGTTTCATGATTTTTTAAGTGATTTGTACTACAGCACCATCTGGTGTTTAAGATAGCGCTGAAAAAAAAATCCAAGATACCCACCGTATCCGAAAACTCCTAAGTAAAAATTTTCACGCAAATCGGATGTACAGTTAGGAGTTTTTCAACATTTTTAAAACATTTGTACTGCAGTGCCCTCTGGTGTTCCATATAGAACAAACTAGATAAGTCATAAAAAATACCGTACCCGGAAACCCCTAAATACAAATTATCATGTAAGTCGAATGAATGGTTTCGGAGACAAACTATAATAACAAAATTCGTGGAACCCGATCGCAGCGCCACCTACTGGGTCCCATTGCGAGTCTGAACCAGACAGGGATCAACTTAAGCACACACAACAAATTTCATCAAAATCGGTGCAGCCGCTTAGGAACAGTTTAATAACACACACATGTACAAATTGTACAACAGCACCCACTTTTTTCGAGACAGAGCAAAAGAGATAACTCCAAAACAGTTGCCGTACACGAAAATCCTTTAGTAAAATTTTTCATCCAAATCGGATGAGCGGCTTTCTACTTTTTCACGATTTCTTAAGAGATTTGTACTACAGCCCCCTCTCATGTTCGATATAGTACAAAAAAGATAAGTCCAAAAGAGTCAAAATATTAGAAAACCCCTATATACCAATTTTCATGAAAATCGGATAAACAGCTTAGAAGTTTTATTATATATTTGTGCACATCGCCCTCTGGTGTTCAAGATAGAATAGAGTAGATAAGACATAAAAACTCACCATATACGAAAACCTCTATACACAAATTTCATGCAAATCGGATGAACGGTTTCGGAGATAAACTATAAAAACAAAATGCCTTAAACACGATCCACCTACCGGGTCCAATTGTGAGTCTGAACCATTCAGGGATCCACTAAAACACACACAAAAAATTTCATCAAAATCAGTGCAGCCGTTAAGGAACAGTTTAATAACATACACACTGTCAAACTGGACAACAGCGCCCTCTACTTTCGAGAAAGAGCAAAAAAGATACCACCAGAACCCTTGCCGTACTCGAAAATCGCTATTTACAAATTTTCATCCAAATCGGATGATCCGTTTTGGAGTTTTTCACGATTTTCTAAGATTTGTACTAAAGCGCCCTCTGGTGTTCAAGATAGCACAAAAGAGATAAGTTTAAAACACTCACCGTATCAGAAAACCCCTATTTCCAATTTTTATGCGATTCGGCTGCCCGACTTAGTAGTTTTTCGAGATTTTTCAAAATATTTGTACTACAGCGCCCTCTGGTGTTCAAGATAGAACAGAGTAGATAAGTCATGAAAACTCACCGTATCCGAAAACCTCTACATAACTATCTTCATGTAAATCGGATGCACGGTTTAGGAGTTTTTCGAGGTTTTTCAAAATATTTGTACTACAGCGCCCTCTGGTGTTCAAGATAGAACAGAGTAGATAGGTCAAAAAACTCAGCGTGTCCGAGAACTTCTCGATACAAATTTTCATGCAAATCGGATAAACGGTTTCGGAGATAAGCTGGAAAAACGAATGACTGGATTTCGATCGCAGCGCCCCCTACCGGGTCCAACCTTTTTTACTGGATAAAAAGTAGCCTATGTTATGACCGGGTATATAAGGAACCTAGATTCCAAGTTTCATTGAAATCCATACAGTGGTTTTCGCGAGATGCTTTAACAGACAGACAGACAGACAGACAGACAATTGAGTTTAAGATTAACAAGTGCGCCTGCCGTTAGGCTTAAGCAACTTGGGTTATCTAAAACCTAGGGTAATAGTTCATGAAACAGACAACCACGAACTTTGTGTTGAACCACAACACGGACCCGTTTACGTTTTAACAAGTAAAACATACGGGGCATCCGGTGTGGCAACACGAACATGGAAGCTGTTTCACAAACACAAAGCATCACCCAGTGCCCTGCTGATTAGGAGCATTATGAATAATTACGTACTGCCCGTAATAGCAGTACCAGTTTAGACTTCCGTAGCGACGTACTTCCATCCATCTACTGGTGGAGACGAGACCTTCCCAATCTCTTGCATATTAAGGCAGATATGCCAGCCCGGTCGTACCATTGCGCGACCCCGCCGGTTAATCTAGACCTGTGTAGCATTCACACAACCACAACCAGTACGAGACTCCCCGAAGGGCCAGCCCACGACAGTCATCTGAGCAACTCGATCCCGACAGATGAGGATCCACAACATCCCCGCAAGAAGACCAAAAAGACACAAATGCAATTATGAAAAAGTGCCTTCTTATGCATGACTGTAGACAGACAGACAGACAGACAGACAGACAAAAATTTTAAAAATGCGATTTTCGGACTCAGCGCCATTCAAAACGTCCATCGCAAAAGGAATTACAAAAAAATTTTTTATGTACAAATTTTTTTTTACAATTCTTTATATATATAGATTACTAGCTTATACCCGGCGCGCTTCGCTGCGCTCAGCGCTTATCCCCTAAAAGAGGGTGTAGCTTTAGTGAAGCCATACTTTTATAGTAAGTTCGTACCGAGTTTTATTGATGTGTGACTTATTTCGAAAACTATACCGACTATTTGGGGTGCCGAAAAGTACCACGCCCCTCGACCAACGCCCATAAAATGTTACCAGTGGAACGGCATGTGTAAATTGAGGTCGAATACTGAATTCCGAGACTGTGCGACCTACAAAAAAAAACCAAAACTGTTCGATATCGAAAATTTTTGGTGTATTTAAGGAGCCTTTTGCGGTCGGCACCAGACTTCATAGGAACCCTCTCAAGGCTTTGGTATAAAAATTGGCTTAGCGGTTTCGGAGTCCTTAAGTGATATACACATATACCCACATACGTATATACATTAAGTCGCCTCACGCTCCTTAGAAAAAAAAGTTGCTTAGTCAGGGTCTTCAAAATAATCCATGGCTTATGTTACGATGAGCCCCAAAAAATTTCGACTAAAAATATTGCCTGGTATGGTAGTTAAAAAAAAACAAACGGTCAGAAATAAGAGTAATGAAAAAGTTCTTTTGCATCAAAAATCTTAAATTTTTTCCGTTGGACCAAAGATAATGCGGATTTTTATGGATTGGTTTAACTTTTTTCATATTATTTTCACTAAAATTCAAATTAATTTTTTTCCATACTACTTTTAGTCAAATAAATTGTAAAATGTTAAAAAATGTGTACATTTTTTTGTAATTTCATTCAATTTAATTCTTCACTTTACACTATATTTTATCATGAATAGATAATTTATTTGACCAAAAGTAACATGGCAAGACAAAATAACTATTAAGTCTGACCGTTTGTTATTAAGAACATAAGAAGACCGGTCAATGTCCTTTCAAGGTTTGAAATGGCCATTTCGATTTTGTTTTTTTTTTTCAAACTATTCCAGCTTCTGTCGAAATATTTGGGGGATCATCATAACAAAAAGCGTTATTTTGAGCAACCGACCCAAAAACACCTTTTTTTTTGTGAGGAGCTCTAGTATACGTATACAAACAAACATTTAGGCATGGCAACATTTATATGTATAATGACCGCCACTTGGTCTTATTGCACCTACATATCAAGTTTCACTATCAAAACATGTACAGCTCAGAAATTACAATGATTTCTGAAAAGTCGGCGTAGATAAAGTGCGACTTTTACTGTAAATTTGGATTTATATACTTTCACGGATTTGTGGGCGTGACAAAATTTATATAAAAAGTGACCGCCACTTGGACTTATAGCATCTGCATACCTATCAAATCATTGACTATCAAAACGTTCACATCTCAGGAATTTAAATTATTTCTAACCGATAGCCCTGGCAGCTAGTGCTTACTTAGTTATAATTGTTAAATTGTAATTAACTATAAAACATACATAAATAAATAAATTAAATAAAATGATTGCTGAAGAGTGGGCACAGATATAGTGCTACCATGCACATTTTTGGTAAGCGTATGAACTTAATTACCAAATTTTAGTATTTAACGATGAGAATTGTCTGATTTATAGAAGTTCTATTGATTTGTGGGTAAAAAAAGTGGCGGCCGTGGCGTAGTGGGTAGAGTGTGTGGTCCATATGGGATAGAACCCTGGTTCGAATTCCACCTGACACAGAAAGTTTTTTCAATTGAATTAATTTTTCAGTTCGGCCGTCACCTCTCTGCTGACAATGGCAAACCTCAGAGAGTAAAAACTGCCATGAAAAGCTTCTTGAGAACATAAGCCGTTCGGAATCGGCATAAAACTTGTAGGTCCAGTTCTCGATCATTTCAATTCATCATAAGAAGCTCGGCCAAAGTCCTTTCAAGGGCTGAAATTGGCCATTTCGCGTTACTTTTTTTTATTTGCGGGTGGTACAAGTTGGCGTGGCAAATTTTATATATATATATTGACCGCCACTTAGAGCACCTGCGTATGAAGTGTTACTATCAAAACGCGTACAACGCAGGAATAAGCATGATTTCGAAAAAGTGGGCGTAGATATGGTGCGACCACGCCCATTTTTAACAGTTGCCGATAGTGACCTTATGTACAAAATTACCAATTCTTAGTCTTCTACAAAGCATTTTTACTGATTTGTGGGCGGTTAAAGTGGACGTAACAACATTTGTATATACATAGTGACTGTCACTTGGATCCATAGCACCTGCGTACTAAGATTTCCAATCAAACCGTGTACAACTCAGGAATAAGCATGATTTCGAGAAAGTGGGTGTAGATATAGTGCGGCCATGCCCATTTTTTGTGCATTGGCCGACAGTAATCAAATAAACTAAATTACCAAATCCTAGTCTTCTACTTTTTTACTGATTTGTGGGCGTTGAAAGTGGACGTGACAACATTTATATATAAATAGTGACTGCCACTGGGATCCATAGTACCTGCACACTTAGATTCACTATCAAGTAATGATTAAAACTAATTTACCAAATCTTAGTCTTCTACGGCAAAAGCCGTCTGATATAAAGCATTTTTACTTATTTGTGGGCAGTAAAAGTGGGCGTGACAACGTTTATATTTACATAGTGACTGCCACTTGGCCCCATAGCACCTGCATACCAAGATTGACTATCAAAACGTGTACAACTCAGGAATAAGCAAGATTTCGATAAAGTGGGCGTTGATATAGTGCGGCCATGCCCACTTTTTGTGCATTGGCCGACAGTAACCATACGAACTAAATTACCAGATCTTAGTCTTCTACCGCAAAGGCCGTCTGATATAAAGTATTTTTACTGATTTGTGGGCGGTAAAAGTGGGCGTGACAACGTTTATATATACATAGTAACTGCCACTTGGACCCATAGCACCTGCATTCCAAGATTCACTATCAAAACGTGCACTACTCAGGAATAAGCATGATTTCGATCAAGTGGGCGTAGATATAGTGCGGCCATGCCAATTTTTTGTGGATTGGCCGACAGTAACCATACGAACTGAATTACCAATTCTTAGTCTTCTACGGCAAAAGCCGTCTGATATAAAGCATTTTTACTGATTTGTGGGCGGTAGAAGTGGGCGTGACAACGTTTATATTTACATAGTGACTGCCACTTGGACCCATAGCACCTGCATTCCAACATTGACTATCAAAACGTGTACAGCTCAGGAATAAGCAAGATTTCGATTAAGTGGGCGTAGATATAGTGCGGCCATGCCCATTTTTTGTACATTGGCGGACAGTGACCATACGAACTAAATTACCAAATCTTAGTCTTCTACGGCAAAAGACGTCTGATATAAAGCATTTTTACTGATTTGTGGGCGGTAAAAGTGGGCGTGACAACATTTACATTAACATACTGACTTCCATTTGGATCCATAGCACCTGCATACCAAGATTCACTATCAAAACTTGAACATCTCAGGAATTACAATGATTTCTTAAAAGTGGGCGTAGATATAGTGTGACCACGCCCATTTTTTGCACAGTCACCGGAAGTAACCATCTGAACGAAATTACTAAATTTTAGTTTTATATGATTAAAACCGTTTGATATAAAGCATTTTTTTTGGTTTGTGGGCGATAGAGCCAATTTGGGTTGTATGGGAGGTACCACGCCCCCTTGTCCAATCAACACCAAACTTCACAGGAACACTTCCCGAATGTTGCTTCAGTATCCCTAAAAATTGCATAAAGTTTGGTTCGGTGGTTTTGGAGTCTATACGTGATTTACACACATATCCACATACCCACATACCCACATACCCACATACCCACATACATACATTAATTTTTATATATATAGATTACGGCTTTCATGAGCCTATTTCATTACAAATTAAGGAATTTTATATGGAAAAATGGTAAAAAATTACAAAATTTTGACTACGTAAATATTTTAAAATATTGAAAAAAGTAAAATATTGAAATATGTATCACAGAACAAACAACATCTATCTTATTTATAACGATTTGGTGTAACCATACAGTTTAGTTTGAAGCACATTAATAGCACAGATTTTTATATTTTCAGATAATTCCCTGTAGCATTTCAACCCTTTATAAAACAGACTATTTTTTCAGACTCCGTCAATTTATTATCAATTTGTATTCCCAAATACTTTATTATGCTGACTGTTTCAATTCTTCTATTATTGATTGCTTCTAAAATGTGCAATTTTCTTTCTTGTTATAATCATATATTTGGTTTTATCAATATTAATTTTAAGTCTTTTAGCATAAAGCCACAAATAAAGAGCATCTTAATCAGATTGCAATTTTTTCCTTATGTCGTTTTCATTATTACCAGTTATGGAAAGTAATGCATCAGCAGCAAACAACTTAATCGAATTTGAATAAAACGAATAAAATAGGAGCCAGAACTGTTGCTTGTGGCAAACCGATATTAACATAAAATATTTCTGATATATCCGGTCGAATAATTGTACGTTGCTTACGATTCGTTAAAAAACTGTCAAACCAGGCTAACTCAACATCCCAAATAGTGATGGCTGTTAATTCATTTAATAAAATTTGTTGATCAATCGTTTCAAATGCTCTTTTTAGATCGATGAAGATTGCTATAATCGAATTTTTATTGTTCAAATCTTCTTTCCATTCAGCTAAAATCATGTTTAGTGCAGTTTCGCAAGAATGTTTTAGTCTAATTCCTGAGTGTTCCGCTATAGGAATCATCTAAATATTGTACTAGCTGAATCTTACTACAGTTTCCAAAATTTTTTCATCGCAGAGCAACGTATTTATTGGTCGAAACTCTTCTGCTTTTAAAGTGTTTTTTACCTTATCGATTGGGACGATAGCTGAAGTTTTCCATATTTTTGGAACTATGCCACTACTCAGCTTTCATTTATGATATGCGCATAAATGTAACCCAATATCTTGGGTTACGGCATAATATCTTTTTTAACCCCTTCCCAAAAAAAAAAAAATTTTTATCTATATCATTCTATACTACTATAACTATAACTTCAATATCATTCGCTCTAACTCTGCTAAACTTAAAAACCGTATTTGATGGATTTGATGAACTTTGTTTTCGAATATTTGACCGTTACAAACTTTTTAATAGAGAAACTTTGTTTACCATACATATTGATTGTTACAAATATTTCCACATTAATCTAATGTCGTGACTATTGCTGTCTATTTTATATTCCATGTGTTTTTTTTAATTTTTACTAACTTCTTGTATGAGATGTTTTAACATTTCGGTATTCTTCCCAATCTCCAGATATTTGTTCAAAGTTTTCTTTATTCAACCTAGTTTAATCATTATCGTACCATTTGTTCATTGCCTTTAGTTCTTCTTTTCCAAATGTCAACCTGCGCATAATATTTAAAACACTGTACTTAGTCAACGACACTTTGCTCTAAAAGTCAATTAAATCAAAATTGCTGAAGTCGCATTGACGTAGTTGATCAAACAGCATTTCGACATAATAGAATTCGTAAGATATTATTTTTAAGCTGCTTCTCATTTCAAACTTCCTATTACGTTTAATTTTAAATTGAATCGTTTGATGGTCTGATATTTGATGTTCCACTAATTTTTCACATATGATGTCATTGCTATTCGAAAAAAGAAAATCAATTTCAGTTGCGAATATATCCATTTGCGAATATATCCACGAGTACAGGGTTGCCCATATTCGACGGACCCATCTGGCAATGCCATAACTTTTGACAGAGATGTCAGATCGCTTAATGACATACCGCGTTTGAAGCGTCAGTCCAAGCAGATTTTTACCATGGAACAATACACGCCACGCGAGCGCTCTGAAATAGTTGAAATTTACATTCAACAGAAGAAGTCAATTGTGAAAACTCAACGTGCTTTTAAAATATTAAAAAATGTGAGAAGTGCACATTGAATGGGACCGTAAATAAGCAAAATTGCCATATTTACGCCACTGAAAATCCTCAGGAGATTCAAGAAGTGCCTCTTCATGACGAAAAAGTCACAGTTTGGTGCGGCGTTAGTGCGAAAACGGTCATTGGGCCGTTTTTCTTCCAAAATGAAAATGGCCATGCTGTTACCATCAACCAGGAGCGTTATCGCGACATGATGACCAATTTTGTGATGCCAATTATTCGTCGAAAGCGTATGAGGCAGTTCTGGTTTCAACAAGACGGCGCTCCACCGCACACAAGTCGCATAACAATCGATTTTCTGAAGAATTTGTTTCCGGGCCGTTTGATGTCGAAAAGTGGTGATTTGGACTGGCCACCGCGTTCGCCCGATTTGACGCCGCCTGACTTCTTCTTGTGGGGATATTTGAAGTCAAAGGTTTACGTTAACAAGCCAAGGACCGTAGAAGAGCTCAAGGACAACATTCGTGAAGAAATAGCCGCTATTCCGGCCGAAATGTTGGCGAAAACGATGGAAAATGCTGCAAAAAGGGCACAATACGCCATCAACGCCAGAGGCGGCCATTTGAGAGATATCATATTCAAAAATTGATGTAAACAAATCTACTTGGAACAAATTAAATGATTAAGATTGCCAACCGCCAAATTTTTATTTTTTTCTTTGATTTTTTTAACAAAAACATGGGTCCGTCGAATATAAGCAACCCTGTATTAAAATTTACTTTTTGTTGCATAGAGTATGGATCTAAACAATTCAATTAAATAAATGCGTGCTTAAAGTAGACGGATTATTTAAATTAATATTAAAATCACCTATAAGGACATTATTTTCTGACGATTCACAAGTATTACCTAAAACGTTACATAAATAATTAACAAAATTTGCATCGCTTTTGCTTGGGGAGCGATAGACAACTCCGATTAGCCATTTAGGGTTAATATGCTTCAGTTTGTTTTTTTTTGGTCAGTTGATTTATTAAATTTAATACTAAATTCAATCGAATTCTGCATATAAATTAAGACACCACCAGTGTGCCTGCTGTGAGAGTCACACCGTCTAAATTATTAGCTCTGGATTTGTTATTTGAACTACACTGGTACATGTTTCAGTACATAAGATAACAGCTGGATTTATAATTTCCATAAGTTTTTCCAGTTCGGTTTTATTAGACAGAATATTATTAATATTAAGATACAAACAATTTAAGTCAGATTTCGTTAATTGCTAATTACGAACTTTAGTTTTATATTCGAAATATTTTTTGTATGCTGGACATTCTCTACTAAATGCTAAACAGTTATAACATCTGAGTACATACTCAACAACAATGCACAAATCCCATTCTACATTGATTCTATTGCGTTTTGAGATATTTTCGAATATTTTCAAATCAGTCTCAACAATAGCATTAAAAGATTCTTTTCTCAAAAAATCAAAGTTTTTTTGTCCAAAAACTTTACTAATCCATAAAAAGTTAGAATGCCCCAATTATTTCCAAAAATATTGCAAGTGGAACTTATTCTCAAAAAATTTTTGTTCAAGAAGTTCACAAAATCCATTAAAAGTTAGAATGTTCCAAATTTTTCCAAAAACATTGCAAGTGGAACCTATTTCTCAAAAAATCCCAGATTCGTGTGCAAGGAGTCCACTTAACCCAAAAAAGTTCCAATCACTCCACAAGTTCCAAAAATAGTTTAAGTGGAAGCTATAAGTCCATGTGGATCCTATTTTTCAAAAATGTTTGTCCAAGGAGTGCACTAAGTTCGAAAAAAGTTCAAATGTTCCAAAAAACTTGTTCCAAAAATATTTAAAGTGGAACCTATTTTATTCAAGCGAAATCTATTTGTCAAAAAAATTTTATTAAATGGGTCCACTAAATTCAAAAAATCGCAGTGACCTAATTAGTTCCAAAAATACTGCAATTAGATCCTATTTGTTCAAGTGGAAAGTATTTAATAATAATAAGTATTTAATATTAATAATTGAAGATTTTTGTTCAAGGAGTACCATATGGTATATAATCCAAGTGGAATCTTTTGGCCATGTTATCATTTTTTTGTTCACAAAGTCTACAGAAATCATAAAAGTTGCAATGGACCACTCTACTGGGAGCAAAATTTGTATCAGTTTTCATTTTAGCCCTTAATTTCAGTGGGCGATTCATGAGCATTAAAAGCCTCATTTACGTTCTCTTCCACGAACGCGTACGTTTTGCTAGGTACACGAAATGAGATCTCATCAAAGTCACACCAAAACGTACGCGCTCGTGGACACTAGCGATAAAATATTTTCTACGGTACACGTCCGGGAGCGCGTACGATTTATGTGTACTTTTTTAAAAGGTACGCTTACAAAGGTACGCGAGTGGACATTTGGGTACCCTGGTTAAAACTCACAGAATAAGAACGAAATTTAAAATAATAAAAAGTCCTTCCTTAAAACAATCGAATTTTTCGGCTCGTCATATTATTAAAAATATGAAGTACTTCATTTAGATCAACTGACTTAACTATAAATTTTTAAATCGAAATAGGTTCAACCGAATGTAAGCATTTTATTAACCATTTTTATCCACCCTAATCGACTACTTATTTTAATTTCATTTTAAAATAGTTCTTTATATATTAAACTGTTGACAGAATTATTAAATGCTATGTCAATGAATGTTGAAATAAAACAAAGTTCTCTCAATACATGAACTCCATAAAATATAGCATCAATTAATGAAAGGAATATTTTTCGCTTGCAACATACGATGAAGTTCATTAATTTAGCTGTCAAATCCAGAAATGGCAACAAATATTTTAAAATTTCTTTGCTCTACTCATTGGGGGAAAAAACTGATGGATGGAAAAGAAGAAAAAACAAACCATTGATTGATTTAGTATGCTACAGAAAAAAGTTTCTACAAATTTCTCTCGAGTGTCGATGAACTGATTGCACTAAATGTTTGTATGCCAGTTAGTTTGTTTGTCTTAAATAAACTTGCCTGCCCTTCGACCAATTTGTATGCGGTTTTGAGAACTTTGTTGAAAATATTTTTCATGCTGAATATGGAATATTTATTATTTTCAATATGTGAAGCTTCTTTTATTGATGTATTTTCGGTAAACATTTTTCGCACACAAGAACAAAAAAAATCAAAAAAAAAAGGTAGGCAACGGGGGAACTTTCCACTGTAGTGAAAACTTAAAGCTATGAAATAACATAGCTGCTATTAATTTCCAAAGTAGCTAGAGTCGGCAAATCAGATGCGTTCAATTTTTTTAACTCTTTTTATCAATTTATGCGATATTGAATGTATAAACTGCTATTTTTTAATGTTTATATATCGCCCATTTCACATTGAAGTGTAATATCTGTTCCACTGATCATTTGCGATTTGGCTCAAATTGTTTTAAGATTGCTTTATTGTTTAGAAAACCAAATCCAGAGTTTGAGATTTCAAACATTTTTTTTCGCGCACCCACAGCCATGCGTATGCCAAAATAAGGTACATCTTTGAGACAACGTGGCATAGTCAGTTTTAATCCGATTTTCATAAATAAGGTATCATTGGACCGGTTATTTCCTCTATTTTAAGGAAAAGGTATAAAATTTTTTAAAGAAATTGCAATTAAATGACCCATTCTTAATTTCATAGCTTAGTACTATGCTAGCAACAGGTGCTTTAATTTTTTTCCATTATTCTAATTTTTTTTTACGTTCCATTACCTTTCCAATGATGTAAAATTAAGGTGTGGCATTGAAGGGTTCAGAAGTTATGGCGTAATATGTGAAGTGTTAAAGAATTTGCAATACAAATTCAACTAGATATCGAAATTTTTTTTTTGTGCCAACAAAACAAAAATATAAAAGTCGGAAGCTAGTTGAATTTTTATTGAAAATTCATTACTACTACACATTTTACGACATAACTACACTGAGAAAAAAAAGCAATAGGTAATAGATGGTTTAGGTAAAGCAGTCGGCTTAGGTGAAAAGAATTGTATGGTAATTATAAACTTATGTTTATTCACCTAAGCAATTTATTGTTTAATACATCACTTTGAAAGCACATACTTCGATACCCTGCCAAAAAAAAAATATTTGATTCACAGATGTTAACCGATGCAGTATGTCGCAGTATTCTGTTGATAACTGCAGCATAGCTTCAGTTGTAATTAATATTGAATAATAGCCTCATTTTGCATTCCTAACGAAACATTCAACGAACGATGATTATGCGAACGATGTTGAATTCAAACTGAAATATGTATTTCGAACGAAGCTTATCGTTAGCTCATTCGTCAAGCTTTTGTTTGATATGTACACTCAAACTGTTATACACAAGCAGTGGCGCTGCCATATCAAACACAAGGGAAGTTTTCTGTATTTTGTCTACTTACTTCAAAGATGTTTTTAATATGTTGCCTTTGTTTCTTATATGTTGGCAGTGCGTTTTGATTTTGTTCGGTTTGTGTATTCAATAAATAAACTTTAAGCAATAAAGTGATTTGCGGATTCGTTTTTCATATGCGGATTTTTGACATATCAAAATAATCAGTATGCAGCTATTGCAGTTTTTATTTTTATTTTATGTATTTAAAGTGCTTCACAGCCTTCAGACACTGTATATATTCATATATTTCATAATTTATTTACCTTTAGGTTCAGAATTTTTCATTTTTTAACCATTCTTTTATCGTTTGCAACCACAACAATAGCATAAAAGTGTTCGTTTGATTTTGACGTTCGGATTCGTGGTTTCAGTGCTCGTTAGAAATACATATTGCAAATATGTAACTGTACTACCGCATCGTTCGCTGGCTGACCAGCTGTTATCGTTGTTTGATTCTGTTCGAACTACAAATTTTAAAAACACGAACAATCACTGTTTTGAACGAAACTATTGATCGGATAGGAATATAAAATGAAGCCATAAATCACTCCGCGTAACGATGGAGTTTGGCTCAATGCGTAGCGTATTGTCTTCATACACAGTGGTATCGGTTGGTGTGGGTTCTAATCTCAACGGCATGCGAAGGTAAAATTTTTGTATTTGATTTTTAATTTAAATTAATTTAATTCAATGTTCTTGTTATAATATACGTCAAGCAGCAAGAAAAGTCGAGAAGTCATTAATTTTTAAGAAAAAAACGGTTGATAAAAGTAAAATTTGTGTTGCTGCTGATTTCAGTCAAGCAAATCACAGAACGAGAGAGAGGCGGCACTTCAAAAAAAAAAAGGAAAATAAAAAAAACCAAAACCCAAAAAAAAGTTATATATTTGAAATTCAATTTTTTTTTTTTAAGTAGTGTATAAGATATTACCAAATACTTGATTAATTTATCACCCAATAAAAATTGGCAAGTCAACACGTACAACTTAGGCGTTTTGATAAAGTACTTGGGTGGCTGAAAACTGCCAAAGCCATCTTATAAATTATACTAGAGGTTTTTTCAATTTAACATAAGCCTTTTCTCGGTCTTTTGCTTTTAACTTAAAATAGAGAAAATAACTGTTCCAATGATATCCAGCTCATATATGAAAAATTCTCTTTGTTTTTTGGAGCTCTCTAATAGGGAATTGAATTTAATTTTCCTTGATGTCAACTTTTTACTTGATGCTTTATTATATCAAGAAGATATTTCAGCATTAGTTGCTTTCAGCATTTATAAAGATTTAAGCTATTTTTATTTTTAAACAGATTTTGTTACAATGAGTTCTTCTTGACTTAAATTAATTTATTAGCTACATTAACGCTTTAACGTAACACTTAATGAACACACATTTACGAAAATCGGACTTAAATTGACTGCGTTACGGTGTCTCAAAAAAGACCCTATTTTGATCGCCAAAAATTGTTTCAAAAAAATTATAACTTCGGATATGGGTTTCTAAGCAAAAAATAAATCCAAGAACAAAACTTGAGCACAATCGCAGACGGTCAGTGCAACTGATATTACACTCCTATAGGAAATGGGCGATATAATATATATGTGTAACACAGTTACTTTGGTTGGGTAATCGGTAATTAGCTCAGTTATTTGGTAATTGGTAATCGCTTCGGTCATTGGTAAAAAAAAAACGAAATGGCCATTTCAGCCCTTGAAAGGACTTTGACCGAGCTTCTTATGACCAATTGTGTTGTGTGTGATGTGAAATGTTTGCACACAAATGATCGAGAACTGGACCTACATGTTTAACGCCGACTTCGAACGGCTTATGTTCTCAAGAAGCTTTTCATGGCAGTTTTTACTCTCTGAGGTTTGCCATTGTCTGCAAAGTATTGACGGACGAACAGAAAAATTAATTCAATTAATAAAACTTTCTGTGTCAGGTGGGATTCGAATCAGGGCTCTCTGGCGTATGGGCCAAACAATCTATCCACTACATCACGGCCGCCACAATCTAAATGCTAAATTATTGCATCACTAAAAATTTCTTATGATAAAAAAGTCATTTCCTAACTTTTAGATCAATTCGCACACACTCTATGTACTCATTTTTAAAATAGTTACATTTCTTTAGAAGAATTAATTTTTTTCCATTTTCACTAATTCGAAAAGTGCTCTTGAATTTTTTTTTTTCTAATAGGGTCTAAATACTTCCAATTATCTTATATTTCCATCATTGCAAGAAACCAGCTCATATATGAAAAATTCTCTTTGTTTTTTGGAGCTCTCTAATAGGGAATTGAATTTAATTTTCCTTGATGTCAACTTTTTACTTGATGCTTTATTATATCAAGAAGATATTTCAGCATTAGTTGCTTTCAGCATTTATAAAGATTTAAGCTATTTTTATTTTTAAACAGATTTTGTTACAATGAGTTCTTCTTGACTTAAATTAATTTATTAGCTACATTAACGCATTAACGTAACACTTAATGAACACACATTCACACTCACTCCCACACACTTTTAGATATGACATGAAATTATAGCAATTTAGATACAAATTCAGCTTGAAGCAGCAGCAATAGCTTAAAATGGAAAAAAAACAACGATGACAGCGACAACGAATTAGCTCTCAAAAATTATACCTAACTAGAATATTATGGGGAAAACAACAACAACACCTGCAATAATAATAATATTAATAAGAGCAACAAAAGCAACATCATCAACCATAACGGCAATAATATAAATATATATATATATATATATATATTATATAATGAACATGCTCATAAATATATCCATAAAGTTGTTTATCAAGGTTGTTCCATCTGAACGTACGACAAGCAGCTAGAGAAGCAGCAACCGGGATCTGTATCCTTCAAACACACTTTCTGCCAACTCACTTTGATGTTGCTTCTGTTTGTCTTTGTTGTTGTCACAGCTGCTGCTGTTGCTGCTGCAGTTCAATCTCGTTGAGCCAAAAACGATTTTGGTCGCAAATAAATTTGCTAACGTAAATTAGTTGCTTGTTTATATTATGAATTTTAATGCTCATCGTTGTCGTTGCTGTTGCCATCATCATCATCATCATCATCATTAACATCAATGCCATCACCATCAAAACCAACAACTTCACACCGTTGCTCACCTTTTTTACGCTTGCTCGCTTTTCTAAGCACTTCCACAAGCGGCAGCAGCAACAGCATCAGCAGCACAGTATTGCCACATTGTGCGAACTGTTGAGTGTCTCTGCGCATTTGACATTCAATTTGATTGCTACTCGAGGTAACTTTATTAAATAGGTGTGGGTGGTGGCGGTGAAGCAGCTACGGGCTGTTTGTTGACAGGTGCTTTTTTTATTCCTTTTTTTTATACACCTACCACTATTCTGGTTCGTGTTCATGTTTGATTTGTTTTTGTTGCTTTTGCTATTTGCTCAAAATTTTCAACGGCATTCGTGTGGAAGTTTGGAGTAGCGCAAAACCAACAACATCCACAACAACTATTTGCATTTAACAACAGCAGCCGTTATTGAGAAATAACTTTGTTTAGAATATTGTTGTTTGTACTTCCTGCCCGTGTGCATGTTATTGAACAAGTTTTTAAGTCAATATGTTCCTATGGTATATGTATTATTTCGTGTTAGTTAGTGATGGTCAGACAAGTGCAAAATACGTAATATTCTTGTTATTGTTGTTGTTTTGTTTTTTTTCCATAGGCACAAACACAAATCAAAATGTAATCTAGTTTGAAACGATAGAGATGGAACAAATTTTAATGCTATTTCCTATGAGCTTTTTTAAAGGAGCTGATGGAGAGTCGATGGATAGTTTTGTTACACAGGCCTGCTAAAGTTGGCATTTGACTTGCCTCCAGTGATGTGATGCGTAGACTACATGATTGTCGACGCGTCATCAATTTAGTGTCAACAGTTCAAAATTGTCGACGCTTAATTGTCGACGCGTCGTAAAAGTATTTTTTCTATTTCAAGTGTATGTCTTTTATTTAATTTGTTTAACAACTTTTCATACAAGTGCATTAATATAACTTATATATCATACATATGTTACATGCCAAAATTTTCGTCTTCTATTGGAACATATTTGATTCTTAAGGTATAATAGATATGCAAAAGTTTTTCGACCTTTGAAACATCAACACAGGAGAATGGGCCCAGCTGGAAAAAAGTCTCTCAATCTGGGCGGAGGAAGCTGATATTTTTAACTGGCAATGCTGCTAATGTCGACTGCAGTCTATTGTCAACATTTCTTACAACATTGTCGAAATTGTCTAAAAATTGTCGACATTGTCTAGAAATTGTCAACATTGTCTTCAAGATATCGATACTGTTTACACGAAAATTGTCGACATTGTGTACAAATTGTCGATATTGTCTACAAATTGTCGACATTGTCTACAAATTGTCGATATTGTCTACAAATTGTCGACATTGTCGACATTAAAATTGTCGACAATTAAAGTCGGCACGTAGAGGAACATCACTGTTTATCTCCATAAGGGACAGTAAACTGTATTGGAATCTACAAAGAGATCGCATCATCAGAGTTTCTTCATTAAAAAATTGACATTTTCTATAGTACCGTAAGTGTAGATGTAGAATTTTTTGTTTGGTATCACCAAATGATTAGTTTGTTGTTCTTGTTCATTTTTATGTAGGTTAAAAACGAATGTTAAAAAATTGGTACAATGTATTTTATTCAAAGTATATTCCATCGCTGGCCACTACTTTTCCTCATCTACTAAGTAATTTATGGATTCCGTTTTGATAAAACGACACGTCTTGTGAGGCTATACACAAACCGATCTATCTTTTGTATCTTCATAAGAACGGAAGTGCTGGTCAGCCAAGTCATAGGTCATCGGTCAAAACAAGTAGTACATAGTTAGAAGGGGCAACATCTGGCGAATACACCGGGTGTGGTAGAACATTCCATTTTAGCGTTTCAAATTATGTTTTAACTGGCCTTGCAACATGTGGTCGAGCATAGTCATGCTGAAGAATCACTTTATGATGTCTTTGTTGGAATTGCGGCCATTTTTCCTTCAATGCTTGGCTCAAACGCGTCAACTGTAGTTGCTAGTGATCTTCTGTGACTGTTCTGTGAGGTTGGAGCAGCTCATAATGAAAAACTCCTTGCTAGTCCCACCACATACAGAGCATGAGCTTGGAACCAATCGTATTTCGACGCTTTTGCGAGATTCTCTCAGCTTCAGATTGTACGGCACACATTTTTCTTGCTTTTGGATCATTTGCAATGCTTTCAGACGCCTGCAAATGGTTGCTTGATCAACTCCCAACAAATTTGCAAGTTTAAAGCATTAAGTCTTCATCGAGTAATGCCTCCAAATCCTCATCTTCGAACTTTTTTGGCTGGCCTGGACGTTCTTTGTTACATCAAGGTATTCACTTTTGAAACGTGAAAACCACTCCTGGCACGTTTTAATCGACGAAACATTTTCAAGGTATGCTTAGAGGAGCAAACGATGTGCTTCGGATGCATTTTTGTTTAAATTAAACCAATAAAGTAAAACATCACTCCAAAATAATAACTTCGCCAAATTACCAAATTTAAGTTTGACTTTGCAAATAGGTGCAAATAGCTACACTTTAAGATACAATAGCTTTCACTGTCAAAAAAAAAAAAAAAACAAGAAAGATGGCAGATATCGCGTGGTTTCTAATTCATACTCCCAATATTTTTCATGCAGTAAAGAACTTATATACCATATATATTTAGGCGCCATATATACCATATATACCATATATGGTATAATATATACCATATATATTTTATATACCATTTATATTTTAGGTTCCTCAAAATAATGCTTAGCTTATGCTATGACGATTCCCCAAATATTTCGACTGCAGCGATAGCCATCCATGAGCTGGAATGGTTTGAAATACCTCTAAAAATCGAGTATTTTCACAAATTTATTCGCTGGTGTGGTAAATGTTTCACACCACAACTATATAAATATAACATAAATCATAAATTGATGTTTTACTCGACAAACTCTTAAACAGTCTTTCACTACTTCGGTGAAATTAATATAAAAATAAAATGGCTGAAAAAACTTCCGTGACATAGGTCATAAAGAGCATGCACTACTCAAATAAATTGCTTCCGCTCTTATTTTACATCTTAAACTATAAGCTAAAAGTTCATTGCTAAAGTTGTAGAAAATTTAAATAAACTAACTCGTTTAGTTTGAGAAACAATAAAAAAAATGCAATAAATTTCTGAAAAATAATTTTAGCTAAGTGGAAGCAATTTGCTAATAATACTACTACAAAAAGTTTAAGTAATCACCGAAGTATTGCCACGAGAACGGTTCTGAACACAACAATAACAAAAAGAAAACTAAAAACATGGTAGCAAAAGTTGCAATGAAGTGATACCGAAAACATGCACTGAAGTTGCAACTTTAAACCAACAAATTAAGCAAATATCAAAAATGGCGCATCAACATAGACTTACAAAATACAAACACACACACACACACACACACACATGCAAGCAAACACAAACACACAATGACTGTAGACTATAGTCAACGCAGTGCTTGACTTTTGGTTAGTTTTTGTGGAATTTGGAGGCAAATAAGTTCCAAGGATAGCCACAGGTAGGTATACCAAAACATACACACTCCCACACTTACACCCACAGCTATGCCACAGAGATTATTAAATAAATAACTTTGACACACACACACCTGCGCATACAAAGCACTCCCATCCATTTCCATTGCAGTAACTTCCCTATAGGAACAAACTAACTTGTTTTTAAAAACAACTAATTAAAAAACTAGTTTAAAATAAACCAGTATATGAACTACTTTGAATTATATTAAGGCGGCAATATATGAAGTAATTGAAATTCTACTTAAAAACCAGTGATTGATAAACTTCTTTGAATTATATTAAGGCGGCAACTACTCTGATGTTGGCATGTTTTAATTGAAAATTTTTATTAGATTACAAGCTTATATATATTTAACCATGTTATTTCATCAAATATTATTAGCTTTTGGCCATCAGTAATGTTTTCAATTGGTTATTTTAAAGCAATTAAAAAAATAATTTAAATGTAACTAATTTAACAAGTAGTTGAAAATATATGCAGACGACAGTCAAGTGACTTATTTAGCGGACATCACCATACAAAATAAGTTAGTTCGTTCTATGGAAAAAAGTCAGAATTTCAACTAGTTGTGGTTGACAAAAAACTACTTTATCAACTACTTTTAAATTAGTTGATTTTCCTGCAGGGTTGTACAACTTGTGTTAACTTTGTTCTTTAAGGATGAACAATTTAAATTTTGTTATCTAGATTTAGAAGCCATTTGTGAACACACAAACACACACACACATTTGGACAGGCTACAATTGCTTAGAAGTTGACAAACTGATTGCAGTAGTTTTTGTTGTTGTAGCTAATATTGTTGCTGTTTTTGTTCAATTATAGCTGCGGCATGCATATTCTTAAATTATCTCTGCTGAGATTTAAATGAATTGCTTGTAAATTTACAGCAAACGCTCACAAGCAAGCACACACACACATACATACTATTAAGTATATATATATATGGTATATATTCAAAGGATAATCAGCAGAAGCAATATGAATATGGTATGCAACGCACTTAAATTGCACAGCTTTTGATTAGTTAAACGCTGTCTTTTTCCAATGTGTGGGTGGAATGTCTGTACATGTTGCCTGCTAATGTTTGACACTTTTTGACATTACTGCAGCAGTTGAATTCTACTGCGATGTATGCTAGTATGATGATAGGATCAATATTTGATATAACTATGCAAATTAGCAAAGCTTGCTATGGCTGGCTGCCTTTATTAAAACATGCACTCATACATGCATGAATACTCTTCCCCACATGCATAAGCTATATGTATGTTTTCATGCATGCTTACAGTTGCCTCTAGAAATCTTGTTCTAGTTGTTGTTGCTAGCAAGTGTCCTTTGAATTATGCGCACATAACCACCCTGCGGCCACTTGCAACATTTTCCTATGATGCATACCTAAAGCTTGAAGCTAATGTATTGGAATGCATTGAGCACAACTAATGATTTAAAAGTGGTCACAATTTGCATAACTAGCTAAATAATTTTGAAGAAATAATAGAAATAAGAAAATTCTACTCGCCATATTTTCAAGCGAATAAGCAAAATATGGAAAATGAAAAAATATAAAATGAAATACGAAATTTCGATACAATTCATCAATAATTTGTATACATTGCTTATTGTTGAGAAATACAATTTTTTTGAGGTGAATAAATTATTTTGGACTTAAAAGTATTTTACCACATTAAGTTAGTGTTAAAAAACGCATAACAATATAATGATTAACAAACAGACATTAAACATGAATGCTCTAATAAGATTCAGTACACAAAAAAATTTTATTTATCCTTAAAAATAATTTTGTTTCAGGATGCATTCATGCATTTGGCTGATGTAAATGCATTTTCCATTTATTTTTTTTTATCTTAGGTATTTTGCCTGTAAAAAAAAAAATATCCATTTCAGTCCTCGAAAGGGACTTTGACCGAGCTTCTTATGTTCAATTGTGTTGTGCTTATTTTAAAATGCTTGAACACAAATGATCGAGAACTGGACCTACAAGTTTTATGCCAGCTCCAAACGGCTTATGTTCTCAAGAAGCTTTTCATGGCAGTTTTTAATCTCTGAGGTTTGCAATTGTCTGCAGAGAGGTGACGGCCAAACAGAAAAATTAATTCAATTAAAAAACTTTCTGGGTCAGATGGGATTCAAACCTGGGTTCTATCGCATACAAGCCAAGCACCTCAACCAATATGCCACGGCCACCATGTTAAGCCTGTATACGTCATTAAAATCGATATGGAGGGGCATTTTTGCAAAAGTTGAAAGGAAAGCGGCACAAGAACTGTACTGCAGATTTCATACATTAATTTCCATATGCACCGAGAAAAAAAGCAATCACTTAAATCGGCTTGGGTACAGAGAATTGTATAGGAATTATAAGCTTATGCTTATTCACCCAAGCAATTTATTGTTTAATACATTGCTTTGATCCCTGCCAAAAAAAAATATTTGATTCACCCAATCCCAAAATCCACAAATACAAATTTAAAAAAAAAACTAGCATGGATGGCTTAAGCATAGTTTTGAGCTATTTTCTGCAAAAAAAAAAACACAGGTGCGTCGTTATACACACGAGAGAAGGATAGATTTGGTAATTTAATGGTTTTTTTTTTGTAATAAAATAACTTCTAAATACAAAACCAACATTAAGTTAATTAAAAAACACACGTTCATATTCACACCAGCAAATTTTATTAAATTTCATCAACAAAAAGAAAATAAAAAAACAAAAATTCTGTTCCCGCCGTGCCGAATTGAACCTGGAATATTTGGTGCCATTCCATCGCTCTCCTCACTGATCCAAAAAACCTTGCTACTGGTTGCTGACATAACTGCAGCGTTGTTAATAGATGCTGTATTAACAGATGCAGTATGTCACAGTATTCTGTTTATTGCCATACAACAAAAATCTATTAATAGATTATTGTGCTATGTTGTAGCATATTGAATCAATCATTCTGCGTAACGATGGAGCTTGGCTCGATGCGTAGTGTAGTGACTTCTCAATCGGAGGTATCGGTGGGTGTGGGTTCAAACCTCCACGGCAGGTGAACGTAAAATTTTTATATTTGATATTTCATTTAATTTAATTGTAGTGTTATAATAAACGCAAGCAGCGCAGAGAGCCGAGAAGCCATGAATTTCTAAGAAAAACGTTGTTGATAAACGAAAAAAATTGTGTAGTTGTCGATTTCAGTCAAGCAAAGCAAATCACAGAACGAGAGGTTGCTTTAAAAAAAGAAAAGAAAAAAAAAAACCCAAACCCGAAAAAAGTTATATTTTTGATATTCAATTTTATTTTAAATAATGTATATATTATCAAATAGTTGGTTAATTTATCATACAAATAAAAATTAGCAAGCTTTGGGAGGCTGAAAACTGTCAAAGCCATCTTATAAATTATGCTAGGATTTTTTTCAATATAACATAAGCTTTTTTCTCGGTGTGATGCAGTTGCCCGATATGAACAAATTTAAGCTTGTTGGAGAGATCAACTCAACTGAAATCTTTCAAAATATATAAGTTCCAACAGGCCACAGTGATCCGACGTTATTTTTTTATCTATAAAGAGCGTTAACACGTTTTTATTACTCCTACAAGAACTTTTGAACGGCGTTTATGCGATCACCGTGTGACATCAGCCCTTAAGACAATGCAGTCAAACGAAATAAAAAATATTTTTTTTTTTGGTGTTCTTTTGCAGCTCAGCACTGCATTTACAGTGGCTCACAGCTTATTTCATGCAGTGGATACTTTCAACTTTAAGGTTCTATAACAACGGAACGATAAAAAAAGATTGGCATAATTTTAAAGATCAGAAGTCTTGCTTAACAATATAACTTCGTTTATTGAGAAAATATACATTAAAGAGCTGCACGGGTATGTTTGCAAGGCATTTGTTTGTGGTTTGCATGCTCACTCTATTCAACTCTCATCTTTAACAGCATTTAAACATAAGCAACATAGAGACTAAGAACAAATGAGCATAAAGCATAACGAAAACAAGAAAAACGAGCACTTGATCAAAGCAAGCATATAAAGTAAAATTGAAATGTGTTGTGAAATACTCAGTGTTAGACAATGAGTTCTGTGTTTTAAAGGTTTTTCTGCTTCATATCGAGCAAAAAAAAAAATCACATCGGATGCAGTTATTTCTCTATAACATATTCGTTATGCTTGGTGTGCTCGTTGTATCGAATATATAGAATATAATATATAATAATACATATATACAGAATGTATAGAGCATTTAAAAATAATGAGAAAGTTCATATATTACTGAGAGGCTAACAAATACTGTAGAGTGAGCACATTTGTGTGAGAGAATGCTGTATTGTGTTTGCTTATGCTTTAAATAATAAAGTAAATAAAGAACAAGACAATAAAATGCTCGATGCACTTTATTGTATCAAAGACATTCATGCAGCCCTTTAATAAACATTAAAATAACTTAAGGGGTTACATGACATTGGCAGTTTTTTGAAATTTTTAATCATTTTGTATTTAGTAAATATTCTTAAGATTCTAAGAAAAAATTCATGGAAAAATTCCTACGGGTTCAAAAGTTACAGCCGGATTAGTGACAGCGCATTTTTAATTTTTGCGCTACCTACGTACGGCAGCTGGTATATACTTATTTGACTTGCTACGTGACTTTTGGTGGTTGTTATTTCGTACCTTATAGTATTGTTATTTGCAAATGTTTCAACTACTTGGAATCACCATAGGAGCTACAGCATTGAATTTTTCCAAAGGAAATTATGCAAATCGCTTGAAATGCGCCAGAGTGAAGGCATAGGAAGCTTCAAAAGAAGCACAGCACAACATAAGATAACGAAGGCATACAGTACGAAGCAGGCATGGCAGATTGAAGGTAACCTTTTTGTTTTGTTCACAAACTTTGAACCCGTTTATCACGAAACCATGTTTTTCGTACTGGTTGCGGCACTAGCGGGTTCATTTTTAGACAAATTTTTTTTTTTTTTTAAACTTGATTCGCTATCGTATGACACGAGCTTTTTTAAATATTTTTTCGATTTTTTATGAATTTTTAAAGTCAATATTTTTTTTTGAAAAAACACACTTTCAAATTTGGAACATCACCAACAATTGATAAAAAATTTAAAAAAAAAGCTCGTGTCATACGATAACCAATTTTGTTAAGATTTAAAAAAGTCATTTTTTTTCAGATCGGACAATTTTTGCAACTCCCAGCGCTGCAACCACGAGGCCCCGTTTTTTTCTCTGCCGCCAGTTTGGAGCTCTATAAAACCATGTTGGAGTGAAAAATATATTTTTTAAATTTTTTTTCTTGTAATTTGTTCAATTCTCTACAATAATTTGGAAAAATGTTTGTTTTTGACTGAGTTATGAATTTTTAAAACAAGGTCTGTTTTCTCTGCCGCGAATGTCATGTCCTGCCTTAAAACTAAGAAAACAAAAAAATACTGCCTAGTTTCATGTCACAGCTTATTTTATGCACTGAGTATACTTCTTAAAAATAAATCTTTTTTGTGTATTTATTTTAGATCTTAGTACTCAGTGTGATAGCCTTTGGCTTTAATTGGAGCATCTAGTTGTTTTGACATCGATTCCACTAATTTTTGTGTCGTTTCCGGTACGATTTTGCTTCACTCTTTCAAAATTGTCTTTTTTCAGCTCTTCTTGGCTTGATATCGGATTATTTCGGATTTTGTTTTCTAACGTTGGCCACAAATTCTCTATGACATTCAAGTCAAAACTCTGAGCAGGTGGTGGTGTCATTAAGTGCGGTCAGTTCAATATTAATCAGGACTGCATAATTTCTGATTTATGCTTAGAATCGTTGTCCTGATAGAAACAAAAATTTTGGTGGATTCCCAATTTTTTGGAACTATGCAGCGAATTTTTTTTTAATATATCAATGCACATAATTTTGTTGATGTTATTGTCAATCAATACTAGATTTCCAACACCCGCTGCAGACATACAGGCTCAAACTATCACACTACCGACGCCATGTTTTACTGTGGCTTTTAAGTTTTCTTTGTGTAGCTCAGTATTCGACTTGCGCCAAATATAGGCCATACCGTCTGAGCCAAATTTATTAAATTTTGACTATTTAAAAATTAAAACACTCTCACCGCCTTTAATTTTGTTTCCAACACTAAGAAAAAATGTTAAAAACTGTTCAAAATCACCTAAAAAAAAGTTTAATTGTTACGAGTAATTAACAATTGAAAATAAAATTTTTGAGAATTTTCAACTATTGCATCGTATAAGCCACCCTCAATAATGGTACCAATGGTTGAATGGCACTTCAAACAAAAAGTGTCATTCTAGGCGTTAATGAGTAAAATAAAAGAAATGGTTACAATTGCCAAATTCCCAAAAATTTTCTCAAAATAAAATTCCTCAAAAATTACGCACAGCCACTGTAAGTTCCTCGTATTTTGAGGAATTCCTCACAAAGTGGCAACTCTGAATTCAATACAAAGTTTAACTTGACATCTCTTTTCTGCTTATTAATTTTCTCTTATTCGTTGCGTTTTTGACAAATGATAATAGGCAAAAGAACTGTCACTCCTACCCATGGTATAATGATTTACAAGGTAGGAGTGACAGTTCTTTTGGCAATTTGGAGTTGTCAAAAACACATTGAAAAGAGAAAACGAAGAAGCAGCAAAACAGATGACAAGTTACACTTTGTATTAATTTGACAACTCCTGATCGCGCTCGTGAGAAAAAAAGTAGTTGTCAATGCTACCTTGTAAATTATTGTATCATGCTCCGTCCTTTAGAATATTATATCATGGTGCTGTGCTGGCTGGGCAGAAAGATAGAAGAGTAGAAAACAACATGAAGTTTCAAGCAATCAAGTAGACGATCAAGTTATTCGTAGCTTGATGGGATGCTTTCATAAAAAACTTAACACTCTTATTAAACATACTTATTATTAAAATTTCAAAATAATAAACCCCTATGCTGTGCTGCTTATTCCTAGCAATACATTATTCAGAAGATATTTCCCTAGCTTTCTCAGTAGTAATCCATATTTGCCGAAATGTCAACTTTGGATGATTTTTACAAACTCTTCATGCAAATGAATCATATTTTTTTTTTTATTTGTGCTTATCTTCATATCGGACGGGGGACAAATATGACATTTTAAAAATTATTTCATAAAAATCGATGTAGTACTTTTTTGGAGTTTACCTGGAAACAAAAACTTGCACTTCAATTTTTTATAATAGTATAGAAGTATAGTATAGAAAAAGCAAATAAAAAATAATTTAAAAAAGCCCGCCATAGCCCATTATTCTTGAAGAGTAAAGAAATTTGCCAACATAGACCTCAACAGGACAAAATTATTTCCAAAACAGAATTTTCGGTTCTTGAATTGAATGTGAATGTTTTTGAATTTTGCAATTAGTAGTAGATCTGCAAAGGCTTAATTTATAATACTTAAGTCATAAAAATTCATGACTCTCTAGTTCAGCAATAGCATTTCCTTCCGATGTTAGCTTATATATTATTTGCACACTTGAATTTTGAATTTAATAATAATGTAATTTTGCAACACTTATTGTGACAAGCTCTTTGTCAAATCAGACAAATGTAACAAATAATTTCTATGCTACAAATTAAAGTCAGAATTTTATAAAATCTTACCTTTTAATATAACAGAATAGCAAAAAAAAAAAAAAGAAAAAAAAACTTGCCACAGTTCATAACATTGCAACCTCAGCTCACTCAAACCACAAAACATAACAGGAAATATTTAAATTATCAGCATAAAATTTCTGAATAAATTTCCAAAATAAATGAATTTAAATCAAAACTTTTATATGCCACAAAACACGAACAGATGCAAGAAGGTTATAAAAAAAAAAAAAATAAAAATATTCGTACAGGCGGTCATAGGTGACAAACAGAGAATACGTTATACAAGATAATTTAGCAGTAGAAGATGATATTGAAGTCAAAGTTTGTTGAAACAAAGTAAATAAAGATAGTAAACTAATAAATATTAAATTTTAACATTTGAAAATTGGACAAGCAATATACTCAGACAACAATTTGACCTCAATATTTGAAGTTATTCCAGCTCAAATTGAAAAGGCCTGCATAAAAGTAATTATTCAAGCTTTAGGATCAAGGTTTTAGTGTAAGAGGTAAATAGAAAGAGAAAGAAAGAGCATCTCAAAAGAAAAACTATAAGAAATGCCATAAAAAATATTTTATTTATTAAATATTTACACTATAATTGATTTGTGCTTCAATTGATAATATTGATATACGTATTAATAGTTTCTGATAACTAAAAGATGATAATTATGTCCGTGATTCAAAATTTTCGAGATAACGTGGAAAAAAATGCATCTATTCTGCCGTCATAAGGGAGAGTGCGGCATCTACATTTTCCAGAAATATGAGAAAAAACGCTTCAGAATAAAAAGACAAAATTTTTTGAAAAGCGATGGAAATAATTATAAAAATTTATTTCGTCAGAAGAGAAACGCAGTACAATATAAATCCAATACAAATAAAGAATTTACCAAAACTGCAAAAACTGTGGCATAAAACACTGTAGTTGCCGCTTTTTGCTTGTTTGCTCTCCGATTTCATTTAATTGAAAACATTGAAAAAACGCCCATATCTACATCATCTTCGCATATATAATAAATATAATTTTGCTTATTATAATTTAAAATATCATTAAAACCATCTTACATAAAGGATCGACATTATTAGAGTTACAGCGAAGATATGAAAAATATGTATAGTCAATAATTGAAAAAATTTCATGTGACTCAAATTCTATTTTGTATGACTAGAAAAAAATTGTGTCTATGAAAAAATAAAAAAAAAACAAAGGCAAAATGCGGGCATCTACGTGTAGATACGACATTTTTGACTATGTTTGTGTAGATACTGCGTTTTATTCTGGAATGATTCCTAAATTTTGTGTAGGTAGAAATTTAGGTAGAAATATATAGGCATGGGACCAAAAATTTGGGATTTTTATTTTATAATCTTATAGAGGATGGACGACTTATAAGGAAAATACAATAAAATGAATTTTGATTTTCATGCTAGATACCGCACTCTTCCTTATGACGGCAGTATTGTAGCTTTTTTTCTCAATAGCATTGTCACCTAATAATGTTTTTTTTTTACTTTTAAACAAAATCTTACAGTTTTAAGGGGTCACTGATTTCGAATCAGTTGTTGGAATTGCAAAATTGTAAGAATTCGTAACAATGAAAAAAATGTAGGTGCCATTTACTGTCATATCTGATTCGAAATCCTACCCGTTGTCAGAATTTCAAAATAGCAAGTATGCAACTCTATCCGCCATCTTGAATTTTAAAATTCTGACATCAGATTCAAATCATGCGATCACCTAAAACTGTTTGATGATGTTTAAAACTCTTAAAAATACATTTTATTCGGTGTCAACCATATTGTAAAAATTACATAATTTTAAAATTCTGACAACGGATTCGGATATAGCAACCCATTTTTACCTCAGTGTTGAACCAGAGAGTCAAAAAATTAGATGGCAACCCTATCTATCATCTTCTGCCATTAGATTCGATATCTAGTTATTCGATAATTAGTCGTTGAGACTCCCCTAAACTGTTAGAAAATGATTAAAACTCATAAAAAACGATATTCTTAGATGGCAACCCTTAGTAAAAATGTTGGTGGCAACCCTATCCGCCATCTTCAATTTTAAAACTGTGACATAAGATTTGAAATTTATTATCGTTTCGTATTATTCTATCGTATCGTATCGTATTATTACAAATTTATTATTTATTATATTCGTTATCCTTGATAGCAGACTCCGCTTTAACCTACACTTGGATCATATTATATTCAGAGCAAATAAACTGCTTGGATTCATAAAAAGACGTGCTAAAGAACTCAAAAATATATGGGTAACTAAAACATTATTCTGTACGTTAGTGTGCCCAATTCTTGAATATTGTTGCATAGTTTGGAATCCAGTATTTGAAGTGCACAAAGAAAGACTTGAATCTATTCGAAAACAATTTCTTCTTTTTGCTTTTGGGGATTGTTATGATCCACGGGATTATAGAAACTTACCTTCGTTTGAACACAGACTGAAAATCCTTAGTATAATGCCGCTTTCATTAAGAAGAACATTACTTTGTTCATGCTTTACATTCGATGTCATTACTGGTAAAATCGATAGCGAATATATCTCCAGCAGAATTATACTTAATGAACCAATAAGGAGAACTAGGCATAGAAGATTTTTCAGTGAATCTCAGCACCACACCATTTATGCATACAACGAACCCTTAAATAGTTGTTGTAGAATATTCAATAATATAGGCGAACATCAATGTCCATCAATGTCAAAATCCGTGTTCAGGCGCTCCCTTTCTAAACACCTTTTCCCACCCTAATTCTTTCCCTTATTACTCACCATTAAACCAAATTTTTCCAATGGTCCTATTTCTTGTAAATACTCTCCTATCTCTAACTCCCACTCCCATGTTCACTTCCACATTCATGTTTATAAGTATAATATAATAAAATCATAAGACCCCTTTTCTTTTGGCCTTTCCTTGTCTCTTTTTTTTTTGACATGTTTTAAAAAAATGTCAGCGATGTGGGTGGATCACACCCGATCTTGTTGAGATACTCATAGTTTTGGTGAAAAAGATGGGTTCCTTTCTTATGCGATAACTTTTTTATGCAATCCTTATCGGCCAAACCACTTTGCAAATATATGCTACATATCATAACCTATCGAAAAAGGGGGGGAAAAAGTTGAGCTTCCTGGTCGAGTTTCATGAGAACCTCCCCTTAACTCATTACTGCCTAATAGGTATTTATACCCAAAAAAGTGTTGACACGTAAGAAATTTTAGCGCGGGCTAGATTAAAGATATTTCGTAATTTTTTTTTTTTGGTAATGAAAAAGAATGGGTCTAAACAAAAAACAAAATGGAACAGTCTAATTTTCGGCGGTTTACCTTAAATTTGACAGGTGAAACATGACAGTTGAAAGAAGACAGAAGAACATGACAGATGTGAGTTTTTTTGTGTCGGAAATTGCTTATTAAAAGTGCTGCCAAAAATAGGAAAATGGAAAAAACGGAAAACGCCCATCTTTTGCAGGTAGCCAAGGCGTCTTCTATGGAAATTAAAAAAAACGGACAGCGATTTTTCGATATTTCTGGCAATCTCACATGCAATCTCACCCATGTCATATCTCAGGTGTGTGCTCAGGAAAAAGTTTTTTTTATATTTTTTCTATCAACTTCTATGGCCCCCCGGGCACATATTTCAGAACTGCATCAAAATCGTACGAGCCGATCTATGGACAGGCTGTAATGGGTTAAGCAAATTCCTGAATTTATAAGTGGATTCGAGTTCAATCCACGCTGGGTAACTATCGTAAATACACAAAACAATTAAATTTAAATCTAACTTTTCTAACTTATCTAAGCCTTGAATAAAAGTCTTATATAAAACATATAAAAACTAAATATAAGTTTTTTACTAAAGGGATCATTTTCACACGCCTTTTCTTCTTGCATTGCCCTTCTATAAAACTTGTTTCAAGGATTACTCAAGGAAGTCTTAATTCTCCTTCCTACATAAATTCCTTATATAAGGCTTCACTCAAGGCTTAGTTAGGTGAAATTGCTAATTGGTCCTAAAGGGTGCTTTCTTTAAAGGTGTAGAAATTTGAATTAAAATAAAATACTGAGATTACATAATTTTAAGCTGAAAATTGGCTTTATTAGAAAAATTATTTAAGGCCATTATAGTTCACATATCGCACACTTTCTACAAAAGAGACACATCTCAAAATTTGAAAAATTTCAGGAGAAGCAAAAAACAATTTTTTTTTCAACGGAATTCATACTAAACAAGGAGACAAAATGATTTTTTTTTTTTAATTAAAGCATAAGAAGATGACTGAATATTTTGATAGTTGATGGAGGAAGTCAGTACGAATAGTTTTACATAAAAAAGTGTAAATTTGAAAAATTTTGAATTGTGCCTGATTTGTAGATGGATTGTCATAGGTGTAGCGCAATCTAAAAGTCCGATTTTCACACAATGTTGTCTTCCAATTCGTTCAAAGTAGCTGTTTTTTTCACATATTACAAAGACTTCATGCTACTCCAGACCGAATAGCCCAGACTAAATAGTCTAAATGTGTTAAATCGTAGGATCTTCGTGGCTAATTGACTGGTCTATTTTGAGAAACAAAGTGTTCACCAAATGTTTTCTTCAGTAGGTCGATTGTTGGACCCACTGTATGACATGTGGTGCCATTCTATTGGAAAAACATATCCTCAATAAACATCACTTGCAATTGGGGCACGAAATAATCATTAATTTGGCTCAACTTCCCACGAAGACAGCTGAAAAATGAATAAGGGTTCAATGCCTCTGAAATGAATCTAATTCTCTGGCCAGATGAAATAACGTAAGTTAAAGTAGAAAAATGTCAATCAATATTTTAACTCCTAACGTTGTGAAAATAGACCCAATATAAATAGTTGCTCAACTAGACCGCTCCTTTCAGCACTCAGTTAATATTTACTCTCAGGTCTTGAACATTCTGTACATAGCCTTAAGAGGCCTGCATACCCTGATGAATGTCAACATGACCTGGTATAGCGTGAATCCAGCATGAAGAAAAAAAAAAAACAGTAAAAAGAAACAGAAAAACAAAAATCTCCAAAAACCGTTTAGAATAATATTTCAAGCAAATTTGATTTGAATTTTAAGCAGTCTACAAAATGGTTACAATAACAAAACCAACCTAAAAGCAACAACAACAAAACTTATGTACTCTGCAAATAAATCGGCTTACATTTAAAGGCCAAGACAGCGAAAGCGCATAAATAATTTTTGAAATGATGCTATGTACATAAATGTCGACATTGAGTGGGCGGTTTGGGGATGTTGATGACACTACCGAATATAACGCTCGGTAGTTATGCTGACCAGGCAAAACAGACAAGAAATTGTTTTACATTCCGTACGCATAGATTTCCGAGGTCAGAAGGTAACAAGATTATCTGCGTCAGAACAATTACTTCCGTCGCATCATGGTAATCATGATGGCCTGCCATGGAATATTCAACGATTCTATGCGGTGCTCAAGAGCAAAGAAGTCTGAGTTGTTTGGTGGTTGCCACATTGGAGTTGTACGACTAAGTGTGGCTTAGAGTGAGCTATTGAGATGCTGCTGCAGCTAGCCGCCTCGTTATGGCTGCAAAAGCATTAATTCCGATTATTGTCGCATTGCGTGTCATGTAATTGGAATATTTACGGTATTTGATGGTTTGTCTTGTTCTTGTTCTTGTTCTTGGTGTTGTTGGTTGGTGTTTGCTGTCAAGCAATTTGTTTTTGTTATCAGAGTAGCAGATATGTATTATGTTGTTAGTTAATTTTGATTTGAATTGAAATAAGAGAGGAAAAAATAAATTTAAATTTAATATATTCTGTGCTTAACGGTAATGTGCTTTAATGGGCACTGCGGTGGTTACGGCTGGATTCTCGAGTGGGTGCTTAAAAAACGTGAAGCTCAAAGGCTCTTAAAGAACTTGAGAGGTTTAAGAAATACTCTAGATACGCCGTAGAAATTCAAAAACTTAAGGTCTGAGAAGCTCTCTGGTTACTCTTGGAGTCCGATGAATTAATTTTTATAGCTTTTTTGCAAACTTCAACAGCATCTTTATTTTTTAATAATCGGCCAAATAAAAATATTATATTAAGTTGCAATTCTAAGCATATTAACATATTTTGAGCGTATAATTAGCACTTTTAATTTAAAATTTTAACCTTTTCCTTCAAAAAGATACTTTATTTAAACTTATCAAATAACAACACAAAGTGCCACAAAAGCGCAACGTAAAATATTCTTACAATAACTCCAAAATCCATTTAGCTTCTGCATCCCTCGATGGCAGCGAGTGCAAGTAACTGCCATGACTTCTGAGACTCCCAACTGCAGCCTGTCAACGGTGTCCTGAAGTTGACTTTATTATTCATGTTGCTGTTGCAAGCAACAATAGCAACATCAAGCAACAAATAGCTAAAATCTCGGCACTTAAGGGGTGAAACTTTAGCGACACGACAACTTAAATGCAGCAAAATAACTTTTGTACTTTTGGAGTGCTTGCTTGCTAACATAAAGTCAAAAATGAAGCATAAAGCAAGCAAGTCAAGACAGCCAGGATAGTAGTCAAATTAATAAATATTCAAAAGTTTTTATTAAACAAAAAAAAAAGGGGAAAAAATACACGCGCTGAAGAACATTAAAATAAAATATTAGCACATCACTTTTAACGCCATTAAAAGGATTTTTAGCTAACATTTAAGCTAAGCCAAAAGTTAGAAGTGTTGCTTTTATGGCATGACACGACGCTTCGTTTTCAGTTAATCCTCAGTTTGAGAAATTAAACAGCAGCACTGTGTACACTTAGCTCGGCTACTAATGAATTTCTAGGCGTGGCTGGGGCAGGTTGTTGACTTATAAGAGTTTGCAACAAAATTAAAATTTGTTGTTTTTAAGTGAATTATGTACTTAGCTAACAGTATTTGCTCATCTAAGAAAAAGAAATACAAATAAGATGTTGAAAATTCTTTGATGAAATTATTTTGTAGTTTGTAAGTTAAATGGTTGTCAAAAGAAAGGGTTTACAATTCAAAAAATAGTAATAAGTACTAACAAGGTCGCCAGTTGTCACCCCTACAAAAAAATGAAAAACTTAATTTAAATGCTCTTCGGATATGTGATACAATGTTAAAATCTAAGACTGATTTATTTTTTACACATGCTTAATTGAGAGTTTTTGGTTTCAAGAAGGCATTTAAAAAATCAACGGAAATTTTATTTCATCATCATAACTTCACTTTTTTCCATGAAAGCATATTTTTCGTCAAAACATTACCGGGAATTGGTCAATAAACACAAAATATTTATTATTAATGGAAATTTATTGGATCGCCTTCAAAGTATGCTTTATTCGAAATAATACATAAATGTATACCAGCGGATATTCTAATCATGATAACATTCTACAAAATTTTTGAACCGACTTCAAAAAGGAGGAGGTTGTCAAGTTCGTCGGTTCTCTGTTTTTTTTTTTTCTTTATATGTATGTACATCGATAACTCCTAAACCATTTGACTGATTGCGATAACTTTTGATGAACAGATAGATATCATAAGCACGGAGGTGCCCGTAAAAAAGTGGGCGGTATTCGAGAACTGGGCGTGGCAATACTAGATCTCGCAATACTGGATACTACTGTATCTCAAATAGTATTGACACTAGGGTACTGCAATTTAGTGTAAGAGTATGCACAATTATTACAAATAACTGTCAAGAAAATGGGCGGTGTTCGACAAATGGGCGTGGCAATATTAGAAAAGCAGTGTATCTTGAATAATTTTGAGAGTAGAGTGCTGCAACTTAGAATAGGGGTACCCATTGGTATTCCAAATTTTGGTCATTAAGTGGGCGTTATTCTACAAATGGGCGTGGCAAAATTAGAGAAACACTGTCAATATCTCAAATTATATTGACACTAGTGTACTGAAATCGAGTGTAGCGGTAGACACAATTAATACAAATTACAGACAAGAAAATGGGCGTTATTTGACCAAAGGGCGTGGCAATTTTAGAAAAAGAGTGTATCTCGAATAATATTGATACTATGGCACTGCAATTTGTTATAGGGGTAGGCATTATTAGTACAAATTTCGGTCAATAAAGTGGGCGGTATGTGACTACTGGGCGTGGCATTATTAGAAAAACAGTGTATCTCGAATAATATTGACACTAGGGCACTGAAATTTTTTGTAATACAGGGGTAGGCAGAATTATTAAAACTTACGGTCAATAAAGTAGGCGTTACTTGACAAATGGGCGTGGCAACACTAGATAAACAATATATCAGATAATATTGACGCTGGGGTACTGAAATTAAGTACAGGGGTAGGCACAATTATTACAAATAACGGTCAAGATAGTGGGCGCTTTTTCAACAAAGAGGCGTGGCAATATGAGAAAAACACTACATTTCGAATGATATTCATACTAGGATAACAAAATTATTTACAAAAATAGATACAATTATTACAAAACACGTGACATCTAATTAAAATTTAAGAGACAGATATTTGAAATCACAAACAAAATTTCAGAATTTAATAGAACCAGTTTTTTAAGAACAATTATATTTATGTAGTTTATACACTTTTTTCAAAAATTTATCATATTCGCTAAAAATGAAGAAATAAAAACTTTAAAAAAAAAAACGACTACAAAATCACTACAAAATAAAAAAAAAATTTTTAAATTCTCCTTTTAATTTCTTGGTAATATTTGACAATTTATTTAAGCATATTATTATACTAGAAAACTTAGTATTTGAATTTTTTTCTAATTTGTTTTACTATCATAAAAATATTAATTTCTTTATGAATACAAAAGCTTTGATGTTGGCGCTTCTGATGAAAAGTCTGATTATAGTAGCGCCGACCTTAAAATCTTTTGTATTCATAAAGAAATTAATATTTTTATGATAATAAAACAAATTAGAAAAATATTCAAATAATAAGTTTTCTAGTGTAATAATATGCTTAAATGAATTGTCGAATATGACCAAGAAATTAAAAGGAAACTTTTAAAATTATTTTTTACTTTGTATTGACTTTGTAGTTGGTTTTTGTTTTTTAAAAAGTTTTTTTCACTAAAAATTCCGCCATTTTTTGAGTGAAAACCCCCCTTAATTTAAAAAGGGGAGAGGGTTTTTTATATGTAGATAGTGTGTACCAAGTTTGAAAGAAATAACTAATGTCGTTTTTAAATGTCAGTGAACACGGACTTTAAAAAAGTGGTTTCGAGAAAAACGCGTTTAAAGATTTGCTGTCGGTGCCACAGTGATAGAGAAGAGGTGACTAATTAGTCAATAACTTCGCAAGATTTGTTCTGATTGACTTGAAATTTCGGGAGTATATTAAAAAAAAAATTTCGATTTTTAAAAAGTGCAAACACTTACTCACCCCTTAAGGTATGAGAAAATTCACATAAATGTTTGCCAAAATATTTTTGGTTTTTTGTAAAATTTTTTTCTAAAGTGTCATATCTATTACAGCCCTGCATGAATATACTCGTATTCATCAAGTGAATATAACCTGATATTCTGCTGTAGCAGTCACTGCAAACAAAGCTGCAAGCGAATAAATGTAAACAATAGGTCGTGAAGCAACAGGTTGTGTAGTGCAAGAGAATAACTTTTTATTTGTTCTCTTTTCATACACTCTCGCACTGAGGTGAACTTGCGATCTACGCGTTGTTTCAGTTTTTTCTCTGAGCACTTAATAAATTACACGAATACTCAGATATCTGCTGCAGTGACCTAAATAAGAGTTTATTTGTTTGATTTTGCCCGCAATAAGCTTTTTGTTGTTCTTAATGCATATTTGTGTAATTTTTTGTTGCTTTATTCGCTACCTTCCATACAAAAAACACAAAAACGGTCGAATATAGCTAATATATCGGCCGTATCTGGACTCCTAGAGGGGTCAAATATAAAAGTAGGTCCTATTATTTTTTGCCCCTCAACATTTCTCTCGAACCCACCTAACCCCTATCTGCCACCCTTATTTGGGTCCCCATACAAAAAAACACTAAAGCTGTCGAAAATAGTTTATATCGGCCGTAGCTGGACTTCTAGAGGGCTCAAATATACGAGTAGGTCCAATTATTTTTTACCCCTCAACATTTCTCCCCAACACACCTACCCCTTATCTACCACCCTTCTTTGGGTCCCAATACAAAAGACATCTATTTTCTACGAACGAACGAATAAAAAAATATTCGCTAAATATTCAGGGTATGAACACTGATATTTTTGTTATTTTTTATAGCTTCCCTGTAGGAAAATCAACTAATTTAAAAGTAGTTGATAAAGTAGTTTTTTGTCAACCACAACTAGCTGAAATTCTGACTTTTTCCCATACAACGAGCTAACATATTTTGTATGGTGATATCCGCTAAATAAGTCAATTGACTTTCGTCTACATATATTTTCCACTACTTGTTAAATTAGTTATATTTAAATTATTTTTTTAATTACTTTAAAATAACCAATTGAAAACTATTACTGATGGCCTAAAGTTAATAATATTTGATGAAATAACATTGTTAAATATATATAAACTTGTAATCTAATAAAAATTTGCAATTAAAACATGTCAACATCAGAGTAGTTGCCGCCTTAATATAATTCAAAGTAGTTCATATACTGGTTTATTTTAAATTAGTTTTTTAATTAGTTGTTTTTAAAAACAAGTTAGTTTGTTCCTATAGGGAATTATTACTGAAATACATTTAACGTTAAAGCATTTTAAAGCTTACTGAAAGCTTTATGTACATAAAGCTATAATAAATATACACGAACTGTAATAGAAGTAATTTATTGCTTGATTTAATATTAATGGTACTACGTATTTCGTTTTTGAAGAATCAAATGTAAACTAATATAAAGAAGAACGCATCGTGTCTTCGCATTATTCTCTGTGTGTATCAAGCGAACAAAGCGACCCTACCCAAAATCATTGGAGTCTGCCTGCACTAGGGATGGGCAAAACCGGTCGGTGTTTAAGAGTGATCGGTTTTTTTTTACCGGAGCTTTTTCGGTGACACCAGTGAAAAATGTCAAACAAACGACAACTTCAATTTATCTTGAAATGTAACCCTGACTAATAGGCGGAAAATGTAAAAAAAAACATTGCAATTTTGCAAAACAAATTATTTTAACAAATCAAAAAATTTTTTAGATAATGAAGAGTGGTGTGTGGGTTAATTCAAAAAAATTGATAGTTGTTTGGCAGAGTGCATCCTTTGAATAAAATGGTTAAAAATGGGAGGTGGCACATGAAACTTGCTCCAACACCTTAAAAACAAGCACTCGGTGAAGACGTGAGAAAAGGTGAGCTTTTTGGGTGCTTTCCTTTTCTTAAATGATGTAGTTTCCGATAAAACAATTCGTCTAACGGATTTGCACGTTACACAAAAAGTTTTTTTAAATGGTAAAAATAAAAAATATTGGTCTAAATGTAACTTAAAATTTGGGCCTTTCTCGGCTGGTTTCTCGTAACCTTTTTCGGTGTTGAAGTGGGGGTGAAGTACATCAAGTTTCATCTGGCCTACAAAAATTCTATACCGCTTGCAAGATATCTACGCTTTTTTCCGATAGTATGATTCATAAAATGATACAATCAGATTCGATGGAGCTACAGTTGATCAAAATTAACAGAATATTAATAGCAATAGCTTCAAACAATGGCCGAAAAAAATCACTTTTTCTGGTTAAGAGTTTAGTCATGTAACTCCAACAATTTTTTTAACAAGACAATTTTTTTGATAGTTTTAGTCCAAATTAATACAGATTGAAAAATATACTAACTTATATATAAAACTTAGTATTTTTTATTAAAAATCTCTTAAGAAAAGTCGGTTTTAGAAAAAACCGTTGTTTTCTTCGGTTTTCAGTATCGGTGAGAAACCGAAAGTAATAAAACTGGTTATCCAAAACGGAGGCTTTTTTAAAAAGTGCCCATCCCTAGCCTGCACACTGAAAGTTTATTAGCAGAGCAAGTATTTATAAACGCCAGTGCTCGGCATCTCGTGGCAGCGTAGATAGAGAGCTTTCTCTGCCGGCACACGTATTTAAACACACATACGCTATTAGAGATTTTATGCCATTTTTTTATAAAAGCTTTATGCTGAGCAACTCACTTTGCTTCAACAATGCAAAGCTTTTAAATTTACAAATACATTCGCATAAACGCCAAGCTTGCGGTTGTGTAAGAATGCCTACCACTGATATACGTATACATTGCTTGTAAAGTAGGAGTGCGCAAAGGGCCTCACATAGGCCCTTCAATTAAAAAAGGTTTTTAGTCGAGTTGAGAACTTATTACACTGAATAAAATTATACGATCAGTCGCTGTGCGAACTTCATGCTGTTAGATTGCGGCCGCTCGCTTTTGCGTTACCTAAGGTTGCGAACATAGTGCACGCTTATTGGTTAGCCAAAAACCACATTGGAGCAATAAAGAAACCAAGTCATGCATCTCTTTTGCTAAAATGTCTTTTATGCAACCTTATAGAACACGGCAATTTATCTTTATCGCGTTATGCTGTGATCGTAGGAACACTGATTGGACCTTATCAGTGTGGCTTTCGACCTGGTAAGTTCACCATAGACCAGATTTTCACGCTACGACAAATCCTGGAGAAAACCCACGAAAATCAAATTGACACACCATCTCTTTGTCAATTTTAAAGCTGCGTTCGATAGCCCGAGAAGGGATTGCCTATACGCAACAATGTCTGAGTTCGGTATACCTGCAAAGTTGATTTGACTTTGCAGAATGACGTTGAGCAACACACGCAGCTCCGTCAAGGTAGGAAATGACCTCTCCGAACCCTTCAATACCGAAAGAGGTTTCAGACAAGGCGATCCACTGTCTTGAGATCTCTTCAACATCATCATGGAGGGGATCGTACGAAAGGCCGGTGTGCATCGTAATGGCACCATTTTCTATAAAGGTGTCCAGCTCCTTGCGTACGCTGATGATATTGATATTGTTGGCAGAACCAAGAGAGATGTTACCGCTGCTTTCGCCGCTATCGAAAAGGAATCAGCCAAAGTGGGTTTGACGATATATGAGGGTAAAACAAAGTATATGCTGTCTACAAACAAGGGAGCGCGGCGTTTAGACTCCCACGTTTCAGCCGGCAGCTATAACTTTGAAGTAGTCAAGGAGTTTGTATACCTTGGCACCGCCATTAATTCCAACAACGAAATCAGCCTGGAGATAAAGCGAAGAACAATAATTGCTAATAGGTGCTACTACGGGCTCAGTAAGCAACTAAGTTCCAGAGCCCTCTCTCGATCGACAAAACTAACACTCTACAAGACGCTCGTTCTACCTGTGCTGCTTTATGTCGCTGAGGCATGGGTAGTTTCGCAAACTGACGCAGCCGCTCTGGGGGTGTTCGAGAGAAAAGTTCTTCGCAAAATCTTCGGTCCTGTTCGAGTCGGCGATGACTATCGCATCCGAATAAACCACGAGCTGTATGAGCTCTACGATGACATTGACGTAGTTCGGCGTATAACTGTGCAGCGACTACGCTGGCTGGGTCATGTCCATCGTATGGACGACGAAGCTCCAGCAAAAAAGGTGCTCGAGGCGAGGGTCGCTGGTCAACGACGACGAGGAAGACCATGCCTCCGATGGATGGACCTGGCTGAGGAAGCCCTAACCGCACTTGGTGTATCCGATTGGAGAAGGCGCGCGCAAAACAGAGGCGCCTGGCGAGAGCTGATGAGGTCGGTCGAAATCCGGACACGGGTTGTTACGACCACCTAAGTAAAGTAAGTAAGTAAATGCTGTGATCGTACGAATGAACAATTCATGCGTTTTGTTCAGTGCAAACTCTTAAAACAAAAGCTTTGCAATTCATTCCCAAAAATGTGAATGTATAATTTTGCGCACCCCTGTTGTAAAGCAATTCACTCGCCAGCCAGATATGGTCGACACTGTTCTAAATCCTTTCAAGGGCTGAAATGGCAAAATTCGTTTTTGAAGTGAAAACGTCTTTAGGTGCATTGAATAAGGTAAAAGTTCTGAATTCGCTTCAGCACTGTTAACGTCAGCAATGTTAACAATCCCAATGTTAATGTCATCAATCTTACATCGCCACCACTGTTTATGTTTTCACTGTTAACGTTAGCACTGTTTACGCTTGCACTGTTAATGCCTGCATTTCTGATTCAGCTAGCAGGCAAGCAGAACGTGTTTGTGTTTTTTGTATAAGATCACCGGAGGCGTACCAGATAGGGAGTAGGTGTGTTCAGAAGAAATGTTGTAGGGCAAAAAATAATACAGCAAGTATTGTTCGTATAAATAAATATTTGGCTCCTCTAGGAATCTATTCTAAATAATAGGACCAACTCAATGTTGGAACTAAGCCTGTTGGAACTTATATATTTTGAAAGATTTCAGTTGAGTTGATCTCTCCAACAAGCTTAAATTTGTTCATATCGGGCAACTGCATCACACCGAGAAAAAAGCTTATGTTATATTGAAAAAAATCCTAGCATAATTTATAAGATGGCTTTGACAGTTTTCAGCCTCCCAAAGCTTGCTAATTTTTATTTGTATGATAAATTAACCAACTATTTGATAATATATACATTATTTAAAATAAAATTGAATATCAAAAATATAACTTTTTTCGGGTTTGGGTTTTTTTTTTTCTTTTCTTTTTTTAAAGCAACCTCTCGTTCTGTGATTTGCTTTGCTTGACTGAAATCGACAACTACACAATTTTTTTCGTTTATCAACAACGTTTTTCTTAGAAATTCATGGCTTCTCGGCTCTCTGCGCTGCTTGCGTTTATTATAACACTACAATTAAATTAAATGAAATATCAAATATAAAAATTTTACGTTCACCTGCCGTGGAGGTTTGAACCCACACCCACCGATACCTCCGATTGAGAAGTCACTACACTACGCATCGAGCCAAGCTCCATCGTTACGCAGAATGATTGATTCAATATGCTACAACATAGCACAATAATCTATTAATAGATTTTTGTTGTATGGCAATAAACAGAATACTGTGACATACTGCATCTGTTAATACAGCATCTATTAACAACGCTGCAGTTATGTCAGCAACCAGTAGCAAGGTTTTTTGGATCAGTGAGGAGAGCGATGGAATGGCACCAAATATTCCAGGTTCAATTCGGCACGGCGGGAACAGAATTTTTGTTTTTTTATTTTCTTTTTGTTGATGAAATTTAATAAAATTTGCTGGTGTGAATATGAACGTGTGTTTTTTAATTAACTTAATGTTGGTTTTGTATTTAGAAGTTATTTTATTACAAAAAAAAAACCATTAAATTACCAAATCTATCCTTCTCTCGTGTGTATAACGACGCACCTGTGTTTTTTTTTTTGCAGAAAATAGCTCAAAACTATGCTTAAGCCATCCATGCTAGTTTTTTTTTTAAATTTGTATTTGTGGATTTTGGGATTGGGTGAATCAAATATTTTTTTTTGGCAGGGATCAAAGCAATGTATTAAACAATAAATTGCTTGGGTGAATAAGCATAAGCTTATAATTCCTATACAATTCTCTGTACCCAAGCCGATTTAAGTGATTGCTTTTTTTCTCGGTGCATATGGAAATTAATGTATGAAATCTGCAGTACAGTTCTTGTGCCGCTTTCCTTTCAACTTTTGCAAAAATGCCCCTCCATATCGATTTTAATGACGTATACAGGCTTAACATGGTGGCCGTGGCATATTGGTTGAGGTGCTTGGCTTGTATGCGATAGAACCCAGGTTTGAATCCCATCTGACCCAGAAAGTTTTTTAATTGAATTAATTTTTCTGTTTGGCCGTCACCTCTCTGCAGACAATTGCAAACCTCAGAGATTAAAAACTGCCATGAAAAGCTTCTTGAGAACATAAGCCGTTTGGAGCTGGCATAAAACTTGTAGGTCCAGTTCTCGATCATTTGTGTTCAAGCATTTTAAAATAAGCACAACACAATTGAACATAAGAAGCTCGGTCAAAGTCCCTTTCGAGGACTGAAATGGATATTTTTTTTTTTACAGGCAAAATACCTAAGATAAAAAAAAATAAATGGAAAATGCATTTACATCAGCCAAATGCATGAATGCATCCTGAAAACAAAATTATTTTTAAGGATAAATAAAATTTTTTTGTGTACTGAATCTTATTAGAGCATTCATGTTTAATGTCTGTTTGTTAATCATTATATTGTTATGCGTTTTTTAACACTAACTTAATGTGGTAAAATACTTTTAAGTCCAAAATAATTTATTCACCTCAAAAAAATTGTATTTCTCAACAATAAGCAATGTATACAAATTATTGATGAATTGTATCGAAATTTCGTATTTCATTTTATATTTTTTCATTTTCCATATTTTGCTTATTCGCTTGAAAATATGGCGAGTAGAATTTTCTTATTTCTATTATTTCTTCAAAATTATTTAGCTAGTTATGCAAATTGTGACCACTTTTAAATCATTAGTTGTGCTCAATGCATTCCAATACATTAGCTTCAAGCTTTAGGTATGCATCATAGGAAAATGTTGCAAGTGGCCGCAGGGTGGTTATGTGCGCATAATTCAAAGGACACTTGCTAGCAACAACAACTAGAACAAGATTTCTAGAGGCAACTGTAAGCATGCATGAAAACATACATATAGCTTATGCATGTGGGGAAGAGTATTCATGCATGTATGAGTGCATGTTTTAATAAAGGCAGCCAGCCATAGCAAGCTTTGCTAATTTGCATAGTTATATCAAATATTGATCCTATCATCATACTAGCATACATCGCAGTAGAATTCAACTGCTGCAGTAATGTCAAAAAGTGTCAAACATTAGCAGGCAACATGTACAGACATTCCACCCACACATTGGAAAAAGACAGCGTTTAACTAATCAAAAGCTGTGCAATTTAAGTGCGTTGCATACCATATTCATATTGCTTCTGCTGATTATCCTTTGAATATATACCATATATATATATACTTAATAGTATGTATGTGTGTGTGTGCTTGCTTGTGAGCGTTTGCTGTAAATTTACAAGCAATTCATTTAAATCTCAGCAGAGATAATTTAAGAATATGCATGCCGCAGCTATAATTGAACAAAAACAGCAACAATATTAGCTACAACAACAAAAACTACTGCAATCAGTTTGTCAACTTCTAAGCAATTGTAGCCTGTCCAAATGTGTGTGTGTGTTTGTGTGTTCACAAATGGCTTCTAAATCTAGATAACAAAATTTAAATTGTTCATCCTTAAAGAACAAAGTTAACACAAGTTGTACAACCCTGCAGGAAAATCAACTAATTTAAAAGTAGTTGATAAAGTAGTTTTTTGTCAACCACAACTAGTTGAAATTCTGACTTTTTTCCATAGAACGAACTAACTTATTTTGTATGGTGATGTCCGCTAAATAAGTCACTTGACTGTCGTCTGCATATATTTTCAACTACTTGTTAAATTAGTTACATTTAAATTATTTTTTTAATTGCTTTAAAATAACCAATTGAAAACTATTACTCATGGCCTAAGTTAATAATATTTGATGAAATAACATTGTTATATATATATAAACTTGTAATCTAATAAAAATTTGCAATTAAAACATGTCAAAATCAGAGTAGTTGCCGCCTTAATATAATTCAAAGTAAATTATCAATCACTTGTTTTTAAGTAGTATTTCAATTACTGCAATGCAATGAAAACTATTTAGAATTGAAGTGGATGATGGCTTAATATAATTCAAAGTAGTTCATATACTGATTTATTTTAAATTTGTTTTGTAATTAGTTGTTTTTAAAAACAAGTTCGTTTGTTCCTATAGGGTTTATTTGCTACCTGTTGGTATTAGTAAAGCATCGTGCTCTTATTCTCTTCGTTTCTTATATCTGAATAAAACAAAGAGAGTGTATGAGCAGGTATGAGTAAATCAGAAAAGGGATAGAGGAAATTTTTATTCTATAGCAAGAGAATATATTCAGGGAGGCGAAAAAGCATACTCATTCAGCGCTCTAATATCTATCGAATAACATCTAAAATTGGAAAATATTCTTTTGGAAGCTATCGGCACACAGCCAATTTCAGGATTTTTCTGTTGAAAAATCATTCCTTACTATTTTTTTTTATGTTAATTTTATAATTAACCTAACCTATTGGCCGTGCTACCAATAAATGCACTGTGCATGTCCAAATAACAAACAAGCTGATATATTTTTTATATATATATTTTATATATATAGATATATTTTTCCGCATAATTCGAGGACGCTAAATTTAATGGCGTTTGCCGTTTTTCAATCGTTTGGCCCGTTTTTGAGAAATTGAAGGTTCAAGGTCAAGTACATGTTGATGCAGTTTTTGTTAGAAAAACTTTTTTCTCATCAACTTTATCGACTTCAAGTCGATTAGTGAAACAATAAGAATAACTAGGAAAATATTTTCTTAGAACAGTTTAATCCTCAAAACCCAACCCATATCGTCCAAATTAACCCAGTAAATCAAAATACCTGTTTTTTTTCGTATAAAAGCTTGAAAGAAGCTAGTTACCAAAAACTAGTGAGCTTTTTGATGGACAAATATTGCCGTGATATACTGGCGCTAAATGAAATTACAAATTAACCCAAATTAACCCACCTTCTGTGTCCCTAGAATTACCTCAAAGGTATTAAAACTAAGTTTTTCATATTTGTTCCAGTATCAGGCATAAAAGTTTTAGTTTTGTTGCATTAATATTAGCATTAAGTAATATTGCAAATATTTTTAACCTATATTTATGTACATTTTGGGTTCTCCAACAAAGTTTTTCAAATAAATTTTCGTAACGCATATCTATGTAACTTCGATTTTTCAACCAATGAATCTCGAAGGTTATAATTTTTTATAGCGAATTTTCTGGTTATCGAATTTTACACTGATCGTCTGACTGAAACAATAAAAATGGACACTCATGTTAATTTTAATAACTCTTGCTATGTGGTTGAAAAACGCACGCTAATGGTCTCTCGGCGAAAAATGATTGAAAATATCGCAGAATTATACGGGCAAAATTTTAAGCAACAAGTGATTTGCGATGTAGAATAGGCTTCGGATATTATTTGCACGTAGTGCTTAGCACAGCTAAACAAATGATTTGGGCAGATCCACAAAAACATAATTCGGAAGATTGCTATGCGTGCCTAAACTTTTTTCGTGCTACAAATAAAACCAAATTAAGGAGTTTTATGTGCAGCCAAACTAGGTATGTATTGTTTTCTATAATGATGTTGCTGACCTTTTTATAAACTTTAATGTTCCAAGCCAGGCATGTTCAATTGTCGTTGCCACACTCGAACGACATTCCAATTCCCATCAGACCACGCCCAACCAAAGAAATGTCGTGTATGCCGTCAACATTTTATCCCGAAGAAGGAGTTGCCGCTGCATTGTGTCGAATAGGTAATTAAGAATGTTTTCGGAATTCATCGATCCGACGATTGGCGCCTTCACATTGACAGATTGCTTACCGCTTTCCATACTTTAAATGTAAGAATATCGTTGAAAATTAATTTCCTGTATTATCACGCTGAAAAATTAGGACAACAATGCCCAGACGAGTCCGATGAGCACGCGAAAGTTTCCATCAGGTGACGGCGAGACTCGAGCACTGGTACACTGGTGAAAAACTAGATGCTCTCTTAGCAGACATTTGTTGGAATTTACATGAAGAAGCAGAAGAAGCAGATAAATCTATCTGAGAAAATAAAAAAAATATGTATATTCATGGTAGAATAGTAACAATTTTAACAATACTCTCTTTGGTCTGACCATGACAGTCAAAGTCCAAAGCAAACAAGTTATGTTTTGGTGTTTATCATATTTAGTGAACCATATTATTTGACATTAGCGGTCACCAACGCTCCTTATTGCTCCTAAATAGATTATTCTACCATATGTATATGTATATATGTATATGAACTCAGTTTTAATACCTTTGAGGTCATTTTGGGGACACAGAAGGTTGGTTAATTTGGGTTAATTTGTAATTTCATTTAGCGGCAGTATATCAGGGGAGTATTTTTCCATCAAAAAGCTTACTAGTTTTTGTTTGAATAAACATTTTATACAAAAATATGGGTTTTTTTTAATAATGGGGTCAATTTGGACCATATGGGTTGGGTTTCGAAGATTAAACTGTTCTAAGATATTATTTTCCAGGTAATTTTTAATGTTTCACTCATTGACTTGAAGTCGATAAAGTTAATGAGAAGAAAGTTTTTCTATCAAAAACTGCATCAACATGTCTGTATTTCTTAAATTTCTCTAAAACGGGCCGAAGGATTGAAAAACAGCCAACACCATTTAATTCAGCGTCCTCAAATTATGCTTAAATGATATGTCCCTAGCAAAAAAAAAAGTGGCCGATTCATGCACAGTGAATACGTTTTCCTTCCAGTTTTTGTAAGATTTTTTTATTGAAGAAATATATCATTTTAAGAAATTAGACTTTGAAATATTGAAAAAAATCTTTATTGTCACTCTAATGTATAGGTTATAAGAAAATCTGAAATAACAAAGAAAATGAGGGAAAAGGTAATGAAAATTACGGAGAGCATATCGCACACTATCTACAAAAGAGACACAACCCAAAATTTTAAAAGTTTCAGGAGAAGCAAAAAACAATTTTTTTTTCAACTGACTCCATACAAGCAAAGAGACAAAATGATTTTTTTTTTTAATTAAAGAGTAATTAAAGAGTAAGAGTGAACAATTTTTATAGTTGATGGAGGTAATCACTACGATTAGTTTAACATTAAAAAGTGAAAATGTGTAAATTTTGAGTTGTGGCTGTTTTGTAGATGAAGTGCAATGTGTATGTTAAAGAAAAAGTCGTGTAATATGTTTCGAAATGTGATGACCTCTGATAACTGTAGCTCTGACAACATAACAAACCACATTTTCACATATTCCATATTCCTTAATATATACCGATTTTAACTCCAACACAATTTAGAGCATTCCTACTTTGAGAACAAAACATAAACAACAACTATAAAGCAATTCAAGTAACCGTAATAATTAACCGTAATCTTGACTAAAAATAAACTTCTTGCAAAAATGTAGAAGCAGCAGACAAAACTTACAGAATCTTGAATAAGATGCGGAAAAACTAAAAGCGACACACTACAGGAAGGATTCAAAGAAATTTCCGACTGAGACTAGAAAACAACTTATATCCACACACACACACACACACACACACACACACACACACACACAGACACACAGAGAAAGTATAGAGCGATTGTGCTGTGACAGCAACAGCTAGATTTGGCACACAAGTTGTTGGTGCTATCTACCACAAAAAGAATATAATAGCTTAAACTTAAGGACAAAACAAAACAAAAGACTTTCGAATAAAAATGGCAAAACCAAAGTGGAGGGAGGTAATAATTTAATACTATAACAGCTCATATGAGAAAGACACCACCAGGAAAGTGCACACAACACACAACGGATTTTTATCATTTGAGCATAATTCATAATGCACAACAGCTTTGTGGCAGCTTCTTATAAGCAACAAAAGCTTATAAGTAAAGTTCTGAAAGCGTGAAGTTATAAAGCTGGAGTTCGGTGCAAAAAACTGTTTGACATCCACCACCTTTGCAGCCATATTGCATGCTGCCAGCGGCATATGGCCATAGCTTCAAAAACAACAACAGCCAAGCTTAGGTTTTGGGATATGATTTTGGGTTTTTTCCACTTATTTATTTATATTTTTTTTGCTAGACAAGTTTTGTGTGTGTAAAGTTTTTTGTTACAAGAAATATTAAAAAACTTTTTAAGGCAAGACATGAATAAGCTTATAGTTTTTGTGAAAAATGAAGGAGAGAAAAACTTCACAAAATATTGACACACATAAATTTGCCTCAAAATCTAGCTCTTTAACACCATGCAAATCACGATGCTAACCTGTACACCAAATCATGTCATAAAAATAAAAATGCTAGTACAAATAAAACTTTTACATCTTTGGCCACCGCTACCCAGACAAAAGAGTGGGAAAAATTTAGTTTTGCATTGCGCAGAGTTGCGCCAAAGTCACTTAAATAACTACAAATCGTTTTAACTGAATAGAACAAATAGTTGAATGGACGAAAACAAAAACATTTATAGCCCACTTTCGAAACAACCACACAAATCCATAAAATGTCAAATAAAAAACGACCCTCCACTCCACCACTACCACACAGTCCAGCTGTAGTAGGATAAAAGGCAGAAGGAAGTTAACGACAGCAGTTGAAGTTGCGGTTTATTCGAATTTATGAGCACAAAACGTGCTCAAACTAAAGGAATACTACTCGGCTCCATATACTAGTGTACATAGCTTGCCCTGACCTGATCACCCACACACAAGCTGTCCGCATGCGAAGCCAGGAACATTTTTTTTACGGTCTGCTATCGTTTCGCTTCAATTTAATCGATTTCCCATTACGATAAGCCGCCGTTTCGATTTAGTTGCTTCAACGTGGTGGCAACGCTGCGCATGGTTTAAAACTTAAAAGTCAAAATTGTTGGTTGCAACGAACCGTAACGTACAGCCCAGCGCTGCCAGAATAACAAGGAGGAGTTTTGTGCGTGTAGAAGGGTGTAGTTTGTGAGCTGGGGCTGAAGTGTCTGCCCATGTAGACCACCAACGAGCAGCATTAACACATAAATCAAAAACTTTTTTAAAGTTTCGTATGCAACACAACCACGTTTGTCTAAACAGTTGCGAGTGTGTGGGTGTGTGTGTGTGTGTATTTATCTATGTGTGCGAGTAGTAGTGCTAGCCCAGTCGGCAATGGCAGAGTTCCAAAGCAGGTCTTCATGTGAATTTCAGACACCTTCCGCACTCATATACAAGTACTACACCATTTTCAATTGTAATTCAGAAAACATCAATTGAAATTCAGAAAAGTACAATTGAAATTCAGAATTCTACTTGAAATTCAGAAAAGATCAATTGAAATTCAGAAATTCCATTTGAAATTTAGAATAGATCAATTGAAATTAAGAAATTTTATTTGAAATTCAGAGAATATCAATTGAAATTCGGAAAAGATCAATTGAAATTCAGAATTCCATTTGAAATTCAGAAAAGATCAATTGAAATTCAGAATTCCATTTGAAATTCAGAATACATCAAATGAAATTCAGAAATTCCATTTGAAATACAGAAAAGATCAATTGAAATTCAGAAAATCCATTTGAAATTCAGAAGACATCAATTGAAATTCTGAAACGATCAATTGAAATCCAAAAAAAATTAATTAAAAAGAAAATGAAATCAAAACTAATAAAATAAATTAAAAAAGTAAAATTTATCTTGTAAATCAAGGCTAACCATTATCAAACCATTACAATTATCATTATTATGACCATAACCATCACCATTCCATTACCAAATAACCATCATAATTTTTATTTTATATTATATGTACATGTAATATACATAGGAAATTTATAAAATATGAATACATACAGTTCTGTAAAATGCAACTATGTACATTAAGCAACAATTAAATTAAGCAAATTAGAAGTAAATTTAAAAACTAATTATTCTCCAGCCGACATATCCTCTATGGCAAGTGCTTGAGGGTGAAAAGTTGAAGAATGCTGTATAGCTCGACTGCAATCACCCACACTAACAGAAGCCTTGGCCATGGCCTCGTCTATGGCCGATTCTAAGTATTGGAATCGTTGTTCACCTATGTTGGGCGGTGAAACTTATATATACTTTGACAAAGTTCTTCACTTTACTCCAAAAAGTTTCGATTGGGCTTAATTGCGGGGAGTTAGGAGCCAATTTTAACAGTGTGGCTGCAGATTCCAAGAATACGTCCTCCAACTTGCGGTGACACGGAGTGTTGTCACACACGATTACAAGGTCACTCAAATGATTTCCCATTTTTTCCCATTTGTCGAACGCACTTTAAACCCATTCGTTGGCATCATTTGACCGGAAGGCATCTCTACGTCGGTCCATTTTTATTATTCCGCCTGTTCCAATCGACCCTATGAGGTGCATGTTAGGCCCTCGGGATGCAGGTAGTACCTTCGCCGCTCGGCTACCAATCCTAGACCAGAAATTTTTTCTGAATTTCAATTGATATTTTCTGAATTTTAATTGATCTTTTCTGAATTTCAAATGGAATTTCTGAATTTCAAAGGATCTTTTCTGAATTTCAAATAGAATTTCTGAATTTCAATTGATACTTTCTGAATTTCAAATGGAGTTCTGAATTTCAATTGATTTTTTCTGAATTTTAAATAAAATTTATGAATTTCAATTTATTTTTTCTGAATTTTAATTGACCTTTTTTGAATTTCAATTGATATTTTCTGAATTTCAAGTGGAAATCTGAAGTTCAAATGATTTTTTCTGAATTTAATTTGATCTTTTCTGAATTTCAAATGGAATTTCTCATTTCAATTTATGTTTTCTGAATTTTAAATCGAACTCTGAGTTTGGAATGAGAATGGAATTCCTCAATTTCAATAGATCTTTTCTGAATTTCAAATGGAATTTCTGAATTTTAATTGATTTTTTCTGAATTACAATGTAAATGGTGCTGATCAGTTCTTTTTTGTGCTGAAATTTTTAAACGTGGTACGATTCGTGCAGTAAGGGTGTCATATGATAGAGGACATCAAAAATATTAGAAAACTTGTGAAGTCCTGTTAATATCCTAAAAACCCAGTGAGCCCATCGGGAAAAACCTAATTTTGGAAATGTTTTTTTTTTGTGTTTCAAGCTTTGCTAATTTTAAATTATTCTAGTCCAACAAAAATTTTTCAACTTTACCGTTTCCTATTTAAATTCACCGTTCTTGCCGTTGCCGTTTTTAGAATTAGTGAAAAATGCATTCTTAAGTTGTGAGTGTTTTGCAAACTTGAACTTTATTCTTTTTTCTTAATTTTATTTTCAACTCTGCCATCGAGCTATACCCCATTAACTCAGCAGAATAATAGAGGTCTGTAGACAATTTTATTTAGATTTCTTAAGAGTACACATTTTTTGAAATCGGTCAATTTTTAACTTTGAAATCTAAGTTTTATTGAATTACAAAATTCTCAAATGAGTGCAAAAAAAAAACGACATCAAGAAACATTATTATTATTAAGGTATAAGATTTTTTTCTAGTTTTAGAATAAGGAAACAACTTTTGGTGCTATTCTACCACTTGGAACACAATTTGCTTTTCTTTCTCAACGTTAGTTATTCTTCCACTGAAGCGAGTCATCAACCCAAAGGCTCGTTCTGCAATGTCGTCTACTACAAGTATTTTGTTTACAACTTTTTCGGCGCTTAAACAGCTTTCGTCTGCACGCCAGCAACTTTGATCGATATTTAAAAATCTGTAGTACCATATGGTTTCATTAATAAAGCTTCAAAGCTTCAAATTCAATGGTATTGGCAGTAACAAAGTTTTCAATAGTTAAATCAGCTACAGTAACTGTGTCGATGGAGGCTCGCCTTATATTTCTCTGCTGGCTCCTTTTTTTCAAGGAAGCTACCATTAATCTTTTGGTATCATCCTCGATTGACCTATCAATAAATATTAAGCCCAAAAGAGGTTCTGATAAATACCAGAAATGGCGGCCGATTACGCTCAGAAGTTCATTAGCCATCACCACATTAATTCTTCGATAGTTCATAAGACTATCAATCAACTGTAAGTCTGGCTTTGGAGCAGCTGGCATAGAACATTCAAACCAGTAGCGCATGCATAAAAAAGTTCAATGAATACATTTAAGCTACGCAAGCGACGCGATTCCACAACTAAAAAAAATAATATGATAAGATAGAGATAAAAGTTTAGGAGGAAATTATATATACCTGTTAGCTCAAACTGATCTCTAATAGCATGTTCACACAGAGAGTTTAGTTTGAGTTTCCAGTACAAAGGTGAGTTTTGAATCTTTGAACTCAATAAAAACTCTAGAGTTTCCAGTATAATTTTGCTGGATTAAACTCAACTGAACTCAACTGAACTCAACTGAACTCAGTTTGCTTTCTGAGTCAATTTGAGAAATGCCTAAAAGTATGCTAATTTTCTGAAAAAAACAAATTTTTACACCGTACTGTACATTTAGAGCAGGGGTGCGCAAAATTATACATTCACATTTTTGTGATTGCATTGCAAAGCTTTTGTTTTAATAGTTTGCACTGAACGAAAAGCACGAGATAGCTTGTCGTGTTCTATAAGGTTGCGAAAAACCTTAAAAAAGGATTGGAGCAAAATAAATGCATGACTTGGTTTCTTTATTGCTCCATTGTATTTTTTTGGCTCGACTCAGCAATAAGCGTTCACTATGTTTGCAACTGTTCGCAACCTTAGGCAACGCAGAATAGAGCAGCCGCAACTTAACAGCATAAAGTTTGTACAACAGCTGATCGTATCGAATAAACACACAAACGCGCTAGTGATATGATGTCGTATTCAATAAGGCAACGCAGAAGCAAGCGGCCGCAACCTTACAGCATGATATTCACACAGCGACTGATTGTATTATTTTATTCAGTGTAATGAGCTCTCACCTCGACTGAAAAGCTTTCTCAACTGAAAGCTGTCGTATGCGTGTGAAAGCTATGCGCCCATGGGCAGTCTTTTGCGTACTCCTGATTTAGAGTATTGAACGGTTTTTTCTGCGAATAATATCAAATTCATACTCAACTAAACTCTATTCTATTAACACATTTCTGTGTGAACAGCTAAAATTGAACTCAAACCAAACCAGTGGTGCTCAATCAACAACATAGACATTTTTGCGTCTGTGTTAGAGAGCTTGAAGCTTCCCTAGTAAGTACTTTTTTGTCAACCACAACTAGTTGAAATTCTTTTTTCCATAGAATGAACTAACATATTTTGTATAGTGATGTCCGCTAAATAAGTCAATTGACTTTCGTCTGCATATATTTTCAACTACTTGTTAAATTAGTTATATTTAAACTATTTTTTTAATTACTTTAAAATAACCAATTGAAAAGTATTTAATATTCCACTTACTGAAGATGAATTTAAAAGCATACAAATTTTAAATTTCTATACATCAAAAAGATCATATATTTGACTGTTTTGAAAAATACATAAATACATAAATCATGAAGTGATGAGGTGTTTGCTGAATGGTTAAGCAATGCATCAATTTCCGTACAGAGTCCAAATTGTGCAATGTTTGCTAAACACTACCAGCTTGTAATTTGAATATCTTAAACAATAAAGAATTTTTAATCGTTTCACAGAGTTTTGAGACTTTTCACAGGCGTTTCACAGGGTTTTGGATCAGTTTTAAAGTGTGTTTACCACGTCTGTCTTGCAGTTCAATGTCGTAAATAAAAAAATATGTATTTTTGAAACAAAATGTTAGTGAAGCCTAAAGTTAATAATATTTGATGAAAAAACCTGGTTAAATATATATAAACTTGTAACCTAATAAAAATTTGCAAATAGAACATGTCAAAATCAGAGTAGTTGCCACCTTAATATAATTCAAGGTAGTTTATCAACCACTTGTTTTTAAGTAGTATTTCAATTACTTCATATATAATGCAATAAAAACTATTTAGAATTGAAGTGGATGCCACCTTAATATAATTCAAAGTAGTTCATATACTAGTTTATTTTAAACTAGTTTTTAATTAGTTGTTCTTAAAAACAAGTTACTTTGTTCCTATAGGGTTCTTTACTAGTTTTAACTAGTGAAGTGTAGCAAAGTAAACATTGCGCTTCATTAAAAGCATTTATTATAAATAAATATTTTATCTGATCACTATCAAAAATCATTTTAAACAATATTAAATACACGAAAAATATATATTATTTTTGTGTGCATTAATAAAACTAAACAACGCAGTCTTCACCGCTTGAAGTGCCAAAGCGAACTGAGGTGATTTTTTATATGCGTGAGCCTTATATACGTGTGAAAGCACAAAAGCTTTTGTGCACATTTGTGCGCCTTTGAGCAAAAATGAACTAAACTCAAACTAAACTCTCTATGTGAACTTGAAAATTGGACGATTTAGAAAGAATTCGTTTTGCCAAATGTTCACAGAAATATATCAAGTCTGATTTAATCTAACTGACAATATAAAAAAAAAATAAAAAATGAACTTATAACTTTTTTTTTCATATTGAATAAAAATAGGTTTGTTCACTACAGAAAAATTGTAACAAATTGTTACAAGTTTTTACTAGTAAAGCGTTCACGTACTGGACAAATTTTGCAAAGAGATTAAAAAACGAGAGCGTAAAAAAGTGAGAGAGAAAAAGTATTATAATAAATAAATAATAAATAAATATAAAAATTTATTTCATATGGCTCCATTTTATTTATTTTAATAGTTTCAAGTTCTTAAAAAAACTTTAATGTACACACATTTTTTGGGTTGCAAAAAAGCTGTCAAGTCGTTCGATCATCTCTTAGATTTCAAGTTAGTACTAGTTTTCTGTTCACGTACTTTTTGTACTATGTCTCTCTTTGTAACATTTCTTTTCTCAATTATTCTTTTACTCTCTCCCTGCAAGCAAAGTTCGTAAACAAACCTTGTATTGATATATTTTTTGTCATGATAATGACAGTTTTAATAAATACAAATTTTTTAATTGCGAAAAAAAGCTCTTCCCCACCAGTTGTAATACCTCCCACCATGATATGAGCTTCCCACGCCTATGTCTGTATTCAAATATTAAAGTCGACACAAGGACGGTTTTATGACGGTTTTGTGGCCTTTCATCCAGTTGGCACTCGCAAACTAAGGTTGGACAAAAATCTAAAGTTGACGTATTGTTTTCAAAATCAGCTGAAATTGCATTTTACCGTCATAACTTTTTCATGGAAACGTACTCGTATACAAATTTGGTATCAAAAGAGAGGTATTTAAGAATCATATATATATGATGGAATCTAATTTGAAGACTTTAATTCAATTTTGTTGTTGTAATTTTTAACAGTATTCAGTCAATATCATGAGGAACGCGTATTCCTAATTCCTTTTCCCTTGTATTTGATTTAGGACAATTTTAAAAATACCTCTTTTTGAAGCGAAGCTTTTTACGCCCCGTTCTGTCATTTGCTTGGAGTGAAATCTGAAAAATTTTCGACAGAGTTTTTCTTTGAATTGTATATGGTTTCTTTGTTTCTGTGTTTTTTACAACAAGACAATTTAATATAACAAATTTAAAAAAGCTTTTCTTTGCCTGGCGTGGGGACTCGAACCCGTAAACCTTTGATTGAGAGTTCTATACTGCATCCACTGAGCCGAACACCTTCGTTATGAGGAAGCAATGATTCAGTATTAACTGCAACTGAAGATATGTTGCAGCGCATCCAATAATCTATTAATATATTTGTGTGGTTTGGGTAGCTGCTTAGCCACTTGCTACAAGAGTTGATTAATAGATTTATATGGTTTGGGTAGCTGCTTGACCACTTGCTACAAGAATCATAAGTGTTGTCACTTTTCCACAATTGTGGTAATCTAGCAATTTTTTGGTTTCTAACACTTGTATCACCCACTATTTGCATTTTTCCAAAATCTATCTCTTTTTGATATATTTATATAAAGATAATAATTAAAATTTTAGAATCTTTATTGAATATATTTTATTAATTTTTACATTTAATATTTTATTTATTATTTGAGAATTATTTGCAATAAAACTAGTTCAGAGTGAAAAAAGTTTCTTTATGGTATACTTCATATGATTTGTTTTGCTGTAGGACTTCAGTTGATTTTTTCTTTAAGAAGAAAAATATATTCCAGTTTTTTAAAATTCACCACCATTCACCAAATTTGCAAGTGACAACACTGGTCATCATCCTCAGCTTGTAAGTGCCATCTGTTAACAACTGTTAACATAGCTGCAGTTGTATATTTAATATTAAATCAACGTCAGAAATTAACAGACCTGTTTGGATCAGTGGAAATAGTGTATGTTTATTAATCAGTGGGTCATGGGATCGATCATCACGGTGGGCAAAAGATTTTTTTTTTTTTTTTATGTGAATGCGCTTATGCTGTTGTTGGTTGGTACATGCTTTTGATTTGTTTTTGCATAGTGCGAAGAAAAAAATTAACAGTTGCCCACAAGTGCGTTGAAATAACAATGACAGTAACATGTAATAAAATAAATAATATAACAATGAAACGTAATAAAATTTACTGGTGTGAATATTAACGTGTGTTTTTTTAATATATTTAACGTTTTAAATTTTTGAATTTAAGTTATTTAAAAAAAAAACCATTAAATTATCATATCTATGAAACTGTGAAAAAAGCTTCGCTTCTCTCGTTTGTCCAACGACGCACCAGTGTTTTTTTTTAAATTTTCAAGTTTTTGTATTTAAATTTTCTTTTTCTTTAATATAAAATTTTTATTAAAGTCAACAATATGGCTGTCAAAAATTTAGGTTTTTGTCGACTTTTCCATGTGTGCAGATTTTTGACTGTGAAAGTATATATTTTATACAGCTCTGAAAAAATGAGAAAATCCATCAGAATTTCAAAGGCTTTACTATCGATGCAAAAATCTCTAAACTTTTTTTATCTAAAAGCTCAATAAATACACGTGAAAAAAAATATAGTATCCATTAGCTGCGCTTTTATATTTTGACTTGGAATTTCGTCTTACAGCGCGGTTTGTATGGGGGTATTTTCACAAATTTTTTCAAGGCCATGCTAAGGTTTTTTGGGGGTCACTTAAGGGCCTTATGCATCCTTTAATATTCATCGAACAAAGATAAAATGTATGCCAAAATATCAGTTATATATCAGTTATATACTAAAATATCTTTTGATTTTGTCTCTTCTTTAATAAAGCCACACGATAGCAAAAGAAAAGAAGAAAAATTCACATTTTTGTATGAGAAAAATGCATTGATAATTCTGTTGCTGTTGACGTTCGTATGCTTGTTGCTTTAGTTCGTGCCAAAATCTCGATCGTAACATAGTGTTGTTTGTTGAATAGAAACGCTTTCTGAATTTCTCAGAACTTTATAGCAATGCATACGTATATAAATGCATGGTAGAAGAATACAGATAGATTCAGCGTTGATTGTGCTCTCTTCTTCGTTTTTGCCGATATTGTCAATGGCGCTCCCTGCTTGAAGTTAATATTTTATTTAATTAATTTTCCATGTTGTGTGCCTTGAAGCAACATTTATTGCTTAAATATCAATGAAAACACAAAAAAGAATATTTTTTACAATACGTAAGTAAATCAACAAGACAATTTCAACTATTTAACTTCATTTACATTTTGACAATTCTTGCTTTCTCACATCTTTCTCATAGCTTTGAGCTTTTTTATATGAGTTGTTAACTTCGTGTTGACATTCGCGGCAGTACGCTCTCATCCAGCGAGTTTACCTGTATTAATTCTACCATGTATAAATGCTTGCGCCGATAAGAAGCTTTCAGTCTGCTGGCAGACTCCAATCAGTTTCGGGTGGCGTCGCTTTGTCCGCCTGTTGCCTGAGAAAATAAGACGTTGCAATATAAAGAAGTGATGCACAGTTCATTATATTAGTTTATATTACAATAAATAATACAAAAAATGATATTACTACTATGCTGGTTTATATATAATGCAGGCTTGCATGGTACAATGCTATTAAAAATTTTATTTATTTTTAAAATACAATAAATTCGAATTATTTATTGAACTAATTTTATATATATTACATATTAAAAAAAATTTCTTTGTGAAAATTTTAACTAAATTTAAAATATCATATACATAAGTTCTTTACTGAAGGAAAAATAATAAACTCATATTATACCGAAATATTTATTTAAATTTTTTAAACAAAAGATTGCATTATATTTATTTTTAACCAACATAAAAATGAACAAGAACAATAAATTCATCAATAAGTATATCAAACAAAAATTCTACGTCCACACTTGCGATACTATCGAAACTGTTGTTTTTTTAATTTTTTTTTTTTCAAAAAAGTTTAAAAAAATCAAATGTTTTATCAAAAATTTGGTAGAAAAGTAGTTTTAATTGTAAAAATAGCTTATAATCAATATTTAATGGTTTACTCTCTTTCACACAATTTATTAGCGAAAGTTGTTTAAGCTAGGCACAAAAATTTATTAGGTTTTTCTGTTAGAATAAAACAAGTTTCCCCCTTAAAGTTTTTTTGATTAAATTTAGTTTTTTTTAAAACTTTTGCTATTATGTTTCTTGCAGTACAATTAAGCTTTAAAAATAATGTATTTAAAAAAATTATTCCATTTTCTCTTCCCAATCAAAAGATCTTACTTAAAATTGATATTCTTACAACGTAAGTTATGGGTAAGTTTTAATCTTGAGATATAAAAGTAAACAACAACGCAAAAACTATTTCAGTTAAAAGTTGCAAGCTTTTAAGAGAGTCAACCCAACTTTCAAAGTCAAATAAAGGTCAAATTTGATGTTTTAAAGGGAAGCCCATATTTTTTGTATTGCATATTCGTATTTTCCACACAAAAATACGAAAGTTTTGTCTGAAACTTTTTTACCCATTTTCCACACTTACTGCCATCCCAGATTTTAACAATTTTATACTCTCACGCTCCTATGTTTCATACAAATTTACTAAATAAACTTGCATCTAAAAAAAAAAAAAAAAAAAAAAAATCGAAAATCCACTTAGTATTGAAAATAACTTTTCGGAAATTTCACTTCGATCCAAAAAATGCCGCTTGAAATGATTTTTCAATGTTTTAAAACGCAATGAAAATATACAACGCTGATATTTTATTAAGCTTTGATTTAATTTAATTTAAAAAAATTATTTATGCAGTTTTCCAGTTTCCTCAAAGTGTACATTTACATCATCAAAAAGAAATCACTTTATCTCGACATTACATTCATGCGTTTGTGTTTTTATCGAATACTTTTTTTTGCACCATCGCTATATAGTATGTTATTGAGAAAGTCATTCCCAATGCTTTTTTTTCACAATTTCCGAATGTTTATATTTTTGTGTTACTTGCACCAGCTCCTTTAATGTTGCTGAAAGAAAATGTTGTTCTACAGCATACAGCTTATATTCCTCCTTTATCCTTGCTTCTTATATCCAATAACCAGAAGCTTTTTGTTCTTTGCGCTTTTGTGCCATATTGTTTGTAGAACTCTTTATACTGTTATCACACTCATTGTCCTGCTTCTTGCCAGCGGAGAGTGTGCTCAATGGCTGCTCATTATCCTTATTTTTTGAATGAGCAACGAAAATGCAATTCCATATAAGAATGCTTTAAGCTGGTGTTGGCTTTATTTGTCTCTTTATTTTTCTTGTTTTCTTTTCAATATGTGTTTCTGTGCTATTATTTCTTCCGAATAAGTTTTTTGTTTTCTAAATCTTGCCGTTTTTCTTCCTCATAAAATCGTTATTTTCGACCGATTCTTACTGCTAAAATTGTTACAGTTGTTGTCCCTTTATTTGATTGCCGTTTTGTTTGCCACTTTGGCAGCAAGTAGCAGCATTGTTTGTGGTTTCAATGTTCCAAGCCACTTTATGCCACACAAATACTTTGACGCTATCGCAACGTAATCGGAAAAGTTTTAATCACTTGTTGCGGCTGGCTCAACGTTGGTCAATTATTGTCGTTAGTATTGTTGTTTTTACTGTTGTTATTGTAAATATGGTATTATAAAAGTTGGCTTAAAATGTTTTTTGTCTGAACAATTTTGTGACATTATTTTAGATATTCATTAGATTCCATTGAATTGGCTGTAAAGTGGTAGAAATTTGAAATGAAAAAGTTTCACCGCAAAGTTCTAAGACATTGAGTCCGAGAAGCAGTAAACAAAATTTAATAATTCTTATTACGAAGTTTTTCTTTAAGCCTTATTTAAGTGTTTTTGAATTTAATAACAATGGATAAGAATTTGAAGTAATTAATAATAATAATTGAATAACTTAGCTGATGCTAACTTATAACCATAAGTTTGTTTTTTGGCCTTATCTAAGAACGTGAGCCAGTCAGTTGTGTTCTGCGCTTGCTGAAGCCAGTTGAACAACACTTGTTCCTCCCAACGGAGATGTGGACATCCTCTTCCGCGTTGATATTTTCTTCACTGGAGTGTTCTGGATGCGCTCGATTATGTCTGTCAGCGTAGAGCTCTCACAGGTAGAAGCCCAATAGGCAATGAAGCAAGGTCTCTTCTAAAGAAGGCGTGCATTTACTGCTTCTTTTGGCGGTAAGACACATGACTTCCTCGCTGCTTCTGCGAGCGCTTCCATTAGGCCTAATTTTTCGCATACCCAGGGCAGTACAACAATTATATTTTTCCTACAAAAACTGGATCTGCTTATATTTCTGGGTTACTTTTTCGTTAAAAGTTAAAATATATATTAGTTCAAAAATACTGAATAATAATCATCGTCATGACTTCGCAATATTCTTATCTGACAAAAATATGTAAAATAAAATAAAATCACAGAATAAATAGGTACGTATACATAAAAAGATATAAAAAAAAAAATATGTTTTTAATTGTTTTGGTTAACATCTTCTATCTTCAAGCCATTCTAAAGGAGTGCTTATAGCAGGCCTGTTTAAAGCAGGGAGAGCGGAAGCCTGACAAATTTGACTATTTCATATAAAAAAGTATATGCGCTTGGATATGAGTAGGGTAGGCCTTCGAGATCCATTTTAAGGCCTGCTAGTAGCCCTTCGAAGGCCAGCCAATCCCTACTGGAAGTTATTCCATCGTATTCGGTTCTCGTTATTGACGTATATTGGTCCGTAGGTCTTACGAAGGGTCTTTCTTTCTAAAGCTTCTTGTTCTAAAGCTTTCCTTCTAAAGTCTTTTGATCAGAACTGCTCAGCGTCCAAGTTTGTGGTGCATATAGTAGGACGGCATGATGCGCGGCTTATAGAACATTGGTTTTGTTCGTTAAGAGAGGGCTCTGCTTTTCAATTGCCTACTGAACTAAAAGTAACAACACCAAGAGTTATACTTCGTTTGATCTCAATGCTGATCTTTTTGTAGTCAGATCAGAAAGCGTTTACTTATCAATGATCTGGATACTGTCACTTATCTTAAACAGGCTTAGAGTTACAATTGTCTATCTGGTAGACGAGACAAAAAAGAGCTGCCTTTAGTTGCAAAGTCGACTACCTTACATTGCTTAAAACCATCTGCGAATTATAGGGGCCAATTTGTCATTGACAAATGGTGATTATTTTCCAACTCAGAGTACGCAGACATTATTTTTTGTTACGGTTTTAGAAAAGTTTTAGAGAATTGACCAAGGAAAAAAACTGCGTCATAAAAAATAATAAAACATTTGGTTTTTTTCTGAGAAAATCGCCTTGAAAGTTGAATTTTTAAAGAAAAAAACCTATTTTTTGACTTCAGGTGCTTATACATTTTTTGTTTATGACTTTATGGAAAAATTTTGCAAAAGTAATTTAAAGCAAATTTAATTTTCTTTTCAAAAAAGTATGGTTTTTTTTAATCGTTGCAGACATATGTTAGCTATGGATTAAAACGTAACGACACCTAATTTTTTGTTTTTCCCTCCTAGCCCCCTAGGGGGGCATTTGCGACCACCCCACCCATACAATTTTTTGCTCGTCTCATCACGAGGAATCAGCCCCCACATTATAGTACTCTTAGTCTGGGACACCCTGTATATCTATATATCTATATGTATATCTATATATATATATTTATATATGTATATGTATATGTATATGTATATATGTATATATATATATATATATGTATATGCAATTAAAAAGCGATTACTTAATTCTAAAAAAATGTTTTTATGTTGGCCTAAAATTCGTCAAAGTTGGCACTTTAAGCAAACTATAAAAAATCTAATTTAATGCGCTTTTTGTACGCCTACTTCCAACAAAGATAACACAGGACCTAACAAAAATTTTGCAATAATTTTTTTTTTTTTTATAAAAGTATTTAATTTAATGTTAATTTAATTCTAAGTCTAAAAACAAAAAACTTATAAAAGTAAAGGCAAAAAATTAAGTGTTTTTTTTTTCCAAATATTTTTAAAATGCGATTTTTAGTGAGATAAAAAAATAGTATGTTCAACAATATCCAACACAATGATTATAACTACAAGAAATTTAAGTATTTGTACTAAGCGTTTATGAAAAATATCTTGCGAGTAGTTGCGAAGGCGAAAAAAATCTTCATTTTTCAATTGCTCCAAAAATGCTCGAATTCGTATAAAATGTTAAGGACTTTTAACACATATTAAGAAAAATCGTGTAAATTAAATAGTGTTGAGTTTTTTTTTTTGTAGGAATATTAGATATTATAAATTTAACAAGTTAGATAAAATTTTTAAGTATTAATTAGCTTGAGACATATATATCTCGATTTTATTGTGTAAGTCTACTTTTCTCTATGACGGGCAAACTAATAAGCAAAATTGAATAATTTTTTACACATATTATTATGGCAATATAATCTATCGGCTTTTTAAAATTAATAATTCTATCATAAACACTTTTTAAGATATAACATTATTTATCAATGGACAATTTCAGTGTACTTTAACAACAACAAAACGTACATATGGTTAAGAACAAATTAATGCAAGCAAACAAGCAAACAGATATAACAACAGTTGGTCCTGTATGACCCGTAGAAGCTGAAGTATGACTTATCAAAAAATTTTAAGTCTAAAGTGAAAGTTTATTATATATATATTTTGTTAATTTTCAGGCATGATAAAAGTTTACCTTTACCATTAGAAGCATTTTTGATAAAAATTTAAAATATGTATACTTATAAGCATTTTAACACTAAAAATCCACCACAAATATGTAAAATATTAATAAAGACATAAATTGAAATTTTATTGTGAAATTTGAATACATAACATAATGAATAGGAATGTATCATGAACAAGACAAAAGTACAAGAAAACATATTTTTCTATGTATGTCTTTCTCAAGTACTTAATTTTTATAATTATGTTGTAGGATGGAAACAGTTGTTGATCAGGGTTTACTAATATATTAATAGAAACATAATATTGTGTCAAATTCTTTTTCGTTGTAGCAAAATTGAACAAATCAATTTTATTGTTATAGCATGTACGCAACCCAAGTTAGGGCGCTAAATATGCTCCAGTTGTATGGGAGGTAGGCGTGGCAGTTGACCTATTACGACTATTTTTTGATAAACAGTTTTAAATGGCAAAACAAACGAAGAAATCAAATTTTATTGTTATAGCATGTATACAACCCAAGTTAGGTCGTTATGCGTGCTCCACTTGTATGGGAGGTAGGCGTGGCAGTTGACCTTTTACACCCATTTTTTGTACAAATTATTTTTTTGCCTTATAAATTTATGAAAAAATTTCATGTCTCTACCTGTAATACTTTTTGAGATATGACTTTTGTTACGGTAGAATTGAAAATACCGCACTGTGCGCCATGGGAATCGAACGTCTACCCCATCGATCCATAGTTCTACACTCTTCCCACGGATCCAACCAACTTTGTTACGCTGAGTCAATGATTCAATATTAAGTGTAACTGAAGCTTTGTTACAGCAGACCACAACAGTCTATTAAAAGATAGAGTATGATACCAGTATTATTATAAAAAATATTAAATATATAAAATGTACCATATACCATAAAGTCATTTTATCGGCTGGATAAATTATTTTCGTATGTTACATTATATTCATATATACATACGACAATAATTTATCCAGGCGACGATTTATAAATGCTCATATAATGTTCTTAAAACAGTACTGTATCCACTTTCTATGTGTAAAGAAAAAAAATTATAATTGTAATAAAATTTGCAATATTGAAATGATTATGCAGTAATTTTTATATAAAAATCGTAAAATTAAGTCTGAAATAAAAAAAGTGGGTGCTAAAGTGGTAAAAACCAAAAAAGTGAAAAGTGGTAAATTTACCGCAATTGTGGTAAAGTGACAACACTGATGATAACATATATCTATTAATGTTTTATTGTGATTTGCTGCAACATAGCTTATTTACTTAATATTGAATCAATGAATCTGTGAAACAAAGGCGTTTGGATCGGTGGGTAGTGTATTGAACTACGAATCAATAGGGTACGAGTTTGAATCCCACGGTGGGCCAAATAATATTTTTAGCAATCAAAACAGAAACATCAATTCTAAGAAAAACGGTGTCGAAAAAAGTGTCGTTGCTTAGATTTCACTCAAGCAAATCATCACAGAACGAAGCGTAAAAAGATTCGCTTCAAAAATATGTTGGCACATGGGTTAACGTTTTTTATTCGTATGGTTGTACCTGAGCCATCGTCTTTTTTATGGTGGAAGCGAAGGTTATTTTGGCTTTATTGAAACGTCGCTCCAGCTGAGACTCGATCCATGGCTTCGGAAATTGCAGTTTATCGCCTTTTCCACAGAGCTATCGATCGCGTTTAAGAATTGCGCATTGTTTTGTTATTTTTAAAGGAGTTCATAAATTTAAGTGACGCCAAGACGTATTTTGTTAAGCAATGCAATTATTTACCATTGAATTGTTTAAGGACTGTACTTAGAATTGATTTTCTTAAAGAATTTTATTGAAACATATATAGACGGTTAGAAATTTTGGAATAAATTTTAATGCAAATTTGCTTGCATATATGACCACACAAAAATTGTATATAATTTAATACTTTAATTTCTAATGAAAGTTTTTATAAGAATTTAATGCTCAGTTTGTATTAAATTTGAATACTAATTTTAAATTTGAATACTAAAAAGTTCGCATTCAACTTTATTGCACACTTCTTATAATTTTTAAATCATCTTAATTTTTAAAATAAGTAGTAAACGTTGGCCAAAATCAATTAAAAAATGTTTCACAAAAATTGTATTATAAAGCTTTGTTAACCGAAAAGTAACTCTGAATCATAAGACTTTTGAAGCTTAGCATGGCTTAAAATTCAAATATAATATTGATCATAACATAAAATTTATTCCAAAGGGCATAAAATATCATTGTAATTTGAATTGTATTGAAATATAATACAGAATTTATTTAAAGATTTTTAAATCTATAGAATAAATAGTATTAAATGTAATACTTTTTTAATTAAAAATCGTTGTAATACTTTGCTTGCATTAAAATATATTCCAGAATTTCTTGACGTGTAGCAGTGGCCGGCAAAATTAAAAGTGAGACTGTATTGGTGAGAGAAGAGAAGATGGACTGAAAAAAATGTTGTACTTCAAATCGATCATTTATATCAGTGATATTGTCTAAGCATATCGGAAAAAATTCACATTCGCTTAATTTGTTATTAATAACCGTGTCAAAAAATAAGCCTATTTCTTCAGTACGGCTACCTATGGTTCTGGGTGACAAGGCGATAAGCCTTCACAAAATTTTAATAACAAGTTGTTGTATCTGAAATCTGACCATCTGAAAATGGTCTCCCCTGTTTTGTCATTTCTACACTTCTAAGAGTTTTATCTGGCAGCTATAATTTTGAAGAAGTCAAGGAGTTCGTATACCTTGGCACCGCCATTAATATCAACAACGAAATCAGCCTGGAGATAAAGCGAAGAACAATAATTGCTTATAGGTGCTACTACGGGCTCAGTAAGCAACTAAGTTCCAGAGCCCTCTCTCGATCGACAAAACTAACACTCTACAAGACGCTCGTTCTACCTGTGCTGCTTTATGGCGCTGAGGCATGGGTAAATTCGCAAACTGACGCAGCCGCTCTGGGGGTGTTCGAGAGAAAAGTTCTTCGCAAAATCTTCGGTCCTGTTCGAGTCGGCGATGACTATCGTATCCGAATGAACCACGAGCTGTATGAGCTCTACGAAGACATTGACGTAGTCCGGCGTCAACAAAATTCGTTCTCCATTGTTTTCGTGTATATTCGAGCATAAGCCCGAAAGCTTTTCTATTCTAAAGTGATTAAAAATTGTTCTAATGCGTTACGCCAAAAAATTTAAGTTTTTGTGTAAAGCTTAGTATAATGGTGAGGATGAAGTTGAGTAAAAGAGCAATAGTTTTAACTGAACAAAACTTTATTAACTAAAAGAATTAAAGAATTGGAATGAAATCAAAGCTGTGAGCGTCCACTCATGCCTAGGGACAAGTGATACTCTCAACTTTGAATTTCTTCTTCTTCTAATATAACGTAAGAAATCTCAACAAACTCAATACAATATGATTTGTATAAAACTAAGAAAAATATGAACATAATAAGAATTATAACATCATTTAAATAAAGTGATGCTGGAGCTACACTAAGCAGTAGTCGACCGTTACAGTTGGAATTTTTTTTATTTACTCTAGATGTTTAATTGAAGCATTGCAAATATGTTGCATATTGCAGCTATTGAATGCCGTCAGATTTGCGTTTCTAACGATTGTTGTCTCTAACCTACGAGTTCCCAAGAACAGGTTAGTACAAAAAAAAGTCGCCAAAATAGTTAACCGAACAATTTTAAATAAATTTTCACGTCCGCTCTTTTTCAAATTTTTCCTTAAAGTAAACAATTTTAACAATTTCATATTATTTTATTTGTTATTATTTCAATTTTTAATATTAATATTTTAATATTATTTATTTAATATTATTTTAAATAACAATTTAATATTATTTCAAAAGTTGAGCTTATATTTTAAAACAGTAAAATTTCACTACTTTCGAAGTAATCGATAGTAAGAGAAGTAAGAGATAGAAATTTAGCTTAACAGTCAACAATTGGTTAGTAGCTAGTAAAAACATTTGTATTTTTATCAAAATACTTCATCAAAATATTTCATCAAAATTTAAATTCAAGCAAAAGTAAGGGTTTTCCCTCTAATCCACACAAATATATATATATATATATATATAGCTTAGCTTGGAGCGCGATACTTGAAGACAACTCAACTCAAGCGTCACTTTACATTTTCCACACTCGATGAATTCTGATTGACAGGCTTGCTCTGGCAATGGCGGTCATTTGTGTTTACTGGGTGGGCTGCTAGGGTTCCCTACTAGATGCGATTCTATGCAATAGTTACTGTGTGTGTGTTTGTGTGTGTATGTGTCCATGTGTGTTGTCGTGTACACTGAATGTGGCTGTCACTCTGGTATTCGGTGGCTTTGTTTAGCCAACTGTCAGTACAATAGTAACTGACACACACACGCTGACGCACACTCTGATGAACAGACAATGAAATGACAATCAAAGTTCGAAAGTTTGATACGCACTGGCAGTAGCAGCAATAATAACAATAACAGCAACAACAATAACATAAAAAGTTTTATTTTATTTTCTAAATTGTCTGCCGTCCGTCCATTCATGCGTCTGTTGAATGTGTACAAAAATAGCCTCAATGGCCCACAACATGACAGGCTATGGAAAATGACAACTTCAACAAGAACAACATCAACAGCAAAAACATGAAACTATAAGCAATGACATGATCACAGCCGCAAATAGGGGCAAAAAAAAAAAGAAACATCTAAAGCAACAGCGAAACATAGTTAGCAGTCACTGCCAACAACAGCAACACTGGCCATACCCATGTCAAGAACAAAACAACACTGGCAGAAAGGGCGGGTAATAGGCGGTAAAGTTCAGCTTTCTTTTTATTTTTTTTTGCTTCAATTACAATCATAATGTTATTGTTTTCATTTTTTTTTTTTTTTTTTTGTTACTTTCCCTCCGTTTCAACTTTGTTTTTTTATATAATTTTAAGCAAAGTGCTTCCTTCCGACATGTCGTGAAAAATAATGCGAACAAGTGCTGCCAAATTAGTTGTAATTTCTTCATGCATGCACGCACACTCACACCACACACACACACACACACACCCCTAATTCAAACACACACACACACACATGTACTATACACTTTTTTATATACATGCTTGTATTTGTTTAAGTTCTTGTCTAATATTATTATGACGTGCAGAGTAGCAGGGTGCTTCAACTTTGTTGGCATAGAAGAGTTTGAGAAACAAGTTCTTTGGCAACCATTCTATTAAGTTTTAAGCCTTAAAACTGATGAAAACAGAAGAAAATGAAGAAGAAGAATGCATTAAATAAAAAAGTTTTTCTCTCTTCAAGAATTATTTATACTTGCCTAAACCGCTAGCGATTAACTTCTAAAGTATTTTGAATTTATGCGAAACTTGCAAGTGGCAGAAAAGTTCAACTACTTTCAATGAGATCTTCAATTTGGAGACTTATATAATTATGTTACTTTTGTTTGCTTAAACGATTTGAATGAATCGCTTTATATTACTCGCATTAATAGCATATGACAAAAATATAACATATATGACAGTGACTCGGAATATGTTTCGGATCTACTCTTTTAAGTATTCCCGTCATATGAATTCCTTAGTTTTTGACATAATAAAAAGACTAAGATAAACCCTAATATTTCATCAAAGTCTAGTAGCATTTTATCTGTTTTCTTTTTTGACTAATACACGTGAATATGATAGAAAAAAAAGAATACAATTGGTTGCGTCAAAGTATGCTAATCTATATCCTAATCCTTGTCTACATCCTTGTCCTAGTCCTTGTCCAAGCCCATGCCCTAGGGTTAATACAATCTAATCATATTAAAAAATGTACAGTTCTACAGAATCGAAGTGTGTTGAGGAAAGAAGTCACAAGAGGCACACCGCAAGGAGGAGTCATATCCTCCCTTCTCTGGCTGATAGTGGTTGACAAAATTCTCACTAGTCTCAAAACGGGAGGAACAAAAGTGTTAGCCTATGCCGATGACGTTGCCATCCTAATATGCGGGAAATACCTGCAAACAGTTAGCGAACTAATGTCTGGGGCATTGAATGAGCCATCACGGTGGATAGAATCGAATTGGTGCAAACACAATAAAGACCGAACTTGTTCTGTTCACAAGAAGAAGAAAAATAAAATGTTTCACTTTACCGAAAATCAACGAAGTAACTCTAAAGCTTTCCACGGAAGCCAAATAGCTTGGAATTATTCTTGATAACAAGCTGAGCTGGAAACGCAACACACAAGAAAGAAGGAAAAAGCACTGAACGCCCTATACGCATGTCAGAGAACCTTTGGCAGGAAATGGGGGCTACGACTGCACATAATCCACTGGATGTATACAGTGATCGTGAGATCCATTCTAACCTACGGCTCTCTCGTATGGCGGGCGATAGCGCACAAAAAGAGCTACCTTAGCTCCATAACAGGAGTTCAAAGTTTAGCGTGTATAGGAGTAACAAGAGCCATGAGATCTACGCCTCAGGCGGGTCTGGAAATGATGCTAAATCTTCTCCCCATAGAAGAGCTCCTTAAGTGTTCAGCGAACAAAATCGCGATTCGCCTCAACGAATCACAAGCCTGCAAGAACAATACATTCGGACATGCATCTATTCTAAATCTCTTGGGGACCGAAGAATCAAAAAGCGCAACCGACTATATCATACCCAGTGTGAGATTCGGTACAGAATACACCACACCCATCCCCAATAGACAAGAATCGGAAGAAAAGCCTGTAGAATCCTACGAAAATCTGCAATTATATACTGCTGAATGGAAAACGGAACTGGATCGGGTTTATACTGTGAAACGTTGCAACGTAAAGACTGTTACAAACTCCCTGATTACTGTAGCGTTTTTCAGTCAGAAAAAGCTGCACAGGCCATTCATGGGAAAAATCTAACCCCCACAAGGGTAGTAATTTTTGTAGATAGCCAAGCGGCCATCAAATCACTGAACAGTAAAACGACGAAGGCTCGAACGATGCGAAACTGTAAACTTGCATTGGACAGTATCTGCAATACCCATGATGTCACTCTCTGCTGGGTTCCCGCCCATAGCAATATCGAAGGTAACGAAGGCGTGGAGTAATAGCAAGTAAAAATAGAGCTGATACAGATGTGTACATTTCTATAGGTGTCGTCAAAAGGACGACTGTGTATACCTTCAAGCTAGAGATATTGCCAACACAAACTGGGCTTCCAGAGGTGACTGCTACATATCTCGAAGGCTTTGCCTGGAGCTAAATGAGAAAAGAACTAAAAGCCTTCTGCTTTTGGTCAAACGGGTAGTCCGTATTCTTGTTGGAGTTCTAACAGGTCATTGCCGCATGGGGGTAATGGCCAATAGAATGGGCATAACAGTGCCAGACTTCTATCGGAGCAGTTAAGATCCGGAGGAAATAGAAACAATAACTCACCTGCTGTGCGAATGTCCAAATCTACAGAATCGTTGACTCCGATATATGGGTATCAGAACAGTTGGTGAACACACCACTGTTAAACATTTGGAGGTTCATAAAAAGCACAGGATGGTCTGAGGAACAAATTGCAACAATGGTTTAATTTGGTATCACAAACATAAAAAGGGATTCGCTCGCAATGGACCTGTATGCCCCGTGAAAGCGCCCGTAACGGCCTGCTTACCTATCCTAACCCTGCTTGTACTTGACCTGGTGGTTGCAAACATGTTTTTAACGTAGAATTACTTTTTACAGCGCAGTTAATATGGGGTTCTTTTTTGCAAATTTTTTCAAGCAGATGCAACATTTTTACTCAATCTTTGGAGTAAACATACAACCTTTAATATTCATCGCACTCAAGTAAAATATATGCCAAAATATCAGTTTCATGCACAATGAGACGCATATTTATACCCCAACGCGTACTGCGTAAGGGTACGGTTTGTCATTCCGTTTGTAACGCCAAGAAGGAGGAGTGGCAGGTATAGAAAAATATATATACTTTTGAACAACATCATCTCCTGAGTAGATTTCCGTGTGTCCGTCTGTCTGTCCGTCTGTCGACACGATTACAGCCGCAATTTTAAAGCAATCGCGATGAAATTCAATATATAACTTTAATTTTAAAACTTATTTTGCTCTTCAGTCTTAATGCTGGCTATGAAATTTGGAAAAATCGGATGAAAACCACGCCTACCTTCCATACAAAGTGGCTTTATTTTAAAAGTAAAATCTCTTAAAAATCTGCTCAAATTAAAGAAATGTCTTGAAATTTTGCATATAGGCATTGATATATAACATAGACCACCACTATGATATTTGGCAAAATCAAATGAAAACCACGCCTACCTCCCATACAAATTGGCTTTATTTTAAACGTAAGATCTCTTAAAAATTCACAAAAATGAATGAAATGTCTTCAAATTTTGCACATTAGCTTTGATATATAATATGAACCATCTCTATGATATATGACAAAATCGGATCGAAACCGCGCCTACTTCCCATACAAAGTGACGTCATCAAAATAGGAAAACTTTCGTTAATATATAAAACTGAATGTCATTCATGACTTCGAATATACTTCAATATGGTGCCGGGGGGGGGGTATTTTAGCCTCGGTGCCTTGCCGAAGCTCCATCCTTACTATTTTTTTTTAGATTTCCTCATATCTTTAAAGAGTCACAAAATAGCAAAACCTAAGAAGAAAATTTTGTGAAATTCATTTAAAACTTTTAGAAGATTCCTGATACCGTCAAAATTATCTTTGGAAACCCTTTTGCTTCTTTCGTTTTTTGTAGCAATGCCGTTTTTAAAGAAGATCCGATGAGACCAATAGCATTGTCATTAAGTCAGTATTTTGGTTTTCTCTACTAATTTTTCTTTTGTGAACTAGTCTGTAGTTTATGTAGTTCTTATTTTTGACTTCTTGAGCTTACTTCGATAGCTAAACAATTGAAAAAATATAGTTATTTCTTGTTTCCTTCTCATGTTGGGATCCTCCCTGTGAGGATACCCGTAGGTCCTTAGTCGTGGCCCTAAAGTGAAGTGCTATCTGATTCAAAACTGTATGCGTCTTTCCTCCAATAGGAAGGATCGCATCCTACCACGATTTCCCTAGATAAAAAAATGTTACCTTATATTTAACCGCCAAATGAATAGGCAGCCGTGAGGTTCTGACTTAGTACGCTCGTTGTTTTCCCATCAACCGAACTGTTTATTTAGCAGAGACCAGATATTTATATCATATCTGGGCTCACTTCTTCTTATTAATTTTGTTACATACTTAAGTCTAGCTTATCGATTAATTTGCTATACTTAACACTTATTTAATTTCACAATACCTTACAATGGTTTAGTTTTATAATTTCAATTTCACAAAACATTTGTCCTCATAACATGGCCGAGATATGTTAAATGCTCGGATTGCATTTTGTTTATCCTACTTTTAATTTCCCAAAGGTGGAATTCTTTTGTTTCAATTATTGTCCAAATATTTATTGCAGCAAAAAATACTATAAATGCATGCAATTACAACAATAAAATATTATTAATTTAAAATGCTGTCAATGCATTTTGTTCCCAGTGCAGAACGCACAACGGTGTCAGTTTATTTCTCAATGGCAACAACAACATGCTTGCGGTGTTTCTTGTTAGTTAAGCTGCTCGCTTGTTACCGTTTATGTTATGGCACGTGTCATAGCTTAAGCGGTTTGTGTATTAATGCTGATACTGCATTTTTATGCAGTTGCCCTTAGACTTGGCATTGGTCTTAAATTCAGAAATTCAAGGTTGTTGTATGTCACAAAAGGTAGTGCCTAGTATGCAGTGGTTATTTGCTTCGTTTGTGATTAATTCACAACACTTATGGTAAAAAATTGCATAAGAGTTGGAGTTCTCTTCCTCACTGATATACAAATCCTTGCCTAAACTTCTATTTCGATAAAATGATAGTCACTTTTTACTAGTCACTAACGATTTTAAATTACTCTGCACTTGCTTACAAGTAAGACTACATAATTCTTTACTTACTTTTTTTACTTAGATGGCACTTAATACCGTGAGCCGGTTTAGGCCTGTTGTAAGAATTAGCACCAGCCATTTCTATTTTTCGCTTGCTGGGGCCAGTTGGAAGCTCCACATTTCGTTAGGTGATAAATCTTTATATTTTAAAAAATATATCCACATATCTTTTTTCTAAAAAATCCCAGCAGAAAATGTCATTCCTCTCACGCAAGAGTCTAGGCCTGACAGACATGACCGAGGCCTGACCTTTCCTTGAAAACAGCCCTGATTTTTTCGTGCAAGTGTCCGCCTCTTCAGATGTTCGTCTATGATTTCTGGTCTGAATATCAATTTTTTTATCAAATTCAGATATGAAATCTGGCCTGATACAAAAATGGACTGATTTTTTTGCTTAATTTCAGGTTAGAATACCGGCTTGTAAAAAGGAAGCCTAAATTAAATATTATATTCAGCCTTGAAATCGGAACTTAATAATGCAGGCATGATTATGTTTAGAAATTCAATCCTGAATTCCAGTCTAACTATTGGAGGCCTGAGCGAGTCTATAAATTTTATGGAAAAATCTGAATATATATTTATTTTTTGCAGACGGTATTAGTTATTATTAATCCTAAAACTCTTGAATTGATATTTGTTTTAAGGTCAAAGGTTAATTGTATCAAAAATCCGTTGGCATATTTCAGTTCAGCAAACATTTTTTTTAATAAAAGTATGTTATAAGAACAGTTTTTGTATCGCTTTAATGTTTATAATAATTTAAATATAAAACATTAAAAAATAAGTTTATTAAAATCATGTCATATAGCGGCGCACTTCCAGCTTTTGAAATTTTTCTAAATATTCAATTATCAATTATCTCAATTATCTCCAAATCCTTGTAGTTTTTCTTCATTAATGGCCTGTAAACTAAAAAATTTTTGAACAAAGGCAATAACAACAAAATTTTCGATTAAATGCCATCAAAAACAGCTTAAGGTGCCCTTCAAAACTTTTCCTAATTAAAGAAACATGACTAGCATAACATATTAGCGCATAAAACTAAATCCTAAAGCTGATTAAAACTAGCGCTAACTACTTTAGCTAAACTTGGTAGAACAGCTTCTAAAGGGTTTTCTAAGAACCAGTCAATCTCTACTTTGATTTATTATTCAAAGCCTCATTAACTATTTCAACACCAGTTGCATGGTAATCACCAGCAAGAAGTCGTGCCTAACTTGGCACTATATGGACCAGTAGCTAATAAGTTGGCATTAATTGTTTGTTTGGTCTCGCTCAGATAGCTTTAATTGTATTATGTTGAAACCCTGTGCTGTGCAATATTCGATTAGCTTTTAGCATTAAGGACTACTACAGCTGCTTAATATAGCAGGCGGAGGATGGAAGCGGAAACACGTAACGCACGAATTTGTTTTGCTTTTTCATTACTTCCGTCAATACGGTAAAAGTTTTTATATTATTTCCTTTGTTGCTATGTAGGACTATTAGCATTACCTCGTTACTTCATACGCCCCATGCCTACTTACGCATTATCACCACGCCAAGAAACTGTCTGGTCCTTTCCATAGGCATTTCTTTTCAATTTGCTTTGATATAATTTTTTCCTTTTTTCGTTTCTTCTGTTTTTTTTTTTATGTTTTTCTTTCTTTTTACTTACCGAGTTACTAACTGTTCGTTAAAAGAAAGTTGAATTCTTCATAATAATGTTGGTCACGTTTGTCAAATAGGGCGGGAAAACAAAATGTTGTAAAACTTCTTCGTTCGCTTTGCATTTGTAGTCGTCGCACTCGCCGTAGTTTTTCTTTTGTTTGAATTTTTACTTCAGCTGAATTTGTTCTCGTTCTCTTGAAACAAGAAAAGAAAATAAAAATATATAAAAATTAAATTTATGCGAATGAAAACACTGCAATTTGCTAGGGGAATCAACAACAACAACAACAACAACAACTCAAAGTTGCATAACTCCCTGCGCGTATTTTTTCATAAAATTTGTGAAACTGCATTTTCTCAATTTTTGACCCTTCCCTGCCGCTTACAGTCAGCAAATAATCAATGGTACTCACGTATTTTTGCTCCAACAATTCAACAACTGGAGAAATAAACATTGAAGGTTTATAAAACTGCAAACGAAAATTTGCCAACATTGCGGATTATAAAAAATATATAAAATAAAAAAAGCATTTCTTAGAAAGGTATACATAAAGGTGTAATAATAGCTGATTAGGGTCAGAAAATTGGGTTTTGATCGCGTTCCAATGGATTGCATGACCGTTTCAATACCATCGCTGAAATTATTTAAATGGAGTTTGATTTTATTTTAACTTCAGTATACAACTCAAAAAGCTTACTCAAAAAATTAGGCGAAATCAATTCAAACAATCTTGAAGCGTAAAAATGTCTTCCTATGATTGATGTTTATTTTGTTATTGATCATGATGATGGTGATGATGATGATGATGGTGATAATAATGACGATATTGATGTGAATATTTATGTTTATGTTTATGTTTATGTTTATATTTATGCATATGTTTATGTTTATGTTTATATTTATGTTTATGTTTATGTTTATGTTTATGTTTATGTTTATGTTTATGTTTATGTTTATGTTAATGTTTATGTTTATGTTTATGTTTATGTTTATGTTTATGTTTATGTTTATGTTTATGTTTATGTTTATGTTTATGTTTATGTTTATGTTTATGTTTATGTTTATGTTTATGTTTATGTTCATGTTTATGTTTATGTTTATGTTTATGTTTATGTTTATGTTTATGTTTATGTTTATGTTTATGTTTATGTTTATGTTTATGTTTATGTTTATGTTTATGTTTATGTTTATGTTTATGTTTATGTTTATGTTTATGTTTATGTTCATGTTTATGTTTATGTTTATGTTTATGTTTATGTTTATGTTTATGTTTATGTTTATGTTTATGTTTATGTTTATGTTTATGTTTATGTTTATGTTTATGTTTATGTTTATGTTTATGTTTATGTTTATGTTTATGTTTATGTTTATGTTTATGTTTATGTTTATGTTTATGTTTATGTTTATGTTTATGTTTATGTTTATGTTTATGTTTATGTTTATGTTTATGTTTATGTTTATGTTTATGTTTATGTTTATGTTTATGTTTATGTTTATGTTTATGTTTATGTTTATGTTTATGTTTATGTTTATGTTTATGTTTATGTTTATGTTTATGTTTATGTTTATGTTTATGTTTATGTTTATGTTTATGTTTATGTTTATGTTTATGTTTATGTTTATGTTTATGTTTATGTTTATGTTTATGTTTATGTTTATGTTTATGTTTATGTTTATGTTTATGTTTATGTTTATGTTTATGTTTATGTTTATGTTTATGTTTATGTTTATGTTTATGTTTATGTTTATGTTTATGTTTATGTTTATGTTTATGTTTATGTTTATGTTTATGTTTATGTTTATGTTTATGTTTATGTTTATGTTTATGTTTATGTTTATGTATATGTTTAAGCTTACACTACTCTGCTTCAAAGTCAATGTCAATGTCAATGTCAATGTCAATGTCAATGTCAATGTCAATGTCAATGTCAATGTCAATGTCAATGTCAATGTCAATGTCAATGTCAATGTCAATGTCAATGTCAATGTAAATGTCAATGTCAGTGTCAATGTCAATGTCAATGTCTATGTCAATGCTAATGCCAATATCAAAGTCAATGGCAATAACAATGTCATTAACTATAATAATTTCTATTTCTTACTTCGTTTTATTTATTTAATTAGCTATAATCGGATATTTTCATTAACTTGGCCTGTATTAAATCATTAAAATTTAATAGCTAAGCCATATGAGACGAGCATTTTAAATACATATAATCCAAGACATCAGTGTTGAGTATCAAAAACATTTTTATTACCGAGCTACTCGTTTGGTCATAAAATAAAATGAAAGGAACACAAGCGATCATAAAAGTTGAGCGCAAACTAACATATGACCATACACACTCACACACATTGACACGTGCACAAGGTGATAAAAATCACAACAGATGACACTTATATCTGGCAAACCACTGAAATGATAAAGTTTGGCTAGAAAAGCAGAACGCATTAGCAAAAAGTGGAAAAAATGGCCTGATATGAATTAAGAAAAACACTCAACAAACACAAAAGCACTCAATAAACACATTGAGTGCCAAAACATCAGTTGCAAAAATGGCAAACAAAACAACAATAACAACAATTTTAACAACAAAACAATAATCACTATACTTTTAAAGTAATAATGTAATTTTACAACAAATTTTTAGATTAACTTATTTATAATTCGTAACATAAAAACAACAACAACGACATCAACACCAGCCAACAAAGCACAACAACAAAGAAAATAGCATAACCTTAACTATTGTTGGGTTTGTGCGTGTAAATGTCAAAAAGTTTGTGTTTAATACGCGCACAAGTAAAACTAATACAATCACAAACGTGGGTGCAGGAAAAACTTTCCCGGTAAATGTTTGGAAGCGAAAACAACAATGTTAACAACAACAACAATAAGAATAACAACACTAAAAACATCATCGTCACATGTTGTGGCAACAGCAGCGTTGCTTACGTGACCGACAAGTTGTTGATTGAGTTTTGCGAAAAGTTCAAATTTGATTTCATACAAGTTTATTTGTGTGCAAACATTATTTCGTACCTATACAATAATATATTGTTGTATAGTTTATATAAAATATAAATATGTTTGTTGGTATTTCCTGTTGATGATGAAATAAAACCAGCTGAGTCAAACTTTAGACAGCAACGAGATACGTTTAGCGGAAATTATTTCTTTCCGTTCTAATAATAATGATTTTCGGTAGCAAATTTGGTCATAGCGAACCAACTTGGAAATATATATGTAAATACAAAAATATTTATGTATACTTACAATCAAGAATACATTCGTGCCTTTTTATATTCTATAACCGTTTCTTACAGCAACACAAATGTTAATTTAATGTCTGGGTAAAGTTTGCATCAACCTTGTAAGAGTAGCGTGCATACCTCATCGGCATAATGTATAGACGAACGAGTTTGACAGAATGTCAAATTAGAATTGCCCCGTATTGATTTGTATAGCTACTCTTTATAAATGTCATAAAATTCTTTGGAATTGATTAGTGTGACGGTGTTTCGCAGGATTTTTTTGGAGTAAATGTCTACATGAAAAGTTCACGTATTTGGGAATTATAGAATTATATTTTCTGAGATTTTTGATACAAATTTTTTAAGCTTAAAACGATCCACACATACGATAGGTTCAACACATGCTTGCATGCATAAGAAAATGCAATATATCGTTTTTTTCAAAGGTGGTGTAAAAATAAAAAAAAAACCCACGATACCCATTTTTTTCGTATCAGAACAAATAAATTTATAAATTTCATTTTAGTTTTTTGCTATATACGGCATTTCAATAATTTTTTGCAAAAGTGAATTTGCTTGGAGTGAATTCTGAAAAACTTTCGACAGATTTTTTCTTGTAATTTTATGGTTTCTTTGTTTTTGCGTTTTTTACAACAAGACAATTTAATATCACATATCAAAAACGCATATTCGCCTGCCGTGGGGATCGAACCCTTTAACCAATGATTAAGAGTTTTATACCCTATCCATTGAGCCAAAAACCTTGGGTAAGCAAAATTAGTGATTCAATATTAAGTGCAACTGAAGCTATGTTGCTGCACATTCAATAATCTTTTAATAAATTTTTGTGGTTTGGTAGCTGCTAAGCCATTTGCTCCAAGAGTGGATTAATAGATTTTTGTGGTTTGGGTAGCTGCTAAGCCACTTACTACAAGATTTGATTAATAGATTTTTGTGGTTTGGTTAGCTGCTAAGCCACTTGCTACAGATCTATTAATCAAGATTTTTTGTGGTTTGGGTAGCTGCTAATCCACTTGCTACAAGAGTTGACAAATATATTTTTGTGGTTTGGGTAGCTGCTAATCACTTGCTTCAAGAGTTGATTAATAGATTTTGTGGTTTGGGTAGCTGCTAAGCCACTTGCTCCAAGAGGTGATTAATAGATTTTTGTGGTTTGGTTAGCTGCTAAGCCACTTGCTCCAAGAGGTGATTAATAGATTTTTGTGGTTTGGTTAGCTGCTAAGCCACTTGCTACAGATCTATTAATCAACATTTTTGTGGTTTGGGTAGCTGCTAATCCATTTGCTACAAGAGTTGACAAATATATTTTTGTGGTTTGGGTAGCTGCTAATCACTTGCTCCAAGAGTTGATTAATAGATTTTTGTGGTTTGGGTAGCTGCTAAGCCACTTGCTACAGATCTATTAATCAAGATTTTTGTGGCTTGGGTAGCTGCTAAGCCACTTGCTCCAAGAGTTGATTTATAGATTTTTGTGGTTTGGGTAGCTGCTAAGCCACTTGCTACAGATCTTTTAATCAAGATTTTGTGGTTTGGGTAGCTGCTAATCACTTGCTCCAAGAGTTGATTAATAGATTTTTTTGTGGTTTGGGTAGCTGCTAAGCCACTTGCTACAAGAAATTTCAGTCTTCTCACTTTGCCACAATTGTGGTGAATCTACCAGTTTTTGGTTTCTACCAGTATTTGCATTTTTCCAAAATCTACCACTTTTTATTTATATTTATAAAAAACTTACTGCATAATAATTCCAATTTTAGAAATTTTATTACAATTAATATTTAATTCCTTTTGGTATATAAAGAGTGGATACAGTACTGTTTTAAGAACGTAATATGAGAACTATTTGGAATAAAACTAATTAAACTTCTAATTACTTCTTATAATTTTTTTTTGCTGTAGGCTTTTAGTCGAATTTTTGAATGCAACAATATCTTTACTTAACAGAGATTTTTGGATCGCTGCAAAGAGTGTAGGACTATGAGTCGATTGGGTATAGGATCGATCCTCACATGGGGCAAAGCAATATTTTACTTTTCTTTTACTTTTTTTGTGATGTGAATGCGTTTGTGTTGTTGTTGATACATGCTTTTCTTTGGTTTTTGCATAGTGCGAAGGAAAAATTAAGAATTGCCCACAAGTGCGTTGAAATAACAATGACTGCAACATGAAATAAAATAAATAAAATAATAATGAAATGTTATAAAATTTACTAGTATATATAATAAAAAAAAACAATTTAAAAAAAAAAAATTAAATAATAAAAAATTTAAAATTTAGTTACTAATGTGTTTCAATTAAAGAAATTGTAAACCATAAACAAAATAAGAATAAAATTAATTACGATTACTGTTAGGTTAATTCTTTAAATATATCCATAATTTGCACATCGTGCAAGCGAAAATAATTTATAAAAGGCATATATGAGGCGAAGAGAGCAAGAGTGGCCTAACCCACAGAAACATGAAAATTGAAATAAACACAGATTTAGCATTCCAATTGCACTCTTTTGACATTTTGTTGTAATAGAATATTGATTTTCTAATCGATTCATAGATAGCAGCACTTAGGTCTATCAAAAAAATATGTAAATTAAAATAAGTTAGAACTTAGTTTTTTTCGTAAATATTTTTTAAACTTTCCACCATATAAATAAATGGTTATTAAATAAAAGTCTAACTGCAAAAGTTAACAGTTAGGCTAAGGCCAGCTGATTATGTATGATGAATACGGAATGCCAAAGTTTTAATAAAGTACTCAAACATCCAGTAACAATGAAAAACTACAACAACATTATTAACCACAACAACAACAACAACTTCAAATAAACATTTTTGTGTCAACGCTTTCATTTGAAATCCATTTAAACTCAGCACCAAGTGCGCACAAAACCAGCTCAGCTGCATAAAGCGCCCTCAACTGGTGAACTGAACCCAACTTTAACTTGGTAACGAAAAGCATTAGCATAACTAATGCGAGTTGACAGTTGCACTCAGACGCCTGAAGGCGTGTTGAATGGAGCACAAAGCTGGGATAAACTATAAACTCGTTTGGGTGGGATGGAAAGGATAGAGAAGCGCAGCAGGCCTAGAAAATTTTCAAGTGATGCTTTGGTTGACGTTTTAACGGCTGCATAAATTTTGCTCAAAATATTATAAAGTTTTACACACCACATACTTTAACATACCCTTGCACACAAAACAAGCAGCTGCTAGCGCGGCTCTGGGCAGAGATCCCAGTTAAAGACGTCAAGAATGTCAAAAAAATAAAAAAGTAAGCAAAAAAGGCTGAACAACAACAAAAACCTTCAGACTGCCACCGTCTGCCTAGCATAATCAAGAAAAACTTTTCAATTTCTTATCCAGCCTGGCATGTTTTGAGGCCTGCTTGGCCCCATCAAGTTAAAGGCAGGCAGCAAAATTGCGCCTATTGCACAAACTTTAGCGAAAGTTGTGGCTGAAAGAAGTGATTGTACGAGTAGCAAGAAATGTTGCAGAAATAAGTTAATGGCGGGGAAAAAGCTCGGAATCAAGTTCATCATTGGTTGTGCATGTTTGTCTGTAGCTACTAGCAACCTCATCACTTGTGACAGCAACTGTCATTGGAGTATTGAACACTTTGTGTTCAGCCGAGACAAGTGCATGCAGCATGCGGCATGCCATGAGCACACTGGGCTGATGGCCCACTGCTTCTGCGATCGTGTCGCCTCCTTCTAAACTCTGATAGTTTTTATTGTCGCTCATGTCTGCTGCAATAGCTCAACGTTGTTGATTCGAATAGATGATGAGCATAATGATGATGTTATAGGCAGCACCGCTTCATGAAATGCCGCACTTCCTTACTACACCCAGAGAAAAAAGAACTAAAAAAAAAAAAAATTTTAAATAAACTTATTAGTTTTGGGTCTAAGCAACATAGTTTTAATAGATATTCTATCGAATTTTATTTGGATGATGCCTTTTCAATAAATTTATAGATTCCTGCAAGTTACTTGTAAAAATTTCTTACCTACTTGACGTTCGCTTGAAGACTGAAGTCGGGATCTTTCTGTATGTGAGAATAATAGATGTTTTTCTGCACTAACACAATCTCAAGTGTGCTCTAACAATTTTGCGTCCCGCAATCCGATTCACCCCCGAATTCAACAAGCAATTGATTTTGCACTCTGCTTGCTCGCTGCTTACATGCAGTCGCAGCACACGTAAGATTTGTGCCCATCCCTAAAATAGAGGCTTGAGTTCTTTTTTATTTTTCTGTATGTTGATCGACCCACTCTGATATGCAAACATTTTTTTACTTGAACTAACTTTTTTCTTAAAATTATTGTTTTCCTTGTATTTTTCTTTAACGTTATATTTCATCTCTGAATTGGTGCTCTATAGATAATATGGTGAATCTTACCAAATTAGTGGACGGAAATATACTCATTGTAGATCTCAAATAAGTTTTACTGAGTTTTAACTTAAGAAACATCTTTTTCAACTAGAGACACTTGCGGCGATAGTTAGAAAAATTTGCAACAGAATTAAATTTTTGAACCTCACAAAAGTTAACTTGCAAAATATTACTATGGTTTTGTTTTTCTCAGTGTAGTCGCCTGCATTTAAATGTAATCATTTTTCTTTTATTTTTCCAATGAATTCTTTTTTTTTTTTTTTGCTTGTCTATCGCTTTTATTTTTTCTTGATTCTCGTTCTTGTCACGATTGATCGAAAATGTAAGTTCCACAATAATTTGATTTTATGTCCCGAGGCTGGCGCTCTGCACACTATATATGCAGCTCTTTGACTGCAGCTCACGTACTTCTAGCTTCATTCCGTTTTTTTCTTTTTTTGTTTGGATTTTTTCTTATCATGCCTCACATTTGTTGGTTCTTCCGCCTAGTCAGGCTGTGTGCCTTAGAGTATGCTGTCTATCTGTCAGGCTGGCTGGCTGTCTTTCGGCTTATCTGTTTATTTGACTGCTCGGTTGTATGGACGTGAACTTTCGGCTTATTTGCTTGGTATATATTTTAGTTTGTTGTCAGCCGGATGCTTCACAGTCTTTATTTATTCTGACATTAGAGAATATTTTTCGGTGAACTTTACCGAAATTTATTCAAATATTTTCCTTTTCTTATTTAAAGAATTTTATGATAAGTGAAACGTGCTATTTTTTCATGACAATTTTGGGATAAAAAGGCTTAATTGAGGGTTCCAAAAAAGATTCGCAGGATAATTTTTTATTTTTTTTCTCTATCTTTCTTTTTATAACCATTGTGTAGGTCATAAGTGCTATGACGAGGGCCATTGAAACAATAAATAGATTTACAGAATTCATTTATGACAAGTTTCTGCTGACCTTAAAAATTCTGTTGTAAAGAATTAAGTATCCTTAAAATTGAATGTGCGAATCAAGAGAAAATTTTAGGCGGTTGTTTCTTAAGATCATATGTGAATTTTCGACACAGCTCTCTACAAAATATATGGAGCTGTATTTTGACGTTAAACCATGTTCAGTGCTTATGGTTTTACTATCATGTCGTAAATGGTTATACAGCCATGGGCCTAGATTAACGGATTGACTTTTTACCGGCTATGAATACTGGATGGCAACGAATGATAAAGGATTTTTATAGATTTAACGAAAACTGAAAAATATTTGACTCACCTTTTAGTCTTATAATAAAAAATTGAAAAAATATATACATGAATTCTTTCTTTTTTGTTAAATTAAATTAACACGAAATTGATTGTTTTGTTTTTAAAGAGCTCCTTCTCTGTTTTGTTGCATAATAATTTTAAAAGTATGGTGTCTTTTAGGCATTTATTTGAACAATTTTAGACAAAAAAAATTACTTCTGTTTTTAACTTAGAAAATTTCACAAAAATATTTTTTTAAATTCTTATTTTAAGCTTAATAGTTGCGGCTATTATCTTTTATTTGACGTTTTGTTTGTTAAAATTTGTCAATTCGTTAAAGAGATACAGTATTTTAACAGTAATAACAATTACTAATCTGAATTTAATTTTTCTGCATCTTGTGAAGTTTTTTCACAAACTGGTAATGAAGTCGGAAAAATGGAGTCTTTCATAAGTATGAAAAGAAAATAACTCATTTTAACAGTTTTCATTTTAAAGTGTGAAGCAAATTTGCTAAGTATTAGTATCTGAAAATGTTTTTATTTGAGTTTTATAACCTTATTTTCTGAAAAAAATACTGTTGAAAAGTTATCGAAATTGCTTTGAAAAGTTACAATAAGTTCCTTGCACAACACAAGGAATGTTTGGAACATTTTAATTCCATCTAAGTTGCTAAAGCAAAAATATTAAAGAAACCATTTATAAAAGTTTTTAACAGTTATGGTTTATCTTTCATGGGATTTTTTTGGAAAAATGGCTTTTAAAACACCATCAAAGAGTTTCGAGAGCAACAAGGTGTCATCATGAAAATAGTTTGTCTCTATGTTTAAATATCTTTGACCAGTGACGGAATGGGACATAAAATTCGATGCAAAAAATAGCATCCTGATTGGCTAAAGTATAATTAAATTTGTTTTGTTTTTCAAAATCAATTGTAAAATTTGATCCTAATAATTTGGAATGGGGGCAAAAATACAAAATCAAAATATTTGGTATTTTCAAAAATTTTGTATGCAAAACAAAAGCTAATGATTCAGCGATCAATAATAAAAAATATTTTGTAAATATCTTTGTGCAAAAATTATGAGAGATTTTTTAAATTCCAAATAATGTGGCAGTTTTTTTAAAAAGAGCATGCCGAATTATTTGATGAGATTTTGAAGTTTCAAAAATTTTTGGTTTTGTCAAGCTATTAGTTTGCAACACAAATTAGTTTAATCTTTAATAGAAACCTTAAAACTCAAAAATTACCAAATTTTTGCTGGTAAGAAAAAAATTTGGTCCCATCGATTTCAATACTTTTTGAATATTTTCTTTAAAAATGTATCTGCTTTCAGTTTTCAAACTTTTATTTGCCCGTTTTTTGAAACAAAAAAGTTACGACGTGTTTTATATGGCTGTTTTTTGTGAAATTTGGCAAATTTTTATGAAAATTATTTTCAAAATATTCAAAAAAAAAAAAATGACCAAGTAAAGAAAGTCGGTCGCTTCGATTTTTTAATTTTTAATTTTGTGTTTTTTTTTTTTTTTTTGTAGTTTAACTTGATGTATCTACTTGTTGTTCCAAATATTTAATTTGTCCTTTTTCATAAATACAAAAGTAATTACGTTTTAGCCAAAATTCGTTTTTGTGAACAATTGTATGAAAAATTATATTTTATAGCATGAGAGTTTAGTTTGAGTTTCCAGTACAAAGTTGAGTTTTGTCGCTGTACTCCATATAAACTCTAGAGTTTCCAGTACATTTTTGCTGGATTGAACTCAACTGAACTCAATTTGCTTTCAGAGCTTATCAAAACTCATTTTGAGAAATGCCTAAAAGTATGCTAATGTTCTGAAAAAAAGCTACGTTCAGATGCAAATTTTTAGACCGTACTGTACATACAGAGCATTAAACGATTTTTCCTGAGAAATATCAAACTCAACTTAGCTTAATATTCTGTTCAAACATCTCTGTGTGAACATCTTAAATTGAACTCAAACTAAACTCAAACTAAGCTCAAATTAAACTCAAACTAAACTCTATGTGTAAACATGCTATTGGGATTCTTAAAAGAGAAGAAAACTTAGCAAATGAGCTTTCTCGTAAATTTTATTCATATTTTTTTATCAATTTGTGTCAAAAAAGATGAAAAAATCCGATAATATATATATAAATAATTTGAGTTTATTTTTATAATTCTAACAACTAAACTTATTTCAATTGATTTGATTCTGAAAGTAGGCAATCATTTTATAATAACTTAAAAATATAGTTTAAAAATAGTTTATAGACATAAGGTGTCTTTTAGAGTTGTAGCAGAAAATGTTTGGTTATTTTTTTTTTTAGTCTTAAACAGCACTCTAGGGATGCCCCCTATAAATGCCAAAGCAGTGTGTTGATTCAGAAGACGGGTGATAGTTAGTTGGAGGGTGAAAAGATGGAGTAGTATTGCTGAAGATTTGATTTGAATATACACAGCTTGAAACTGCTGAGAAGCAAGCTTGCAGGGAGATAAAAAAACTAGTAAGGAATGGGGCTTCGGCAGGGTACCGAAGCTAAAATACCCCCCCCCCCCCCCCCCGCGGCCGTATTGAGGTATATTCGAAGTCTTTTGTCGTCTATAAAATGTTTATGTCTAATCTGCAAAAATATTTGTGAGATACGCTAAATTTTATTTTACCCTTAGCTGCCACATAGAGTAATTTGTAGACTGCCCATTATGCTAAAGAATATATGTGCAAAATTTTATTGGTATGTGCAAATACATGCCAACGATGTAAAATAATTTCGTTCAAAATTAAAGTTCATTACTACATTAGTACATTCAAGTACTACTGACTGCTTATTATTCCAAAGAATATGGAAAATTTGGAAGATGTCGGCCAAACGGTATAGAAAGAGTTCGATTTAAATTAAAGTGGCACGCCTCTGTCTAATTCCGCCCAATTTTTTAGACTAAACACTGCTCATTATTCTAAAGAATTTATTTGAAAAATTTGGTTGAAGTGAGGGAAACGGTGTGGAAGGAGTTTAATTGGAATTAAATGACGCCCCTTGTCCAATCCCACCCACTTTTGTAGGCTTAACTCTTCTCATTATATTAAAGAAAATATGTGTGAAATTTGGTTGAAATCAGAGAAACGGTGTAGATGGAAATAGATTAAAAATAAATTGCCACGCCCCCTGTCTAGTATCGCCCTTTGTTATAAACTACAGACTGATCCTTATGCCAAATAATGTGTGTGCAAAATTTGGTTTAAGTCGGACAAACAGTGTAGAGGGAGTTCTATACGAATTAAACTAACATGCCTCTTGTCCAATCCCACCCACTTTTGTAGGCTTAACTTTTCTCATTATATTAAAGAAAATATGTGTGAAATTTGGTTGAAATCAGAGAAACGGTGTAGATGGAAATAGATTAAAAATAAATTGCCACGCCCCCCGTCTAGTATCGCCCTTTGTTATAAACTACAGACTGATCCTTATGCAAAAAATGTGTGTGCCAAATTTGGTCGCACAAACGGGGTAGAGGGAATTCGAATTAAATTGACACGCCCCTTGTCCAATCCCACCCATTTTTGTAGGCCTAAAAATTCTCATTATACTTTAGTATATATGTAAGAAATTTGGTTAAAATCGGACAAATGGTGTAGATGGAGCTAGTTAAAAAAAAAAAATGCCATGCCCCCTGTTTAGTAGTGCGCAACTTGATAAACTGAAGATTGTTCAAATAATCAATAATTATGTGTGCGAAATTGGGTTGAAGTCAGACACATGGCGTAAGAGAAGTTCGCTTAAAACTAAAATGCCACACCCATTTTTCTAGTCTAAAGACTCCACATTATACCGAAGAATATATGTATGGGTTGGATAAAAGATGCGGGCGGAGTTTGTGTGCATACATACACGATATCATTCAGTTTTATATATTCACGAAAGTTTTTATATATTGTTGATGTCACTTTGTGTGGGAGGTAGAAGTGGTTTTCATCCGATTTTCCCAAATATCATAGAGATGTTTCTTGTTATATATCAAAACTTATGTGCAAAATGTATAGATATTTCTTTAATTTTTGTAGATTTTTAAGAGATTTTATGTTTAGAACAAAACCACTTTGTATGGGAAGTAGGCGTGGTTTTCAATCGATTTTGCCAAATAGGTATGGTTTATGTTAAATATCAAAGCTTATGTACAAAATTTCAAGACATTTCATTAATTTTGGGAAATTTGTGACAGATTTTGCTGTTTAAATAAATCCAATTTGTATCGGAAGTAGGCGTGGTTTCCATCCGATTTTTCCAAATATCACAGTGATATTTATATATATCAAAGCCTATGTGCAAAGTTTCAAGACATTTGTGTGATTTGAGCAGATTTTGAAGAGATTTTAATGTTAAAATAAAGCCACTTTGTATGGGAGGTAGGCGTGGTTTTCATCCGATTTGGCTTATTCTCGAACTTGATCTCCATTTTTTCATCGCGATATCTTTAAAATTACGGCTGTAATCGGGATCACAGACGGACAGACAGACGAACACACGCAAATCGACTCAGGTGATGCTGATCAAAAATTTATATATTTTCTATACCTGCCACGCCTCCTTATTGGCGTTACAAACGGAATGACAAAGTTAATATACCCCTTACGCAGTACGCGTTGGGGTATAAAAATATGCAAATATTTCTAGTTTCTCAAGGGGGCCAAAGCACAGAGAAGCACGAAAGAAGCCATTTGAGAATATCGATTTTTGATAAAATGGCGGACATTTGAATTTACATAGCGATTTTTTGAGAAAAATACGACCTTATTTTGCCGATTAAAAAGTACTAAACTAAAAAAAACCCTATGACAAAGACTAGGTAATTATGTATAGAATAAGCATAGAAAGATAATTGCAATCAGTTCATTAGTTTTCGAGATATCTTGCCTACCGACTTTAAAATATGATTTCGGGAAAAACGCATTTGTAAGTTGAGCAATGAATAAATCGCCTTATTATAAATTCCCAATGTCTCAACTATGTAAATCGGTCATAGCTCCTATATTTTTTCGAATTTTTTCAGGTGGCTTTCACCAGACATTCTTAAGAGGTTAAGCTTGAAGAATAGCAAAAAAACGAAATTTTATAAATTTCGAAATTTTTCGATGCGTTTTCCCCCTTAAGCACTATCGACATGAAAAATTTGATAAAATAAAATAGAAATCGTTCAAATCAATTTTTTAACAAAAGCGTCCGATTTGACATTGAATCATCGATATGTATGATACATTTAGAGTTTCTATTGTGAAAATTAAAAAAAGGTTTCAAACATTCGCAAGTGAATTTATGGGGACGATAAAAGGGGGTGCAGCAAACAATGTAGAAAAAAATCTCAGTCAAATCAGTTGAGCCGTTCATGAGTGCATCGGGGTTCAACAAACAGCATTTTTTATATATATTCATTGAACTCATTGAAGTTGATGGTTTATGCATTATTTTGTAGATATCCTGTGGTAAGTTCCTTAAAAGCTTAGTAATAGAATGAACTGCTAACGATGGTGCTATTCAAGCCACTAAGCAAAACACATTCTTGAAGGGTCATGCATAGCTCTCTCGGAAAGCTCTTTCGGAAAACTTTGATTGAATTGGAAATCATGAAGATGATGAGGATTGAAGATAATGAGAATGTTTTACATAACTTTAGGCAATAAAATAAAACTTTTTATATCCATCATGCAATAACTAAGCATTTTTATAGCACGTAACCATAGAGACGAAAGCTCTAAATCATCAGAGTACTTAATCATTAACACATGTATAAAATCTTCATACGTGATAAGTTAAGTACAGCCAAACATGCATAAAATTCATGTATTTCAGCTTAAAAACCATGACGTCATGATTAACTCTTAGCTGTTATTAATTTCCTCTTTTCAATTGTTGTAGCTGTTGCTATGAATTTTTACATCTTATTATATGAGTTGGAGTAATAATGCGCTTCTTATAGGGGGCTATAAAACGTGCTACATTAAAAAGTTTTCCATAGATATAAAAGCATAAAACAAATATTTGTGTGTGTGTGTGTGTAAATTGAAATACGTATATAAATTAAAAGAGCTTATTTTTAGCAGTAATCAAATGGATATTCATAAAGAATTTTAAACCTTTTCTTTGCAGATTCCACAAAGCTGAAATTCTATGAAATGGTGAGTGAGTAAAAATTAATTTCACAGAAATTGTTATTAATATACTAATATAAGTTTAAGTTTTAAAAAAGCAAGTTGAAATTTAATGAAATTAAATAGTACATGATATTAGTTTAGTAATGATTTAATATATATGTAGAATCTAAATCACAATTAAGGTTTGAATTCTCAAAAGTTTGTTTAAGTGTATCAAAATTCAAATTTAATAACAAAGCTAGTTTAGGGGGACAGTGTAGAAATTATAATGAATAAAACAAAAATTCTTAGAAATATGTAAAGGTAACAGACAAAATTATTTCAATACTTGCACTGCGTGATCTTTTGTTCTATCCTTTAAACCAAATATACATTTTCGGATGGTGGTGGAGGGGGTAAGGGGAAATTAAAATACACGTGTATCATTGTTTTTCATGTACACGTCCGAATTTTCAGTTTTATTTTTTAAATTCTGGGGTGACCCTAGTGAGATGGCTCCATACATTTTTTGGAAAAAATAGAAGAATTTGTTGGAATTTAATTTAAGTTCATTTCTAAAATTATAATTCCACGCTGGCTCCAAAATTGATATCGATTTGTTGTACCGATTTCGGTTGGTTACCGAATCCGTTTTATTTTTATATTTATTTTTGAATTTAAAAGGGATTTTATTACAAAAAAAAAAAACCATTAAATTATGAAATCTATGCTTCTCTGTTGTGTCTAGTGACGCAGCTGTGTTTTTTTTTTCGAAAAATATCTCAAAACGTTGCTTAAGCCATGCATGCTAGTTGTTTTTTAACCCTCATCGGTCCCCGAGGAAATGCATCGAATCGGTCCCATTGTATCAATTTGATACACATTCAAAAAAAAAAGTTAAGAAAATTGCTTTAAAAATTAAAAATAACTGATTGTTTTATATTTTTCTAGTTACATTTTATTGTTTTCATAAATTTAAAATTTAGAAAATACATTTATAAGTAATGAAAATTTGAAAGAGAAAAATGTCAAAAATGCTTATTTTTGTGGCTATGTGCCTTTATTAGCGCATTTTTCGCAAATATTATAATGATGATCATTACGAACATAATTCTTACAATTATCACAACGATTTGAATACAACTTTTTATTGTTTTTATATGTACATATGTAGCAACGGCCGCGATTCGTAGTTTTTGGCAAATGGGTAATCGCCGGTAGTGCTTCAATTTTTTTCTATGTGTTTTTGCACAAGAGCCATTCCAAGCTCCTCAATAAATATTCGACGACGTATATTTTGATTGGTTTTGTGGTTTTTCCAAGCCGGAAATAGCGAAATATACGTTATATATGCATTCAATGTAAAATACTGCCATTGGCCACCGATTTATCTTCCTTTTGCAGGTGTAGATAGCCACCATCTGGTCCATAGTGTCCACGCCACTCTTGGTTTTGTTATAATCCTGAATTAGATTCGGTTTTTTCTCAGCATTTTCACTTATAACGACGGCATTGTGCCATGTACTGAGCAGTGTAACATATCTATAACGCCGAAGCACATACGACAGTAAAATGGCTTGTAATTTGTGGTCATATACAATAACGCTCGAATACACAGGTTTTTTCCTCATATCCAACAATACTGGAGGAATTTCGGTCCTATTTTTCCGTATAGTGCCCAGAATAGTCATTCGGCGTTTATGTAACTCTTCATAAAGCCAGTTCATAAGATGTGAAGAAGTTGTCGCATGCGATATTCCTCTCCGACCCATTACCAAATTCTAAACAACACGGCGTCTAATATTGCGTTCTGGAGCGGCGTTGCGATTACGACGAACATAAATTTGCGTGCTGTAAACATACCAGGTAGCTGAATCGGCCAAAATCCAAATCTTTATGCCGTATTTAGCCGGTTTCGACGGTATGTATTGTCGAAACGGATCTACTGTAACATTTTTGCCTGGAATGTATACAACTTGCAAACTATGATTCCATTTTTCAGATATGGTGCCTATCGGTGCCAATTTATCATGGACAGAAGCATCATTGGCATTACGTTCTTCTTTATCGTCAAATCTGATACATCCATGAATTTTTTTGAACATTTTCAGTGACATTGTGTCGCGAAATATTGGTCGACCGGTTTTCTCATTCCAGAGTTGTGTAACACATTCACCATACGAACGATACACACCAGCAAACAGTAGCAATCCGAAGTACGCATGTAGAGTATCCATATCTATTTGTTCCCATTCTTCTTTGTATTTCCGCAAACCATATAAATTCGTCATATTCAAAATAGTATTTTCTATCGGTCGCAGAAACAAATCAGATGCAGACAAAACATCTACAACATGAGCAGCTGCAACTAGTTTTGGTCCTAGAACAACAACAAAAAACCCCAAACACTGAATATGAAGTACAAAACAAGAAGGGTAGGTTTTTTATTTTTTGACAAATATTTTGCTGTTGCATTTCTGGCAATTTCTTCTGCCACATTTTGTTCCAGTGGCTCAACATCGTACGAATCAGAATGCTCACTCATTTCTGCAACGCATTCTTCCTCCATTGGGAAATCATCGTCACTATCTACTGGAGATTCTTTTGCTTCACTTCCAGATTCAGAATCCATATCATATTCGGCTCTTTGACGGTTTTCACGTAAATTTTTTTCCATTTTTTTGAAATCAATTGAATGTATGTATAACGCAATGAAAGTATGCGGCAGATAAAAATCACTTCAAAATTCACTAAAATCACTTAACACTTCAAACAAATTCAGTTCAATCTTCACTCGTGTGTGTTCAAGAACATACTGAAAACAAAAAAATGAAATAAAACGAGCCTAACCCAAAAAACAACTGTAATAACCATCGGCAGATGTATTGTATCAAGTTGATACGAGGGACCGATTCGTAACTATTTCGTCTCAGGTAAAACCAGAATGCCCGAACATTAAAAACTCATTAGCCCGATTCTACAGGCAAAATCATGCTATTTTCCCAAAAACCGGTTCTTTCCATCGGTCAGTTTTGTTTTTATTCAACTTGAAAGACAAAAACTGTATCAAGTTGATACGAGGGACCGATGAGGGTTAATTTTATATGTTTGGGTTTTGGGCTTAAGTAAATCAAATTTTTTTTTTTTTTTTGGCAAGGTATCGAAGTGTGTGCTTTCAAAGCAATGTATTAAACAATAAATTGCTTAGGTGAATAAGCATAAGCTTATAATACCCATACAATTCTCTTTACGCAAGCCGACTTTGGTGATTTACCTATTGCTTTTTTTCTCGGTGTACTTGTGGTAAGAAGCTACTGAAGTCGTGTGCGGCTACTGTTATAGAATTTTATGGAAGTCTGCCGATGGAAGGCCAACAATAAAATAATCTGTACCAACCATTTGGCTGCCACGTACGAAGCACTCCAATGAATTGTGCTACTTTTACTTAATTCTTATTCACACTAAAGGCTACCAATACTTTCGCCGTAACAGAGTTCGCTATTTCAGCGATTCTGTACACTTCAGATGAACTTATAGCAGCTTCAATGGAGATTTTTGATAATGTTCCCGAAATGAGCGAAGAAAATCCACCAGCTCTAACAACATCAATAGCACTGCCATTAACATTGATTGCATCGGATGCGAGAGGCGAGAGTCCAGAGTTATTGGAATTCGTACCAACATCCAGTGAATTTGGGACTGCAGTGCCACATTTAGTAACGCAAGCCGCCTTCAACGACTTGGCACGAGAGGACAATTTATCGAGGAGAACAGCGGAACTCTTTGCATCGCGATTTTAGCAGTGGAATATAGTGGCTGCTGAATAAAAATAACTGCCCCTCGTAATGGTGATAGCACCGTTCCATATGAAAAATATTTAAATTGCACTAAGATCGGGAGTAGAACTTGGCTCATTGTTATGATGTTGATGCATTGTTCGCAAATATCGGTTGCCTTCATATTTGAAAGAAGTGGCAACTTTTCATTGATGCATCAGTCATTAAACTTATTCTTGCTTACTCATAACTTGATTGAGCCTTAACTTCATAATAATTTTGTATTAAAGGGTTAAAAGCTTTTGCAAAATGTTTAATTTTTATTCTTTATTTTTACTTATTTTTTATTTTTACTTACAGATTTTAGTCTGGATATTATTTAAATAATTTTTAAAAAAGTATTCTTTCGAAAATGATGTTAACCGATATCATACACACTCTCAACCCCATTTATAAAAAACTTTTTCGTAAACTGCCAGGTTTCAGTGGAAACGTCCATGTCTGACCACCAAAAAATTCGTTTCGATATTGAGATAGGCACCAAGTATAAAAACACCTATAGGCAACCAAGATCCACAGATTGGGTGTTATATAATAAACTCCTTACGGTCAACTTAAATCGTTGCAATATGAAGGTAAGAAACATTGATGACCTTGAAATAGCAAGTGACAAGCTTCCACAGCTATCCAAACTTCCAACCATCAGAGACCACAATAACGGGAAATAGACACACTCCTTGGTCCGTAACTAGGAAACATTTTAATAGAGCCAAATCAACTGGTGATTGGGACAGCTATAGAGAAGCCCTCACCAACTATAACAAAGAGAAAAAAGAGGAACTCATAGAAATCCTTCTGTGAAAGTCTTAAAGACACGACCAGTAGTGCAAAAATCCACAGAGTCTTCTCTAAAACTCACACTAATGACATCGGCCTGCTAAGGAGACCGAATGGCACATTTACCAATGATCGTCTCGAGACTCTGAAGCTCCTTGCCGATACCCACTTCCCGGGTTCTATTACATTGACTGGAACTCCAACGAACCTATTACAGACAGGGCATAGAAGACCAAACAAAATAAATTGGAGATTATCCAGATAAATCTTCAACGAGGTCAGGATAAAATGGGCTCTCAAGACATTCCAACCATACAAAGCAGCTGGAGCAGACGGCATATTTCCCACATTCTTGCAAAATAGCCTAGTGCTACTAATGCCTTTCCTAATATAGCTATTAGTCCTATTATTATATATAATAGGACGAGCTTCGCATGGGGTACTATACCCAAAGCCTGGAAAGAGGTTATTGTTAGATTTATACCTAAAATGGGCAGTAGACCTTCGGATCAACCAAAATCGTATAGACCAATAAGCTTCACCTCCTTTCTCCTAAAAACTATGGAGAAAATTGTTGATCGGCATATCAGAGAGGGTTGTCTAAGAGATCATCCGCTGCATTCGCAATATGCATATCAACTAAATCAACGACTAATGCTCTTCAGATCCTTACAAACAAGATTGTAAATTCACTAGGGAACAAAGAATATGCAATCGGGTGCTTCCTAGAGATTGAAGGTGCTTTTGACAACACCGAATACGCTCATATAAGCTAATGCATTTAGCGCAAAGGTGTTGATGGAACAACAAGTGCTTGGGTGCATAACGTGCTGAAAGTCAGGAATATGAAATCAACTTTGGGCACGATAGAACTAAGAGTACTCGCCGCAAAAGGTTGTCCACAAGGAGGAGTTCTATCTCCAATACTGTGGTCCATTGTGGTTGATGAACTCTTAGAGCTTCTTAGCTCAAATGGCTTCGATGTGCAGGGTTACGCTGATGACATCGTGATCCTTATCAGAGGAAAATACGAGGATACCATATCGTATCTCCTCCAGAGAGCACTCAACATAGTAGCTAAATGGTGCAGGGAAACAGGGCTCAACGTCAACCCTAAGAAAACCAACATCATCGTCTTCACCAAAAAAAGAGTCAGGGAAAATCTAACTGAACCTACTCTTCTCGGTGAAACTATAAACTTCTCAAAAGAAGCCAATTACTTAGATGTGACACCTAAACAACACCGTAAACAAAGCAAGGGCCTCATTATGGGTCAGCAGAAGCTTTGTAGGTAAAAACTGGGGCCTAAGTCCCAAACTAGCCATGTGGATGTATACTTCCATCACAAGACCTATCGTCTTATATGCTGCACCAATATGGTGGAGTAAAATGATCCAAAAAACAGCTCAAGCCAAGCTCAGCAAATTGCAACGACTAGCTTGTGTATGTATCACACGAGTGATGCGTTCTGCTCCAACTGCTGCTTTGGAGATTTTGCTTGATATACCACCATTACATCTTCTTGTTAATTAAAGAAGCTCTGCTCTTCACAGTCAGGCTCATCATTGACAACAATTTGATTATACCAAGTAATACTCACTCAGCGCTGTTAGACGAAATAACCAAGGACGAGAATCTAAGGTTATTACCCTGCGATCTCTGCCTTCCAAAATTCAACTTCTACAAAAACTTCCAAGTCTCCTTCCCAAACAGAACCACATGGGAAAAAGAGAGGCCACGGTTCACTGGTGACTTTCAAGCCTGGTATACTGATCAAAGACAGATGAAGGGGTGAGAGCTGGAGTTTTTGGCTTAAGGCAGGGAAAATCTATATATGCCAGCATGGGCACAGCTAATTCAGTCTTCCAAGCTGAAGTCCACGCCATTGAGATCTGCCCAAGAGAGTATGTAAACAGTCCCACTAGGAACAAAAACATTTACATTCACTCTGATAGTAAAGCAGCTCTACTTGCACTTAGCGCATATACAGCTAATAGGTACTTCCCATAACTGAGTCCATCTTATTGGGTACCAGGTTATAGCGGCTATTTAGGTTACGAGATCGCGGACGAACTAGCCAGGAAAGGGGCTGCAAGTTCCTTCATAGGCCCAGAACCATTCTGCGGGATACTATGGGGCACTATGCGCCATAAGATTGAAATGTGGCTAAACAGAGAGGCACTACATTACTGGAGGAAAACTGAAGGTAACAGACAGGCGAAAACATTCATGGCAACCACTTCACTCCAAAGAACGAAACAATTCCTGACTCTAAGTGGAAGATCTATCAGACTTGACACAGGTTTTCTAACTGGACATTGTAAGGTAAATAAACAGTTATCAACCATGGATATAGTCCAGGAAGATCTGTGTAGATTATCTAATGAAGATGAAGAAACAGCAGAGCACATCTTGTGTCACTGTAACGGTCTAATCAGGACCCGTCTTCGTTACTTAGGTGCATTGTACCTAGAACCGCATCTAATAGCTGTTAGTTCACCCAAGGACATCGCTCTGTTCTTAACGCACTTAACGATTAAGGATGAACTATAACTTATAGAGGTTTGTTACAATAGGCCTTTGAGGCCGCAGTAACTAGGTCCTCACTTAATTAACCAACTAACTAACTAACTAACTGATATCGAAAATTATGTTAATTATTTCTAAATACTCGGAAAGATTTTTTTGAGTTATGATGTTATATTAAGGTGCATTTTTGTTTATTTTTAATTCCTGGTATTCCATTTTAATATTTTTATGTGAAATCATATGGAGTGAAATCTAAAGCACGATTATTCTTCAAATTTATATCTTAAGCACGAAGTTATCACTTTTTATGCCAAAAAATTTTGTTCTAAAATTCCTAAATAATTTTTAGTCCCAATAGACTATGAAAGTGCTTAAATGTTTTTGTTCACACCCTCCATCAAAGTGTTGTAAATTATTGCGTACCAAGTCAACCGAAATAATACGAAATCAATCAATTGTTGACTCGCTTCATAAAATAAAAACAAAAAATTCCCAACCAAACCTAGTACTCAACGACGAATGGCACTAGATATGGGTAATGCATCAACACGTTTTGCGCTGATACACCAACTCAAATGCAGTGTGCTGTAATAGCGAAATGCGTTAACGCAATTGCGTCGTGACGTTGTTTGAAATGACTTGATTCCTATATCAAAACGTGCTTTATACTTACTGCGCTGTGAGATTTTGAGTTGGTTAACGCGTTTAGTTATAAAAAACAACTTTTTGAGTAAGGTAGGCTAAGTAGCACATTGAATTATGTGATGAATATACAAGAAATCAAATCAAAGTCCTGTAGTAATATGTTTTATCTTAAGAAATTTATTACAATGAAGGTAATTTGGTCATAAGTTCATTAAAAAGAGCTTAATCAATAAAAATAAATGCAAGGGATATCTGAATGAAGCGCAGAGCACAGCATCCACTATAAATAAACAAACCAAAACTTGAAGTATGCATGATACAGCAACACATATATGTTTCTGTTTTATAAAACAAACTTCCAGCTTGAAGTCAGATTCAAATTTTACTTTTGAAATCGTATACGTAGGAATAAAAAAAAAAAGAAGAACTAAACAGAAACTATTTGTATTACTGCGCTATTGAGTTACTTTTAATAAAACAAATGCAATAACGCAGCTTAGTGCTTCAACTCAATAACGCAACGTAGCGCTGCGTTAGCCATATCTAGATGCCACTGCAGTGGGTAAACATTATAAACCATTTGTGCTCATTTAACTCATTTTCCTGTTTAACTTTATTGTATTTGTACTGAAGTTGTGACATTTGTTCCACATAATGATTCGCTTAAGGTTGTCATCCTGTTCCCGGTCTTTACTAGTCAGCCTTAATTCCTCAACTCACATTTTTTCTAGTCGTCAGTCGCAGCATGCCATGGTTTGTTTGTTTGTTTGTTATTTTGTGGCACTGTGTAGCTTCCTGTAGCAATTTCCTACGACGATAATTTCATCAAAGTTTTATTATGTTGATTATGATTGCGGCATTGATGATAACAGGGTGTTATGTGGTGGAGTGAGTGGGTGGCAAAACGGAGGCGTAATCATGTGAAATACTTTTTAGGGGTTGAATTTAACGATTTTGGCTATGATAATGATTATGACTAAGTGTATGATTCTATCTATTCAATCTATTGCTGTTGGTGGGCTTTGAGCTACCATGATGATGATGACGTTAACATGATGATGCTGTTGTTAATGTTGATAATCCGGCTCTTTTTAAATCTTTCATAATCTGCGGCATAAAATCAATCAAAGCGCTTGCCATTCAATTGAGTCAACTCTGAGCGTTTGATTTTCATAGCTGGCATAAACTTTCTTGGCTGTTTGTCGCTTGTGTTTGTTGGCGGAAACCATTAACTGTTTGCCAAATGTTGCGTTTAAATTACCGTGAATTTTATTAACTTTATATTGCTATAGGCAGGCAATCAAATCCGTTTAAGTACTCTTTCGTTTATTGTTTTTCTATTCTATACCATTTATATTCTTTTTATTGCCAAACGATTTTGAAAATGATTTGAATTAAAAGAATTTCTTCATTCTTGGTGGGGAGATTTAATGAATTAAACTCATTTGGTTTTAATTTAGTTTTTGTTGATATCATAATAAAAACATTAATGTAAGCCGCCTAGTCGATAATTTTAGCCACGAATTTGAATCGAAATTGTTTTGACTGAGTTTTATTATTTTCGGGTGTGTTTGTAAGTATACGGAAATTACATTTATGAAATTGTGAAGATTTTAGTTATTATGAATGAACACCAAATATTTTTTTATAGTATACTTCTAAGCTAAGGACCTTAAAGTTTAGTTAAATGTTATATTTTTGAATTTTGATAAAGAACACTTATATATCAATTTTTTCGATTTTACAAATATTGCTAATTTCGAAAACTTATTTTGGTACCGACAACGTTTGCAGTATCGATTTGATATACTCAATCCTGAATTGAATCTGAATTGTGAATAAATGAGAAACGCGTGCATCGATTTTCATGATCTATGCCTTATTTTGCTCATAGGTTATGTGACTTTACGTGAAAGTAATTAGATTTGACACTTTTTTCCATTTTGGATTTTTTATGAATTAAAAAAAAAAAAAAATTAAATTTCTAGGCAAAAAATACTTTTTTCCCTTCATACATTAATTTTTAACTTCGAAAGTGTTGCACACATAGGAAAACAGTATAAGAAAAGATTAGAGGAATTGTAATTCTTAATTTTTCTTAATTTGTTTCAGCTAAATCGGAGTAGTGGTTCTCGAGTTATGTCAAACAAAAGAGCCTAACACGTGAAAAATTCCCCTATACGATAGTTACTAACTTCAAATCGATATTAAAAATATTTTGGCAGGCAAGAAGACAAAACGAATGATGCACAAGTTCTTCATTTTGGGCCTACTTTCACGTGCAATTGTCAGAATTGAGTCCTAAAATTATGTGTTGTACTGTGTTATCTTCAACTAAGAATCAGAATTTAATATTTCTCACACTATTATTTTCAATTTTCAACATGCAATTCGTGCCACCGGGGATGATTTCTTAAAAAATTTAACACTTTAATTAAACGAAATTTTTATTAATGTTTCGAAATGAAAATAGTGCTGTTGAAAAATGTGAAATTTTAAAACTTGTTTCATTAAAATTGATCCAGTGGTTACGGAGTTTACTTAGAAACAAAAATTTTCACTTCAATTTTATATAATTGTAGAGGTAATAAAATTAAACAACACTAACAGAGAAAGGAGAAAAATTGAGCTTTACCTGAATAATTATGTTATCAGAAATAATAATATTTATGATTGCATCTAGTTGCATTTAGTATGGAAGAAGTTATCACAATTTAAAAAAAGAACCAGAAACCATATTTTGACTTTACTGATTTATTATAATAAAACATAAAGACACATTAATATATATTTAAAAATTACGCTGCATTTCTGGACATGTTAGCACACAATATATAAACTTTAGCAAACATTTCATCCATTGGTATTATTTTTTACCTTTCTTTAAATTTATTTTGACATGAAGCAAATTGAAAAAAATTCTAGTACATTAAATATCACTTTATTTTTCTATGTATTTTGGAGCGCTTAATTCGAAGATAACATTAAAAATGGTTTCTATTGAGGTCAAAAAAGTGTCCTATAAAAATCCAATATTTGTACTTAAAAGAAAAGAAATGCTTTATTCACTTTAAATTATATTACAGTAGAATACATTGAAGTGTTTCAAAACTGAATATAGCTTAAAAAATATGACTAGTCAAAATCTTATTCATATAACATTCTAATAATGGTCATTGAATAAGAGTGACAATTTTCCTTTTTTTTTCTGATAGCACAAAAAACCATTACTGCAGAATGAATCTAAAATCTTGAAACTGTCCTAGCATCATTAAGAATTTCCTGTAGTGATGCATCATACACACGGTCATACTTCATATTCAAGATCGGCTGTAAGCTAAATAATTTTTCATCTGAAAAAATAATTTCTGAATCAGCGTGTTCGCACTACAAATTCTTTGATCTGATCACCCTGCCTTTTAAATATTGTTCATTTTCATATTGTCATATTTTGTAATTCATAATGATGTGATTTACAAATTACTTTTCGAATTGTTTAATTTCTTAAGTTTCCTTTTCAAATTGCGATTTTCCTAGCAGAGCCTGCTGAATTTTGTCGAATTTGTTCACGAATCCGTCCGTTGGAATTCATAGCTGAAATTCTTACCGTCTGTTTTCTACCACAATTATGTTGCACTTCGGTTCTGTTTGTTTTTTCATAGCGATTAGTATGTTGAATGAGTTTAAAGTTGAAATTAAAGTGTTCTAGTTGGCGCGAAATTTCAGTTTTGGTAAAATTTTTACGTAAATTTATCACGAGTTCTCGTTTTGCTTCCATGATGAAAAGAATGTCCTAAAATGACAAATACAAAAAAAAAATACAGGTGCGTCGTTGGACACACGAGAGAAGCGAAGCCTCTTCACAGTTTCATACACACAGAGGAAACATTTGAAATTATAAAATTTTCGGGTATAATTTGCCTAAGACCTTCGGCCAGAATGGGTTATCTAAATATTTTTTTAATACAACAAAGGGAATTTAGGCAATCGCATTATTTTGCCATTAGGCAATTTATGCTAGAACTTGTGTGTTCTTTTGAAAGCCTTCTGCTAAAATGGGTTGCTGTAGATTTAAGGCAATATTAAAAAAGAAAGTTATACTTATATTACTAGTGAAGATTTCCTAAGCCCTTTGCAAAAAGCGCTTGCGTTGTTCTCTTAGGATTTGTTTGTTTTTTTCAGCTTTTCAGCTTTGTTTAACACCTTTTTCAGATTTTTATTTTTCATTTTTTAATCAACTTAATTGTTACTTCATATCAACTCATCACTAGTCTTGCGTGGTTCCCGCTGTGGTACACTATTCAGCTTTATGTTTTACTTACTTCGTCAGTGTAAGGAATAAATTGCTGCGAAATACATGCACGTTGGTACGAGTACAAATGATAAGAAAAGGAAAGCAAATAATGACCGCGTATGACAGAAAGAGCAGCAATGAGAGAAAAGATTGTAAGAACCCCAATTTGCTTTTGGCCATTTATTACTTTTTGGCATTAAATACAATGTTGGCATGACCAAGTTGACAAAAAACTTATGAAATTTGCACAAATTTCTTGGGCTTCATACAAAAATAGTTAACCAACTCGTTTTAGGCAAAACGCCGTAGGTATTTTTCTGTGTGTAGATTTGATAATTTAATGTTTTTTTTAAAAGAACTTAAATTCAAAAATTGAAAGCAACATTAAAAAACTTAAAAAACACACTTTAATATTCACACCAGTAAATTTTATTGCATTTCATTATTTTTTTTTTATTTTATTTATTTTATTGCATGTTACAGTCATTGTTAAAACAAAAGCATGTACCAACAACAGCACAAGCGCATTTACATAAAAAAAAAATACTACTTCGCCCTTCGCAAGGATCGATCTCACAACCCTCTGATTACAATACCTACTCTCTTGCCACCAAGCCAAGCAACTTTGTTGAATTTTCATGTTAATTTAATATTAAATATATAACTGCAGCTATGTTAACAGTTGTTAACAGATGGCGTTACCAAATTGAGGATGATGACCAGTGTTGTCACTTACAAATTTTAAATAGTGGTAGGTTGAGTCTAAAATGTGTGGTGAATTATAAAAAACGTTGGAATATACTTTTCTTCTTAAGGAAAAATTCGACTGAAATCCTACAGCAAAACAAATCATAAGAAGTATACCATAAAGCAAGTTTTTTCACGCTGAATTAGTTTTACTGCAAATAATTCTCTTATAATGTTCTTAAAACAGCACTAATATATAAAATATTATATGCAATACTAAATTAAATATGATATGAAATGAAATATCTAAAATTTTAATCATAATGCAGTAATTTTTATATAAATATATTAAAACGTGATAGATTTTAAAAAAATTAAAATAGTGGTGGAATCCAAAAAAGTGGTAGATTTACACAATTGTGGAAAAGTGGCAATACTGATGATTCTTGTAGCAAGTGGCTTAGCAGCTACCCAAACCACACAAATACATTAATATATTATTGGATGTGCAGCAACATACCCTGTAGGAAAATCAACTAATTTAAAAGTAGTTGATAAAGTAGTTTTTTGTCAACCACAACTAGTTGAAATTCTGACTTTTTTCCATAGAACGAACTAACTTATTTTGTATGGTGATGTCCGCTAGAGACGAAAATGGAGATCTGAATACGGATACACAGTGTGTGCTTAGATTGTGGAGACAGCACTTCTCCAATTTACTTAATGGCGACGATTCCACCAATGCCGCCCATCGAGAGCACAGTTCAGTGCCACCAATCGACGATGACGGAGTGGAAGTATCACCACCTAGCCATGAAGAGGTTCGAGTTGCTATCCAACGACTCAAAAACAATAAAGCAGCGGGTGCTGACGGCCTGTCAGCTGAATTGTTTAAAACCGGCGGCGATGAATTGATAAGGCGCATGCATCAGCTCATCAGCAAAATATGGCTAGCAGAAAGCATGCCCGACGATTGGAACCTCAGTGTACTGTGCCCTATACTTAAGAAAGGAGACCCTACAATCTGCGCAAGTTATAGTGGTATCAGTCTTATTTCCATCGCATATAAGGTTCTCTCAAGCGTACTGTGTGAAAGATTAAAGCCAATTACAAAAACACTGATTGGACCTTATCAGTGTGGCTTTCGACCTGGTAAGTCCACCATAGACCAGATTTTCACGCTACGACAAATCCTGGAGAAAACCCACGAACATCAAATTGACACACACCATCTCTTTGTCGACTTTAAAGCTGCTTTCGATAGCCCGAGAAGGGATTGCCTATACGCAACAATGTCTGAGTTCGGTATACCTGCAAAGTTGATTAGACTTTGCAGAATGACGTTGAGCAACACACGCAGCTCCGTCAAGGTAGGAAATGACCTCTCCGAAACCTTCAATACCGAAAGAGGTTTCAGGCAAGGCGATCCACTGTCTTGCGATCTCTTCAACATCATCATGGAGGGGATCGTACGAAAGGCCGGTGTGCATCGTAATGGCACCATTTTCTATAAAGGTGTCCAGCTCCTTGCTTACGCTGATGATATTGATATTGTTGGCAGAACCAAGAGAGATGTTACCGCTGCTTTCGCCGCTATCGAAAAGGAATCAGCCAAAGTGGGTTTGACGATAAATGAGGGTAAAACAAAGTATATGCTGTCTACAAACAAGGGAGCTCGGCGTTTAGACTCCCACGTTTCATCCGGCAACTATAACTTTGAAGTAGTCAAGGAGTTTGTATACCTTGGCACCGCCATTAATACTAACAACGAAATCAGCCTGGAGATAAAGCGAAGAACAATAATTGCTAATAGGTGCTACTACGGGCTCAGTAAGCAACTAAGTTCCAGAGCCCTCTCTCGATCGACAAAACTAACACTCTACAAGACGCTCGTTCTACCTGTGCTGCTTTATGGCGCTGAGGCATGGGTAGTTTCGCAAACTGACGCAGCCGCTCTGGGGGTGTTCGAGAGAAAAGTTCTTCGCAAAATCTTCGGTCCTGTTCGAGTCGGCGACGACTATCGCATCCGAATGAACCACGAGCTGTATGAGCTCTACGGAGACATTGACGTAGTTCGGCGTATAACTGTGCAGCGACTACGCTGGCTGGGTCATGTCCATCGTATGGACGACGAAGCTCCAGCGAAAAAGGTGCTCGAAGCGAGGGTCGCTGGTCAACGACGACGAGGGAGACCATGCCTCCGATGGATGGACCAGGCTGAGGAAGCCCTAACCGCACTTGGTGTATCCGATTGGAGAAGGCGCGAGTTATGGTGTGGGAGGTTTAAATTAAAACAACTTCTCTTCTTGAGTGTGAAATCTTATCTAACTTTATTAAAATCTTCTTTTCCGTCTACAACTTTCCATTTACGATTTCTTCGTGTAATACATAAATACAAGTAAATATATTTTTCCACAATGTAATGAATGTATGCTTATGACATACATTCCAAAGAAATGCTGAAATACATATATTTAAATACCATATGTATGTTTATGACATACATTCAAAAAATGCAGTTCGATATTTAAGTGTCACCCAAATTTTAATAAGTGCAACAAAGTATTGAATAGCGGAAAAGAGATACTTGAAATAACTTAAATAACAAAAATAATTTATGTGACATACAAAAGAAATGTAGAATAACCTAAATAAACAAATCAACTGATTTATTGAAATACTTAAAAAATATGCAATTATCGCTAGTTGTGCGTTTTAGTTATTGTTGTTGTTGTAGCTTCGATGGTTCAAGTGGAACTCAGTGGGATAGGTTCTTGTAGCTCTTGTTGTTGTTATTGTAGTCTCAATGGCTTAGGTGGTGCTAATGTTACCATCGTCGTTGGTGGTAACGTAACTCCTCCCCCCCCGGTGTGAAGCGACGGCCATAACCTTTGGTTTGTGGTTGGAGCGGGATGATCAAAAACAATGTTTCGTTTAAATCTTCTGGAACTATATAGGATGAATAACAAAATTATTGTTCCCATGAGTAGTATTCCTCCGATAGTTATATTGAGCTCTCGTTTTGTTTTAGATTTCAAGTTGTTTATAGCGATTCTATTCTCGATGTTGAAGTTGTTGATTTTGTGGAGGTTTAATTTTCCGACTGTGAAATTGGTGTGTATTGGTATGTGTGCAGTTGGAATTAGATGTATTTCGTCCCAGTAGATGTTTGGGTTACTCTGGTATGTTATGTTGTTTATCTCTACTTGACAGTTTTCGAAGTGTAGCAAAATATTTCCCGATACTGGATGTGGAGCGAAGTTGCAAGTCGAGTTAACTAATGTTGGTTGGGTGTTCAGCATTAATATGTAGTTGTGTTCTGGTTGTAAAATGTTCGATATTTGGCCAATGTCGTTGGTGACGCAATGAGCTGGTTTTCCTTCTTGTGGCAGAATAATCCGTCCTAGGCAGGTTGATTTTGTGATATTTTCTTGTTGTTTTGCTTCTTGACAATAGTAAATTCCTTCTACTTTCGGACAAATTCCAGACAAATACTGAATGCTCTCAGAGTTATATAATGCATAAGGTAATATTTCTATTTCTTTTGTTTTGTTAATGGGGAGTGGTATAATATGAATTAGGGAATAATTGTTATATGATAGGATAGGAATGCGGACATTAAATATTATATTTGTGTTGTTGTAATAAGCTTGTAATCCTAGTAATTCATAGATATTGTTGGTAGATTGTATATTTATTGATTGAGCTGAAAGTGTGTTATATATTTCATCCAATTCTTCATGATTAAGAAAAAATTTTGATATTATATTAAGTCTTGCTAGTACTATTGCTTCTGCAATGTTAGCTAAATGATTGTTTAATAAGTCAATGTTGTAATTAATTTGTGCGAGATGTTGAGTCTGAAGTAGAATTTCTTCATTAACTCGAATTCTGTTTGTGTTCTGATCTTGAATTTTGTTGACAAAATTTTCTATTTTTAGTTGCTGATTGTTTATATGATTAGTAATATTTTCAAACCTTTGTATCATAATAGAGTTTAATTTTATTTGGCTGTTAGTGTCTTGTCGAAGATTTGTTTGTTCGGATCTTAAGTCTTCAATTTGTTTGTTTAATATTTTTGCATCATTTGCGTCCATGTTGCCAGTGATAAACTTAACTACTGTGCCTAATCCATTAATTATTCCTCTACGGTTTCTTGAATGTGGACTGAGTGAATCTAATTTATTTTGGACTTCTTTTAATTTAAGTTTTGTTATTAACGTCATGTCTTTATCGTTATATAATTTTTCTAGTGTTGTAATTGAACTGCTTATTCTGTTGACGTTGTCCTTGTACAGATCTAAGTTAACAATGTGTATAAGGTTGTTGTAATTTCTTATTGTTCTCGCAGTGCCTTTTTGGATAGTTAGTAATGATTGTTGTTCGTTAAGTTCTTGAATTTCCATTTTCTGTCCAGATCCTGTCATAACCCTGTAAGTACACAACTATTACTAGCTTACTATCCTAATTTAATTTTTAAAGGTTTTTATTAGTTTTGTTAAATTGTTTTCTTTTTCTCTTCTTATTCTAGATTTGTGGATTTTTTGGTTTCTGTTAGATATAATTGTTACTCTATTGTTTTCCTTAACTTTAAGCTTTGAGAATCTTGGTGTCATTTTATTTCTGCGACACTCTTTTCTAAAAACCGTTTCGTTGATTTCGTTACTTTTTGGATCTTCCCTTACCTGATTTAATTTATCGATATTTTCATTTGTGATAATTTCTAGTCTACTTTTTATCTTTGGGTATAAAACTGCTTGAAATTCATTTAATTTTTTTAAATATTCATGTTCGTTATTGAAACATATTTCGTTATTGAATTTAAAAGTTCTTCCATGGAAAAGTTCAAAAGGTGTGTGTTTCGTGGATGAGTGAATGGCGTTGTTATATGTAATAAAAGTTTCCGCGAGAGTTTCGTCATGGTCTACGTCTTGTTTGTTTTCTTTCTTTGTTGCAATTATAATTCTGTAGATTTCTGTCATTGTCGAATGTAACCGTTCAACTGGAGAGTTACTGGAAGTTTGTTGAAAAGAAGTGAAATGCAGTTCTATTTTGAATTGTTTGCAGAAATCTTTGAAAATATTTGCTGTAAATTCAGAACCTTGATCGCAAACTATTTTCTTGGGTATGCCATAGGTGCTGAAAAATTGTCTTGTTGCTTTTACTATTGAAATACTATTCCTATTAGGGAGTGTATACCCTGAAGCAAATTTTGAGAATTTGTCGATCATAGTAAGAACATATTGGTGATTTATACTATAAATGTCTATGTGCAGGATATCTAGAGGTTTTTCGGGAATTTCTGGCTTACTATATTTGATTTTTTGAGGTTGTCTGTCGTATTTCTGTTCTTGGCATATATTACAATTGTTTATGGTTTGTGTTATTTTCGATTTCATATAGGGGAAGTAGTATTCTCTTTTCAGATGTGCTAAAGTTTCATTAATACCTCTATGGTTACTGCTTTCGTGATAAATGCTAATTATTTTATCTTGTTCGTCGTTTTCGGTTATGTCTATTAGAATTTCTTTGCATCTTATAAGTCTGAAGGTTCTATTTGCTGAGAAATATTTGGAGTAAACGGATTGTACTAAGGAAAAGGTTAAGTCGTCTGTGTAGACTGCTGTTAGCTTATTGGGTGCGAAATATTTTTTAAATATGTCTATTAGTTTTTCTTCTGTAAAGTCTGGTGTCCTTATACTTTTCCTCTGTTTATTTTTGAAAGGGACTTCTACTGTTAAGAATGGTTTTTGGCATGATTTGTCTAGAATAATTTGAAGATTGAATTCGTTTAAAGGTTTTTCTGAGATTGGTATTCCGTCGTTAAGGTTTTCTTGTGCTGAGTGTACTGTTGAACCTGAAGTACCTTGAATAGAAGTAGTGGCATCGTTGATATTTATTTCGAGTTGTTTTGTATCTGGATTATCAATTTTTATCCGACTCAAGGCATCTGCGTTTGAGTTTAGTGTCCCTTTTTTGTAAACTATCTCGTAATCGAACTCTTCTAATTTAAGTTTCCACCTAATTAACTTTGAATTTGGTTCTTTTAAGTTCATAATCCAAGTTAATGGTCTATGATCCGTAACAATTCTAAATTTTTGTCCAAACAAGTATGGTCTGAAGTATTTTGTGGCCCATACTATGGCCAGTAATTCTTTTTCGATTGTCGAGTAGTTTATTTCCGTGCCCGTTAGTGTCCTGCTAGCGTAGCATATAGGTTTGTCGCTTCCTAAGTGCCCCTGCGATAAGACGGCTCCTAGTGCAAAGTTGCTAGCGTCTGTCGTTAATGTGAATGTCTTCGAAAAGTCAGGATATTGGAGTATAGGGTCATTTACGAGAAGGTTTTTACAAGTTTCAAAGGTTTTTACATATTTTTCGTTAGCGACGATGGTTCTACCTTTTTTTAGGCATTCTGTTAGTGGTTTTACTACCCTTGCAAAATCTTTAATGAATTTACGGTAGTAACCTAGTAGTCCTAAAAACGATTTTATTTCTTTTTGTGTGCGTGGTAAAGGAAACTTTTTTATTGCTGAAATCTTGTCCGGGTTCGGTTTTACTCCGTCTGTTGTAACGATATGACCTAAAAACGCAATTTCTTTATGTAGAAATTCCGACTTATTAAGTTGAACTTTTAGGTTGGATTCCCGGAGTCTGTCAAAAACTTTCTTTAGGTTTTCTAAATGTTCTTGGAGTGATGTCGAAAATACTATAATGTCATCTAGATAAACTAAACATATTTTCCCTTGTAGATCTCTGAGTACGTTATCCATAACTCTTTGGAAGGTTGAAGGAGCATTCTTTAGCCCGAATGGCATCCTTAGAAATTCGTAGTGGCCTTCTTCCACTGTAAAAGCTGTTTTCTGTATATCTCTAGGGTTCATTTCAATTTGGTGGAATCCGCTTGCCAAATCTAATGTCGAAAAATATAAACATTTGCCTAATTTGTCGAGAATTTCGGTGATGTTTGGAATGTGATAACGATCGGAAATGGTTTTTTCATTAAGTTTTCTAAAATCAATAACTAACCGCCATTTTTGTTTTCCATTTGCATCCAATTTTTTGGGTACTACCCACACCGGTGAACTCCAGGGTGAATAGCTAGGGCGTATGATCTTTTGTTCTAGTAAACTTGATATTTGATTTTTTACCTCTCCTTTGTGAATGTATGGGTACCTATACGATTTTGTGTAGATTGGTACGTCGTCCGTAGTATCAATTGTGTGTTTAATTGTGTTTGAAAAGCTCAGGTCTTGTCCCTCCTTAAAAAATACGTCATCGTACGTTTTGCAAAATTTAAAAAGTGATTTCTTTTCTTCTGTGTTAAGATGTGAGGATCGAATAAGTTCAGTTATATCACCTTCAATTCCTTGTCTGTTACATTCTATGCTAAGGTTATTTACTTCAACAAAATGTTCAGTATTGTAGTGTTCTACTTTAAGTGGTTGTTCTAGCAAAAGAGTTTTATGTGAATTACTGTTGTTAACAATTTCAACTACACTAAACCAGTTTTTAGTCTTGTAAATGCCTTCGGAGATGAATAGTTCTGGTTCGATTTGTATTGTTTTGATATATACGTCGCCGTCCTTTATGTCTGTAGGTATTTTAATAACTTGTTTAGAATTGGGTGGAATAAGGTATTTTCCTGAAGAAAAGTTTGGTTTGAATTTTAAATTAATAACAGAATTGTTCGTAATCAGTTTGTTTGTGCTTAAGTCAATCTTAGCTCCTAATTTTGTCAAAATGTCTAGTCCTATCAGTCCATCAAAGTATCCGTGGAATTTAAATAACAAAAATGTTAACTGTCCTGTCTCTTTGAATTCAATAAAGGTAGGCAATGTAGTTTGTTTGTTTATCTTATGTTTATTTAAAACAGTTGTTATTGTGACTGGTTCGCGAATTTCAGTGTCGGCATTATTTATAAATTCGGGATTTATAAATGAAGAAGACGCTCCAGTGTCAATTAGAAATTTTAAAGGTCGTCCGAAAGGTGAAGAAATGTTAATGTATGGAAGGGTGAAACCGTGTTTGTTTATATCTAAGTATCCGGTTGCTTGCTCGAGGCGCAATATTGAAAATTTTCGTCATCGTCACAGTCTTCGTTTGCGTCTTTATAAAATCCGTAGCCTTCGTACCGTTCATTCATATTTTGCTGACAGGTTGCATTCTTTTGCATTGTGGGTTGTCGTTTGTTCTCCTCTGTTGAGTTTATATTATGCATTTCTCTTGTATTAGGAAAGTTAGTCCTGTTTGTCCTCTGTGTAAAACGTGAGTTTCCAGAGCTAGTGTCCATAGGCTCTGGTGGAGGTTGTCTCTGTACGTGTTGGTTGTGGGCATTGAAATTTTGTGTGAAATTGCTGTTTTGGCTTTGGTGCTGACCAAAATGCCTGTTATTGGAAGTATATTGATTTGGAGTATTTGAAAAGAGATTTCTATTTTGGTTTTGGTGCTGCCCAAAATTCCTATTATATAACTGATTTTGATAGCTTGGTTGTGGTGTATTTCTAGGTTGATTTTGAGTATTGTACTGTGGTCGTGAAAAATTGTCGTGTCTTATAGACCTGTTTTGGTGGAAAGGAGGTTTAAAATTTGGCTTATAATTGGTATTAAAGGTAAATTTATTATAGTAAATATTTTGTTCTTTAATGCTATAATCTAATGCTATTGGGAGTGATTCTGGCCTCATAGCTCTTATAACCGACCCCAATGGTTCTCTTAAGCCCGTAAGGTAAGTATTAAGGCACATTTCTCCGTAAAGTGTTTTCTTTGCAGCTATAACGTTATTATTACATTCATGGATAAGAATATTGTTTATGAGTGTAGCTTGTATTTCGATGATACTGCTATAAAATTCTTCTACAGCTTGATTTCTTTGTTTTAACGAGTGTAAGTCTCGAATTAATGTTGTTTCTGTTCTTTTATCAGAATAGTGTAAAATTAAGTTATTTTTTATTTCCTCCCAATTCAGAGCCGTGCCATACATATTGAGTACTTCGTTGGCTGGGCCTTCAATTTTGTTGCGAATTGCTCTTAACAAAATTGTTGATTGGGGGGACCCATCTGATTGCAAAATATGCCGCAAGATCTCCTCTACGTTCGTAATGAACTCATGAAGCAATCTTGGATTGCCATCATAGCGAGGCAGATCCTTGATTACATCAGGAATCCTTAACGAGTTAAGAATATCAGATGCAGGCGGACTCGCCATATCAACACTTAAACTTTGATTTGGTTTTTGAAAAATACTTGACACACTTTCACTCAATTTTATTTTATGAAAATCTACCACTTCTAGATTTTCAGGTATTGCGTCTAAGCTTATAGATCTTCTTGGTTTCGAATATGGAAAGAACTCTTTTATTTTCCTATGCATTTATAACAATGAAATAAAATTCAATATTTGACTTACATTAATCCTAATAGTATGAGTTGTTCTATTGCCATATTATCTTCTGTATAAGTAGGTTCTCTCTGCGATTCAGGACTGAAATCCTCCGGTTTGTGCTGCTCCAATGTACCCTTGGTGCTTGATGATCGATGATCCTTCGATGATCTCAATGTTATTTTCTTTTAAACTCGGGAAACCGCCGATTTTATTTCCTAACACTTAACACAAAACCGTTCGCAAGAACTTTCGACTGCGCCAGTTATGGTGTGGGAGGTTTAAATTAAAACAACTTCTCTTCTTGAGTGTGAAATCTTATCTAACTTTATTAAAATCTTCTTTTCCGTCTACAACTTTCCATTTACGATTTCTTCGTGTAATACATAAATACAAGTAAATATATTTTTCCACAATGTAATGAATGTATGCTTATGACATACATTCCAAAGAAATGCTGAAATACATATATTTAAATACCATATGTATGTTTATGACATACATTCAAAAAATGCAGTTCGATATTTAAGTGTCACCCAAATTTTAATAAGTGCAACAAAGTATTGAATAGCGGAAAAGAGATACTTGAAATAACTTAAATAACAAAAATAATTTATGTGACATACAAAAGAAATGTAGAATAACCTAAATAAACAAATCAACTGATTTATTGAAATACTTAAAAAATATGCAATTATCGCTAGTTGTGCGTTTTAGTTATTGTTGTTGTTGTAGCTTCGATGGTTCAAGTGGAACTCAGTGGGATAGGTTCTTGTAGCTCTTGTTGTTGTTATTGTAGTCTCAATGGCTTAGGTGGTGCTAATGTTACCATCGTCGTTGGTGGTAACGTAACTCGCGCGCAAAGCAGAGGCGCCTGGCGAGAGCTGATGAGGTCGGTCGAAATCCGGACACGGGTTGTCACGGCCACCTAAGTAAGTAAGTAAGATGTCCGCTAAATAAGTCAATTGACTGTCGTCTGCATATATTTTCAACTACTTGTTAAATTAGTTACATTTAAATTATTTTTTTAATTGCTTTAAAATAACCAATTAAAAACTATTACTGATGGCCAAAAGTTAATATTTATTTATTTATTTATTTTTATTGAGACTTTTCTTTCCAACTACAACTTATTTACATTTCATTTTTTTTTAAAAGTAGCAGATACAAGAAAAACTTAAAGCTATTGTTGTGTTGCTCTAATGACATAAAAAGTTAAAAGCTACTCGCTTATGTGTGACTACGAAAACTACATAAAGAAGAATCAATTAGATAAGAAAATAATGCTTGCTCCCGGCATCAAATAAGTTCATGGAGACGTGATGTCTCTGTTAATAAAACAAACATAATACTTAAAACTAAACTTAAACTAAAATACAACACCATTAAAAATTGTGAAGAGTCCAAACAATAAAAGAAAAATAAATAACCCAATAATCTGGATGGGAATAATAAAGAAGAACAGGATTCTAGATATTAAATTTAAATTAAAATTAACCTCTATGAGTGCCAGGTATCGATTTAACAAAAAATTCAGGCAGTAGAGGGGTGTCGAAATCTAGCTCAGTTTCAATATTTTCGTTAATGATACTTATAGGGGATAAGTAATTGACAGATGACCAGTCGAAAAGACATTGGTACTCAAAAATATTCCTTATCAGCTCATTTTCATGAGAAGAGACTCTGCTTACAAACTTTTTTTGCAATGAAAAGGCATAACGACAAATAGGGTTAATCAACGCTTTTTTGTAAATAAACTTGTTGGAGTAACGCTGGACAAATGTTTCAAAATTTCTATCTACGCAACGCCTTAAGACGTTACGTTCTAGAATCTCCAATTCTTTAGCCACTGAGGGTGACATAGAAAACCATATAGGGAATGCATAAAGTAAAACAGAGCGGATACTAACCTTATAAATTAAAAGCTTCGATTTTTGACTCAAGTAATTGTTGTTCAGCAATTTTGAGAACATTCCAGTAAGTTTTTTAGCCTTGCCAATATTTGATCTTATGTGATTGTTAAACCTGAGCAATTTGTTAAAAACAACACCAAGATACTTGATGTTGTCTTTGAAAACAATCACAGAATCGTTAAAAACAAGTTTTAACCTTTTACTTTCAGGGACAACCGCTCTGTTACACTTCCCCGATGCATTTCTAATACAAATTGCCTCGGAAACGTTGATTCTTAAGCCCCAATCAACATAAAAATCATTTATAATTTTAAGATGTGTTTTAGCTTGATAAAGGGCCAAAGTAGGAGACTCGTGGTGCGCATAAACCAAGCAGTCATCAGCATACAAGATACCTCTCGAGCCAGGCAATTCATGAGGGAAATCATGAAGAAAGATGTTAAAGAGATGCGGCGCCAAAACGGAACCCTGTGGAACCCCGCTCCTAACTTGGCCAAGATCAGACGTCTCGCTAGCGATCTGAACACAAAATTTTCGATCATAAAAAAAACTATCAAATAATTTTAATAAAAAGGGATCAAAGCCTAGATTAATGAGCTTATAAAGGATGCCAACCTGAAAGGCACTGTCGAAGGCCTTCTCAATGTCCAAGGAAATTGCTACAGTACAAGTTTTTTTACGCAAATTACAAATGACATCGTTATGGAATTTTAAAAGAGCGTGTACCGTAGAATGTTCTTTCTTGAATCCAAACTGAAAAGGCGAGATGTAATCACCATTCAAATCTATCTGCATTTTTAGTTTTAAAACTTGTTCAAAAACTTTTCCTAGATTTGACAACATAGATATTGGACGAAAATCATTTACATCAACACAGTCATATTTCTTTTTGATTGGGATAATGTTTGCAATTTTCCAAACACTCGGGAAATAACCATTGTTTAAACAATTATTAAAAATTATGGTTAAAAAATCAATTGCTAATATCGGAAGTATTTTTAATATGAAATTTGATACCTTGTCTAAGCCTGCCGATTTTTTATTATTGAGATTTTTGATAATAGATTTAACTTCAACTGGTTTTATAAAATGAAAATTGTCTTCATTGCTTAATGCATTGAAATCATTACTAAAAATTAAAATTGACGAAGGAAGGCTCGAAATCCTTTCCTTGACAAAGTCCTTTATTTCCAACAAATCTGATCTATTTGGAACGTTCTCGGAAAATACGCGTTCATAATGCTGCCGAAAGGCTTCAACTTTGTCGCTAACCTCACTTAAGATAGCCCCATTAACCGAAATATTTGAACTTGCTGACTTCTTTTTACTACCGACAATGTTGAAAATCTTCTTATACGCTGAGGGACCTGGCTTGATTAATTCCAGTTTCTTTCCAAATTCTTGAGCTTGTTCGATCTTTACCCGTTCCTTAATGATGATTTTCAACAACTGAATCTGCTTTGATAGAAGATTGTATTCGTCGTTCGTTCTGTTTGAATTTCTATGAAATATTTTTTTTAGCTCTTTTTGCCAGGCGTGTTTAATAGCGAACAACTTTCGAATACTATCTGACACAAAAATCTTGCTATCCCTTATGGAAATCTTCTCTGAGTGAGTGTCAGAAACAGACTCAATCGCTGACCCGAAATCATTAATGAAAGCGTCAATCTCATGATTTTGAAGGACTCTGTTGTTTGGAGGAAAATTTAAATCAATCGACTCCGCCAAATCACGACTAAAATTTTTCCAATTGGTTTTTTTAAAAGAAGTAAAGAAAGGCGGGTTTTTATATATAAAGTCAAAATCAGACAAGTTAATACGCAATTTAATTGGGAAATGATCCGAAAATGTTGATAGACTTGCAACTGAAAAATTTTGATTAATCAAATCTACAAAATTAGAGCTAATTAAAAAGTGGTCCAAATAAGATGGACCAGACGGAAAGGAAGGCTTGTTGTCAGATACCCTGACAAAGTCCAAAGCGAAATCTTGGAGCCATTTAAAGAAGACTTTTCCATTGCAGTTCTCAAAGCGATCACCCCACGCGGGGTTTTTTGAATTGAAGTCACCTCCTAAAATAGCGCCATCAAAATTTTTTGATAATTGAAGAATTTTACATAGTCCTGAGTAAATTTGAGTTCGCTCAAAATTACTAGGCAAGTAAATTGAACCAAAAAGAAAATTTTTTTGAAGACCATTAACGAACATTCTAATTTGAATAAGATTATGCGGAAAAGACACACCCTGTATATTGATTGTGGCAAAAGAATAAGATTTTTTAACGACAATGGCAACTCCTAATGGTGAATTATCATATACAAAGTCATAATCTTCAAGAAAAATTTTTTTAGTCTTGAGGTGGCATTCCTGAATAAACCCAATATCTATGCATTGATCCCTTAGTACATTTAAAAGATCCAATCTACGACTTACATTAACCAGCGAACGCACATTAAAGGTTAACAAATTTAAGACTTTACGACCCATAAGTAGCCTTAACCTTCGACAACAACTCCAAAAATTCAGATTTTGCCTGAGCTTTTGGCATGTTCCTATATGTAGCTAAGAAATTTTGAAGTTGTTGTTCGAGCGAAATCGGCTCAGGGTCCATAAATATTGTCGCGAGTTTAACAAATTCATCAACTATCGACGGGCGGTAAGGAGCTGCGGCCGGCGATTCAGCCAACTGACGGAACTGGGATTGAAAAAGACTTGCAAACGATTTTTTCTGACTAAACATGCCAGCACTAGAAATAGCTTCACTGACGTTGCGTGCAGCAACAATTTTTTTTTCAGCTGCCTCTCTCAATCGCTTTTTCTTATCAAAAACAAATTTTTGAAAGGCAGGACAGCCTCGCCAGTTAGCCGGATGACCAACCTGCTTGCAATTGTTGCAAAACGGCTTATCGTTCTCATCTTGGCCAAGCATGCACTCCCCAGGCTCATGCTTAAACTCGCATTTCACGCAAGTGAACTGCCGGTTGCAGTTCCTAGCTATATGCCCCCAACATTGGCAACGTCTGCACTGAACTTCCTTAGATCTAGATTTTGGCGATTCCCAAGAAATTGCCTGGCTCAAAAGGTACCTGATATGACTGATGTCCTTTTTACCCGGTGTCAGGACAACCAAAAACAGCCCTGTTTCAAATTTGTTTTTAATAGAGAAAGCTGTAGAGAATTTTGAAACTTTGTCGATAACGCCAGGCGCAAGAACGTCTAGCTCGTTTTTTAATTCAATTAAATCTGTTGCAAAGTAGAGTCCGCGGAGAACTAACCCAATTTGCCTTTGCTCTTTAGGCGTGAACGAGTAGGAATCAACTTTTTTATTTTCAAAAGTAGCCATTAATTCAGAATGAACTTTTGCACAGTCCAGAAATAGCTTGCTCTTAGACTTATTAATATTTTTTATTCTGAAATTAATTTTTGGAACCATAGCGTTCAGCTGGTCCACTAGAGTTTTAATGTTAACATTAAATAAAAATATGGGCGGACAGGCCGCCTTGAAAGATTTCGACACCCCACTACTACCAGACGTTGCTTTAGGGCTTGCATTCAAGACTACGTTTGGAATAAAATTTTCTTTATCTTTATGACGTACGTCATTATCAACATTCAAATTGTCTAACAAAGCAAATCTGTTATTTGAATTTAAAGCTATCTTACTGTTGACTGCTGACTCAACAACTTGCTTAGGATGCCCACGTTTCAGCTTCTTATTCACTACTTCTTGAAAATCCACATCTTGCATTTGTACCAGGTTCTCTGCAGACACAAGAGTATCGGGAGGTGCTTGATCATTGAGGTTCATTACCTGATTTTCGGTCTGACGCTGTCTATCCATAGTCGAAAGATGTTGGACAGAATTTCTGACGATGGGTTGCTGAGATTGAGTCCCCGTTCGCTGCTGCAAATGTGCAAATACATCTTGCAAATTGTCAATTTGTGTGCTTTCATAATTGCAGGTACTAAAACGCCTAGTATCATGTTGCTGGGCCGCCGTAAAATGCCGCTGTTGTAAATGCTTGTTCACGCACAAATTAAGCTGCTGTGCTGAATTTGCGCCAGGATTTTGAGACTGCGATGAATGATGAGGCTGCCTAGAGGAACCAGCCACCTCGAAGCTCGAAGCATCAATGGGGGGCTCTGTAACCGATAGCGCAGATCCAATTAATAGTGCTGCAGACGGATTACTGAGGTCTGCTTTGCTAAATTTGTCCGGCGGCTTTTCCTTCAAATGGAAGTCCATGCTTCCATTAATCGCCATGTATTCCGATGGAAATTAATTAAATGTTGTCAAAGAAGTTTTAACGTTAACAAATATAAGTTAAACGTTATTTAAAATTATATTAAAAAATCACAATTTAAAAAAAAATCCGAAGAAAAATTTTCTCAAAAAGCAAATGTTGCTTATCAACGAAAAAATTATACGTCCGTATCGTACGGCTACTCGGATTGAACTCCCCAAAAGTTAATAATATTTGATGAAATAACATGGTTAAATATATATAAGCTTGTAATCTAATAAAAATTTTCAATTAAAACATGCCAACATCAGAGTAGTTGCCGCCTTAATATAATTCAAGGTAGTTCATATACTGGTTTATTTTAAACTAGTTTTTTAACTAGTTGTTTTTAAAAACAAGTTAGTTTGTTCCTATAGGGTAGCTTCAATTGCACTTAATACTGAATCAATGCTTTTACATAACTAGGGTGATTGGCTCAGTGGATAGGGTATAAAACTCCAGTCTGCGGTTGACGGGTTCGAATCCCCACAGCCGGCGGAGAAATGTTTTTTATATTTGATATATTAAATTATCTTGTTGCTGAAACAAAAAAAAATCTTATAAAATTCTAAGAAAAAATCTTTCGAAAATTTTTCAGATTTCACTCTAAGCAAATCACAGAACGAGGAGTAAAAAGCTTCGCTTCAAAAAAAAAAACAAAACTTGACCATAGAGTGACACTACATAGAACACTGGTTCAAGATAAATAAGTACAACATGATTTATAACAGTTCAACAGGTATAAGAAGAATATTTTTGCTTAGGACAATAATTTGACCGCACTCTGCTTATATAGGTTTTCGAGTTTTTGATCTTTTTTTTCGGAGGTAGCTTCAAATGTTTGGCCATATCTCAAGGTAGAAACATCTGATTGGGTTGCACAAGATAATAAATCAATGACAATTAAATTTCAAATAGTTACTGTGGTCTTATTTTTCATTCGGTTCATTATTTTAAGTATTATGGTCCAAAATATATAAGAAACGTTGATTATTTGCAATCAATGTTCATCATACGCCCTGGTGTCCCGAAAAGGCCGATTAAATACATTTACATTAGTAAAATATGCAAGATTATAAGAGCTGAGGCTGTTTTCCTTATTTAATTATTGAACGTTATAAGAGATATTGGAGATGTAACTCACCCAATTTGATATGTTGTGCAAGTCAAACGGACATTTCTAACTCAATGTATACAAATACATATTTTGACTGTAAGCCAGTGTAATTTGAAATTGTTTGAAAGTTTATTCTCAATTAGGAAACAGAGAGAGAAAGTGCCATTATATATATATATATAAAAAGTAAAAATACTGATTAAACAATATTATGTCATTCCATTAAATACACAATCAAATGCTATTAACCACGTGTTTATCTTATCTCTAAAAAATAAAAACAATAACAATGCAATTAAATCTGAATATATATGTATGGAACTGATCTTTATTTCTATTTTATTTAAGTTAAAAATGCAATCAGCTCATATTAGAATGGAGCAATGCTTTTCTCTGCATGTAGTGTCTTGTTAAAGTAGAAAATGAACATGAACGTTCACTACACTTTGCTCTCTTATGCTTTCTTTTCATTTCTTTTGTGCTACACAAATAGCCACAAAGGAAATGCGATTTGCGCACGAATGAAAGGAGCATTTATTTGTATTTGATGTTGTTGTGATTTTATTTTACAAACAACTTCTTTGTGTTGATAAAGTTAAGCGCCAAACTATTTAAGTCAACACCAAACATTTAGCATTTCCTTTCATGATTCATGAAATGTGTAAAAATATTTCATTTGAGACCTCACACTAGCGACACATAAGCCGGATATCCGCTTTGAGTGGAATTTAGCATCGAATGTTTGGAAAAAATTTAGAGTGGTAGAAGGGAAAAAATAGAACTTTGTCCTCCAGCTACTGAAACAAGCAACGCAACAAATGCCTGCTTCATTGACACGCCTTGGGCAAAGGTTGCTAGCATTGCACAACAAAGGTTGAACTGGCCAAATACAGTGATTCCAAGTTTTAACTATTGTTTTGCAGCATTTCGTTTTTTTGTTTTATTCTTCTGTCACTGGCAGGTGTTTTGCTCTTATTTTCACTTTCAACTTCGTATTCGTAATTCTGCGGTAACGTTTTGGAAACCTCGCACGTCTCTATCAAAGTTTTTTCCTCAAAGTTTTATTCTAGCACTAGCGATGAGCTTGTGTTGTTATTGCCGAAGCAGACCAAGCAGAAAAGGTTCGAAACATGAACAAATAACATGCACCACCGAAGTGCGGTCAATGCTTTGGTTAACCACTTCTATGACCAGCGTATCGAATTGTTTGAAACTCTTGGTGTGAGCTGGCGGCTTCTGCTTCTATAGAATGAAAAAATGTTGATAAAAAACAAGGATTACTTCACGTTTGCAGCAGTATGTTTCAAGCTATATTTTTCGGTGTGCTCAGCTGGCTGAGGTGCAATACTGAAGTTTCTTCGGCATAGAATAATTTTCTCAATGACCAATTCAAGTATTGTTTGAGTTGAAATAAAATAAGAATAGTACGAGCTGGTCGAAAACTTTTCACCACAACTTTTTCACGTTTATTGCATTTTTTTCGCTCGAAACATTTTTATTGATTTCATTTTAAAGTTATATTTTTAACAAAGTTGCAAGGCAAATAAAAATAACTTCCGGATACAATTTTCAATCTCTATTGAACATTTTTTAGAAACTTTCAAGATTGAAACTTATTTGTCTAAGGTAAGAAAAAGGAATAAAATTCAATGAGTTTGACCAAGGAAATGAGAAAAATGTTTGGTTAGTAAAGTCTCTGAAATTATGCACGCTGAGATTGAACAGACATTTTAAGCATTTTTTTAAAGCACTAAAGTCTTTGGAAAGTACAGAAGTCTTTGGGAAAAACTTTGAAAATAGAAATATTTTTAAGAATTTCAAGAGTGTTTTGAATTGGATAAAATATGTTAAGTTTTCATAAAATAGACAGATTACTTCAATTTTTCATAATATAAGTAGAAAACTTCATTTTGGGAAGATTTTGAAGTAGGATGGAACTAATTAAGATGTAAGTTATTGATCGGTTCTGCCTCAAAAATTTGCTTTAGACATAGACACATTTCTTCAAATACACATTCCTGATTAAAAAATTTGCCCAAGAGTGTGCCATAGAGTGTGTCTAAGTATGTGGTTATGACTATGAAGCAATCGCGTCTTCACAAATTTAATATTTAATTAAAGTTCAATATGCGACTACTAATGTAGCAATTGGCAATTATACTATATAATTTTTTCCATCAATTCTAATACTTAATTCAATAAGTTCTTCCGTTCACCATGATAGACCACACTGCATTGAGGTACTTGGCTGGACCAGTTTCTTGCTTGTTCATTTGGGTCCCTTGTGCTTGGCTCCAAATAAACAAAATATTGTTATCTATAGCAACTTGGAACTTCGGCGAGTATTCTGTAGTGAGGAGTCACAATAAAATAGTATACCTGGATAGACGGCAGTGTTGCCATCACTATTCCGCTTCTGATGGAATTTTTTCCAGCTGCTTATAAGCACACCCTTTGCTTTGTGCTTAGCCAAATTAAGCCCAAAAATAAGGTTAAATTTTAAACCGATCATGAATAGTGCTATTGCACTGTAAAGGGGGTAGTAGGGGGTATAGTGAAACGTAATTCAAGAGATGTATCAATGAAATCCAGATATGGTATTGTAAATGAGCTTTTCCAAAATTTTGAAGGACTTTCTGCTGGGTCGTTGCTTTGATCATTGAACATACCTTTGATGTCCTCCTCCAGTCCAACTTTCTTCGCAACAACAGTAACATCTTTTATAGTTATAAGGGGGACGCACGAATTAAACATATTTAGCTATATAAATATATTAGCTATGTATTTAGACAATAGCTATATCAATTGGTTTAGCTCTTCGGCTCACTAGTTCAGTTCTTCGTAGTAGCTCAATTAAGTGTAAAGAAACAAACTGCGAAGCGACATGCGGGAAATATCGGTCAAGCAAGTTAAGTGAGTGAACTTGGGGCATTGGTTGCTTTTTGTATATATTTTTTCAATTTCAAGGGGAAGACAGCTTCTCCTCCCTTTCCCCCGCCTTGGTGACACCCATGGCTCTCAACATGAAATTTGGCAAAATCTTATGAAAACCACACCTACATCCCATACAAAGTGGCTATATAAAAGTCATAAATTTCTTAAAATTCTACAAAAATAATCAAATAATGTAATATTATTTAATATTATTTTATATATTTAATGTAATATATTAGTATTATTTTTTATTAATATATTATTAAAAATATAAAAATTATATTTCTACTTAGCAAAATCATATGAAAACTAAGGGGATCTAAATACAAAATAAAGACATCAAAATAGAAAAAAATTCATATATTACAAACTTACAAAATTATTATATTACTTACAAAAGTGTTAGTTTTGACTTGATACTTTATACATAAGCTTGGATGCCCGACCTCGCTCCAATAACACCGATGCCACACTGGTGTAACTCATTATTAGTTAACGACAAAATATCGCTCTAATAACTAGGGATTGAGTTTTTTTGGCTTACCAAAATATGGTCCATTAAAATATTAAACAAATATTTATTAAAAAAAAAAAGAAAACAAAGCCTAAAAATTTAACAAAGTCAAATTGACAAAAAAATCCGAGGTAACGAACTCTCCATGTGGCAGCTAAGGATTAATTTAAGCTAAACGTAAGGCCCAAATATTTTTGTGGAGAATGCATAAGCATATAATAGACGAATAAAGACTTTGAATCACCCTTAAAAACATAGGCTGCGGTGGAGTGAAACGTTTTTTTTTTTTTTTTTTGGAGGCTCAAAGCATCTCCAAAAATTATAAGTTCTTAACAGTTTTTGGCTTAAATCACAAGAATGCGCCCTTTTCTTAATTTCTATGCACTCGGATTTGAACATTTTCGATTCCGGCTAAAAATTATGGGGATACTTCGATAATGTTCGTTTTTCGATTTTTGAAGAAAGGTGGGGTGAAGCGTGTCACCAACAGAATCTTTACGTTTTAATGTACAAGTATCAACATAAATCGGTTTAATGGCCTCGGGCAGGCTCCTAAGTCAGTGAGAAACTAAAATACTGAATATAAGTCATCGAATACAAATTTATTAATCATCGCTAATATCGAGGTCAGCGTCGCAGTTTCAACAGGTGCAGTAGCCACGGTTGCCATTATTGACGCATTTCAAGTGATATGGACGGTCGCATTTGTTGCAATGAACTGAAAAATGGCAAAAAACTAATAAAACGCATTAAACACGTATTAAAACGGAGTTTCTGGGGTGAAACGTTTCATTTTGAAAACACGGCTGGCATCACACAACCACTCGATAGATATATCACAAACAATTCATATTTTTTAAGAACAACATTAGACCAACACGACTTATATATACCTCGTGCCAAAATTATAGACGCAATAGTTTATTTCCAATATTTTAACCACTAATCTATTTTTACCGTTAGACATATGTGTTAAGACCAATTGTTGTATGTAACGAACAACAACAGCATTAATAGAGAAACTAAATGCATACGAAAAATTTCTGCTGTTGCAAAATTATAAACGCACTTCATAAAAGGTGTTGTTTTTTTTTTTTTGCATACTTAGTTTTATGGTTAATTTTAGTAATGAGCTATGTTTCCATTGTTTTCTAAATCTTAAAAAAATCGGTTTGGCATTGAGTCAAATAAATTCTAAAATTGTTTCTCAGTGAAGTCATCCCAGCCTTGTAGAATAGCTTGTTCCAGCTCTTCTTTCGTGGAGTATTGTGTATTTCCTCAAAAAAAAAAAAACGAGAGCTAAAGCACCCTACACATTTTCCATCATATTGAGATCAGTCAAAGTGGCCACTCAAAAACTGGAATGTTATGGTTTCGAAACCAACGTCAAGTGGAACGCTATGCATTGCAGTGGTATGCTGCACTGCATTGTTGAATTTCAAGAATTTCGGCTGCGATTTCGATCAAAAACGAAAATAATTTTTTAGTTAACACATCAATATTCTCTTCTGGACTTATCCGAGAGATTGGAAAATAAAGATTCACCTTTCCAAGGACACGAAGTGCACTCCACACCATCAGTGACCCACTGAAAGTTCTCTCTGAAAAATATCGGGTTTCATGTCCATTCAAATTGTGCTTCTTTTCATCAAAAAATATTAGGTACCTAAAAAAAAAAAATCGAGAACTTAGTCAAGAAACCATATGCTCCCGAAACTCTTTAAAACATGGCGAGTTGTACTTTAAGAAGCATCCAAGTTGCATTCTGTCTTTTTTCTCGCCTTATTTTTGTGCTATACTAACTGTTCGTAAAACGCGATAAATTTCATAATTGCCAAGAATTTTTTGCGTCCATGTTGATTGTTTTTCGAACAATAATTACAAAATTTCGCTCTTCTCGATCACTTTTTCCGATCAAGCAACTTTTCTCATGTACACTGTTATGGTATTGCACATGCGGTTGGCTTGAACCATATGTTTAAACGCGAAGGTGTGTGGTTTGCTTGTGTAAATGTTTTAAGAGTCTTTTAATTGAATTACTTCAACTGTCCTCAGTTGCTCCCGTGTGCACTGGCTTTACCAGGAGCTTCAGTTTCGTAGGTTCTTTAAGCAACTGAAGATAACCACAAACCACCAACATTACATGCAAACCTAACATCAAGATATGCACACGTAAAGATTTATAAAAAAAAACCTAAATTTATTCGGACCAATTAAAATATCAGAAAGCTTTTGAAGTATAACATTCATCCTTTGAAACTTACCCAAAAACCCAATATAGTAACGCATTTACTTTGCTGGTTACACTTATGCCCTCCCTTTCCATGGCTTAAAAGTTGTTAAATAAAGCCCCGATTCAAATTCAACAACAACAACAGCGCTCTAATAGAATTAAGACCACGTAATTTTAAGTTTACAAAATTATCTTAGTTTTTATTTAGATAAAAAAAACATATGTATACAAAATTTCATTCAAAAGTAGTTAACTTCTAGTATAGATTATCATGGGAATATTTACGTATAAACATATTGTATTTAATTATAAGGCACATATTATATGTTATATTTGGGGTTTTTTTTTCTTCTTATGCTTGCCCTATAGGAACAAACTAACTTGTTTTTAAAAACAACTAATTAAAAAACTAATTTAAAATAAACTAGTATATGAACTACTTTGAATTATATTAAGGCGGCAACTACTCTGCCTGTGACATGTTTTAATTGCAAATTTTTATTAGATTACAAGTTTATATATAATTAATCATGTTATTTCATCAATTATTTTGTACTTTAGGCCATTATAATAGATTTCAATTGGTTATTTTAAAGTAATTAAAAAAAAAATCATTTAAATATAACTAATTTAACAAGCAGTTGAAAATATATGCAGGCAAAAGTCAATTGACTTATTTAGCGGACATCACCATACAAAATATGTTAGTTCGTTCTATGGAAAAAAGTCAGAATTTCAACTAGTTGTGGTTGACAAAAACCTACTTTATCAACTACTTTTAAATTAGTTGATTTTCCTACAGGGTTGCACTTACGTGTGCCTATGTGGGTTATTCTTGTTTAACGCATAAATTAAACATCCCTATAGGAACAAACTAACTTGTTTTTAAAAACAACTAATTAAAAAACTAGTTTAAAATAAACCAGTATATGAACAACTTTGAATTATATTAAGGCGGCATCCACTTCAATATATGAAGTAATTGAAATACTACTTAAAAACCAGTGATTGATAAACTACTTTGAATTATATTAATGCGGCAACTACTCTGATGTTGGCATGTTTTAATTGAAATTAATTCTTAGATTACAAGCTTATATATATTTAACCATGTTATTTCATCAAATATTATTAACTTTTGGCCATCAGTAATAGTTTTCAATTGGTTATTTTAAAGCAATTAAAAAAATAATTGAAATGTAACTAATTTAAAAAGTAGTTGAAAATATATGCAGACGACAGTCAATTGACTTATTTAGCGGACATCACCATACAAAATAAGTTAGTTCGTTCTATGGAAAAAAGTCAGAATTTCAACTAGTTGTGGTTGACAAAAAACTACTTTATCAACTACATTTAAATTAGTTGATTTTCCTACAGGGTGGTTACAAAATATTTTATGTTCATGTATTTCGTTTAAGTTTTAATAAAGGGTGATTTTTTAAGAGCTTGATAACTTTTTTTTTAAAAAAAACGCATAAAATTTGCAAAATCTCATCGGTTCTTTATTTGAAACGTTAGATTGGTCCATGACATTTACTTTTTGAAGATAATTTCATTTAAATGTTGACCGCGGCTGCGTCTTAGGTGGTCCATTCGGAAAGTCCAATTTTGGGCAACTTTTTCGAGCATTTCGGCCGGAATAGCCCGAATTTCTTCGGAAATGTTGTCTTCCAAAGCTGGAATAGTTGCTGGCTTATTTCTGTAGACTTTAGACTTGACGTAGCCCCACAAAAAATAGTCTAAAGGCGTCAAATCGCATGATCTTGGTGGCCAACTTACCGGTCCATTTCTTGAGATTAATTGTTCTCCGAAGTTTTCCCTCAAAATGGCCATAGAATCGCGAGCTGTGTGGCATGTAGCGCCATCTTGTTGAAACCACATGTCAACCAAGTTCAGTTCTTCCATTTTTGGCAACAAAAAGTTTGTTAGCATCGAACGATAGCGATCGCCATTCACCGTAACGTTGCGTCCAACAGCATCTTTGAAAAAATACGGTCCAATGATTCCACCAGCGTACAAACCACACCAAACAGTGCATTTTTCGGGATGCATGGCCAGTTCTTGAACGGCTTCTGGTTGCTCTTCACTCCAAATGCGGCAATTTTGCTTATTTACGTAGCCATTCAACCAGAAATGAGCCTCATCGCTGAACAAAAAGTTGTCGAAAAAGTTGCCCAAAATTGGACTTTCCGAATGGACCACCTAAGACGCAGCCGCGGTCAACATTTAAATGAAATTATCTTCAAAAAGTAAATGTCATGGACCAATCTAACGTTTCAAATAAAGAACCGATGAGATTTTGCAAATTTTATGCGTTTTTTTTAAAAAAAAAGTTATCAAGCTCTTAAAAAATCACCCTTTAGTAGAAAATAATGATTATTCATATAAGTTGGCAACTCTTAAAATATATTAATAAACTGAGAGAACATATTTTACCTACAAGTGGAGTAATGAATTGAGTGGAATCACCACTATAAATATAAGAGAATATGAATGCATAGGATTTAATTAAGGTGTAACAAAAGAGAGGTGGAAGAGAAAAAAAAAGGATTGATATTAATGCATTCTCAATCCTTTTTTTTTGGCTTAGTCAAAGCACTTTAGAAATGAAGTATTAATATAGAGTAAATTATAAGAGGGGGTTTTTTTTTTCTTTCTTAAAGTGAACCAAAATGAAATTAAAACCGAATTAAGAGGCATCTACTTGAGGGATCGTAACAACAATAACAACTGAACGTTCAACTGCGGATATGAAACCGAATGAAATCGAACCGAATCGTTTAAGCCAAATAATTCTTGGTTCTACCATATTTAGCATAAATATTTCTTTACTTTTTATTATTGTTTTTTTTTTTCAGGTCTAACAAAAAGTAACCCACCTAGTTTGTTCTTACTTTAAAAAAAAAATGTTTATTTAAGACTTATTTATATCGGCTTCGAAATCACAATTTCACTTACTTGCTTGGTTTCCTCTATCCGTTTTATCGATGGGCCCAGCGAGTACAGATGAGTGTACCTGTGAATAATGGTTGTTGTTTTTGTAAGCTACGTTTGTTTAAACATTCTTTCTTTTCTCGTTTTTATTTTTTTTTTTTTTTTTTGGAAGTTGCGTTCGCTTGCATGTAGATATGACTTTATTTAATTAATTAAAATAATAAAATTAATTTATTCCTCAATGTTTTTTTTTCTCTCTCTTTTTTCCCTTAAAAAAAAAAACATTATCCATAAAAAGCAACCCGAAACAAAGTATTACAAAAGTTAAATGTAATTGTTATTAATTTTTTTTCCATTTTTAAACAACTTGTAGATTTAGAAAAAAAACCTCGAAGCTAGATTTTGAGATTTAAATTAAAGTTAATTTTTTTTTTTTTTTAATTATGTATCTAAGAATAGCTTAAGATTATTCATTTTGCCAAATGCCATATAAAAATCGGTAGCAACTAGCTATTCGGAAAGAAGAAAGCCTTTTTCTGTAGTTTTATTTAACATTAATATAGGCGACCTGACTAAACTTCGCTGCTCAATTGCTTCATCGTCGTCGCAGCTGACTACCGTTGTTGGCCAATACTTGCATTTCCTTTGTTAGTATAAGTCTGGCTGATTTATTTATGTTAGAACTAGGAAATTTTTTTTTTCTCTGCAGGCACTTCTTTTATTGTCTTTTATATATGTTTTTTATGCTTATATGTTTTTTTTCACATTTCAACATTTTAAGCTACTTTTTTTCCTCTGCCTTTAGCTACATAATAGGTCTTTAATTATTGTTAAAATTAAAAAAGTTTCACTTTATTCTAATTTTAAACAATTTAAGACAATTAATATGACTTTAAGTTATTTTTGGTTTTTTTTCTGTATGACCATTAGTTAAGACATGACAGCAAGCAACTCCTTTCCAAAACTAACTGACTAAACTCTGCCTAAACGTCGCGGCTGCATCCAAATTTTTGGTCATCATGCGATCGACTAACGATATTTTTTTCCACTATCTTTTTTTTCTTATGCGTGCATGCGAGTTTGAGGTAAACTCCTTTTTTTTAACTTTAACTTAAGCAAAAAAAAATTAGTACAGCCGGCAATTGAGAATTGTACACCTCCCTGCATAAAAACAGGTTTGTGTTTTTTTTCATATATTATCTTTACCTTTATGAGCATATTTTATGCAAATATATATATATATATTTTGTGATACGTAAATATTAAATTTACTTAATAACTTTTAATTAAATAAAGTTTAATTGGTTTACATTTGATAATATACAATTATATATTAATAATTATATAATAATTATATATTTAAAAATCCTAGTGAATCAAAACTAAAAGATTTAGTTTTTTTTTTTTTTTTTTTGAAAGAAAGATTTTTGAAAGAAAAAAATGAAAGGTCATGTTGACTTAAGGCTGATGACTGGCGCGTAGGGTATCAAAGCAAGAAATTTATTTTCCGCTAGTTTCTAGAGCTTGTCGCTAAGCCAAAACCGGAGAAAGTGATTTGCGCTAGTGAGGTGGCCACTATCGGTGCGCAAGCCAATGAGTCAATATTAAATATTAAAATGAGTCAAATATTATTTTTTTTCAATGCGACCTTGGTAGACCTATAAAACAGTCCATTACAACACAACAAAAGATATTTACAATTTTGGCACGGGGTGTATTTACCTTAAATTTGTGTTGAGTTGTTGGCATAAAAAACCAAAAAATCCACTCAATCAAAACAACTTTTGGATAAAAATGTTTACCACTGTTTTGGAAGATCACCACAATGTAGGTCTGAACGCTTCGTTGTATTATGAAAACTGTGCGGCACTGAAAGCAACGCGTGACGGTATGACACTTGGTTATATGTAAGTGCGCTATCAAAACTTCACAGGTGAAATGCTTCACCCACCGAAACGCTTCAAACCACCGCGGCCTATATAATTCATATATAATTTTTAATATGTTATAATATTGATATCAAAGATTAAGTTATTTGTGAGCATTACAAGTGCTTAAATGTGTCTTTTCATATGGCAATCATAAGGATAATCAATTAATGAACAAAATCTGGATTAATTCTTCCAGTACAATAAACAATTTGGGCTATTTTTTTTTTTGTAATTTTTTTTTATTTCATTAAAAATTAAAAATTTTTTTCATATTTCAGCCCGGTGTACAAAACAAACGGTAAATGTAATGCTTTTCTTATGTTGTGCTATGCTTTGGTTGTTGTCCTTGCTATTGCTTGCTTTTTTGTCGCTTCTAAGCAAAAAAAAATTGCAACGTTTGCCCTGTTTTATTTATTCTCTTATTTATTCTGACTGAGTTTACAGAGGATCTATTTTGGAAATAATTGAAATCTATATAAAATTTTTTCAGCTTTTCGATAAAAATATTAAAATAATATTTATATATTATATTTAAATATTAGCCATAAAAACTAGAATTTATTTTCTAACCTTGTTTTTAAGAGCTTTCCTCAAAAATTTTTAAGGAGCCACTATTTTTTTCAAAATGCCTATAATTTTTTCTATAAAACAACATTATTATTTGAATTTTTTAGTCCAACAACAAACCATGAAAAATAAAAGAAAATAACACTGAATCGTTATCTTAGAGAAATACTATAACAGATTGTAGCTGAAATAAAAACGGTTAAAAAAAAATTTTTTACATTTTTTTCACCAATGTCTTCAAATTTGAAAACTTTTAAAAAGATTCCAGATGGTGACCTCACAGTTTGCCAATAGTTGGTGGAATCGCTCATATATTTGTATTGCATTGCGTAAATGTGCATTTAGCTCTAAGTGTGAACGTAGTATAAAACAGCCCAAATAGGATTTATTAAATTAAGCATCAAAGAATTGATCAACATATTTCTTTAGTTTATGTTTTAAGTTAAATTTCAGTTAACTTGAAGTCCAGTCGAGTCATTTTTGAGCTTTGTTTTTGGCTAAATTGATTATTTTAATATTGAGTCAAGTTTGATGAAAGTTTTTAAAGCCTTTTTCTATTAAAGGGTTAATGTGATATAATTCGTATCCGGTTTGAGTAAAGATTGAGTAGAGTTTGATTCTATTTTCAGATTTCTGTGCGGTAGATTTTTTTTTTTACTTTAAATTATTATACATTAATTGTTATTATAGATTGTTATTATTAGAGATTTTATTATAGATTGAATATAATCTAACATCAGTGGAAATTTTGTTAAAATCTATCACAAGCCTTGTTTTATTTTAACTAAATGGAATCAAGTCAAAGTCGAGTACAAGTATTTGGTCTAGTTTTAGTTTATTTTTAGTCGAGTTGAGTGAATAAGTTGTCTGGTGCCAATTTAGGTAAGCATTGTGTAAAAAAATCCATTATCTGTTGCTTTTTTTTCTCTACTTATTGCAACATGTTGACTATTCGTAACGACACCTGTAGGCAATTTAATTAACCACACGTAATTATTGCTATAATATTTTAAGGCTTCCTGATTCCTTATGAAATTATTTCTATATTTTTGGTATCTCGTTAAACGTTATTATAGTTTCACAGTCGTTATAGTGTAAAATGCTTAATTTTAACGCCTCAATAAATTGCTGTGCATTCATGCACGTTTGTTGTTATTGTTGTGGTTGTTGCTGCTCTCGTGTTGTTTCTATAAGGTGCAACAATGCGTGAAAATGGGTAAAAAAATTGTAGATCAACTCTCACACAAACGCACATCTATTGCGGTTAAGCCAGACAAACGCATAAGCAACCACAGACACACACATACACCGAGAGAAAAAACCATAGTAAGAACACACAAGTTGGCTTTTGTGAAAGTAAAATGTACTGATTGAACTAATTTGTAATGACAAAAGTATTTTGTGCAAGCTAAGCAAGGCTTAAAAATGAAAACTTCGATAATTTTCACAAAAACAAATTGTTTGAACCTAATAAACCAAACGAATTCGTTTCGAATTCGAGGTGAAATCGAGATCTCGGATATTCATTTCGAAAACGAAGTTCGTTCTCGATTTGCTATTGAATCCGAGAGCGGGAGAAATTCACAGTTCATTCTCGAAACTAAATTTTTAATATAATCGAATCAGTTAGAAAACGAAAGTTTAAAAATTAGCAAATCGTTTTCGAATAATTTTCGCAATTCGTTTTCGAAATGAAATTTTTTTTAAATTTTTATTACGTACCCAAGTCGGTTACATATTATAAAGGTTTTTGATCTACGCTATGTATTGCTTGCAACATTTGGCAGACGATGCTCGAAATATGGAATCATTAAATAAATTCAGTGCATTTCTATATGAAAATTTCTTATACGAAATTAAACGTAAGTCAAAGAAAAAACTAAAATTTTGAACTCAAATTTATAGTAGGCAAGTAGAGCAAAGCATATGTGGAACACTTAAAAAAAGAATTGTGATCAAATTAATATTGGTGACTTTAAGGAAGGGTAATTTTCTTTTCAAGCATTTTATCAAGAATTTTATATTAAAATGTATTCGCTATTTTAAAAATTCTCGGATTCATTTCGAATTTGAATCGAATGAGAGATATCTGAGCCGAGTTCTCGGTTTCGTTACTAATTCGAAACCAACCCGAGTTGGTTTTGTGGTTTATTGGAAATTGTTAAAGATTATGTTTGTAAAATTGAGAAAATTCTTCATATAATCATCACTTAAACTTATTTAAAATTATAAAAAAAGACTTGAATAGAGCTGTTATATGTTAAAATTGTACAAAATATCGTAAATTTTTTATTCAAATTAAATTCGATAGATCAACAATAAAACTTGGTTGTCTTATCCAGAAGCTCGGAAAGCACCAAATTGCCGAAGCCATTGAATAAATTAACATAAGCTTATAATAAATTTGTCTTACATTTTTTTCGGTGTAAAAACAAGATTCATTCATTCATGTGCTTGTTAAAATTAAGAAACATTTACGTACAAATTTAACTGTTCTTAAATTTATGCCTACATTTATACATCTATTGTAGATAATAAATTATTTAGGCTTCCACACATGCAGAACAACCACGCCCAAAATATGTATGATATATACGCTTACATACACACTTTTAGGCATACAAGTACATGCATAACATTTGAAAATGCAAATTATGCAAAAATAACAAAACTTTCGTCTACGCTTTGTTGATAATATTATGTTAAAAACAACAAAATAAAAATCGACTAACACACACACACACAATTACAAAAACATCCTCAATAATAACAACAAGTGCAGACTGGTTATAGACACACCCACGCACACACACACACACACACACAAACGCACGTAATGCATTTTCGATGTTTGTAGTACGCTGTTTGAAGTACTGCCTGCGGCGTTATGTTTGTAAATACATATTTTAGTTTAATGCAAAAATTTATAGCTAATTTTTAGGTGCTTAACTGTTTTCCTTTAAGGAGAGCACTTTCAATGTATTCGAAAAAGTTGTTTGTGAAAAGAAAACTAATTATCTTTTGAATGGCTGCGGGCTTGTAGCTACGATTTTCCATGTGGAACGTTTTGATAAATAGAATCTATAAGTACCAGTAAGAAGTGTTTTCAAGCAAAATCGTTTACTTTTCAAATTATTCATGAATGTCTCTTTTTTAATAACAAAAAAAAAAAAAAGAAAAGAACAACAGAGTTTATTATATTTTCTTATTGAATTAATGTTGAAAACGAAGTTTTGATTTTTGCTACTTTTGCTACTTATACTCAAAAAATTTTACAAATGCAACAATATAAATTTAAAATAAAGCATGCTTAAACTTTAAAATTAATACAAGAAATTATATATATCTAAATAAAAATTCAATTTTCTTAAACTAATAAAAAAATATAACAAAAGCTTTGTAAATAATAGCTTCTAGCAGTTCGATGAAATAAAGACTAAAATTTAATGTGGTTAGAAGAGACAGCTGCCCTATTCCTTGTAGTGATGCTATTCAGGTTCGAGTCCCATCAAACACAGAATGGTTTTTTCAATTGAATTAATTTTTCTGTTCGGCTATCACCTCTTGCATACAATGCCGAACCTCAGAGAGTTAAAATTGCCATGTAAAGCTTTTTGGTAGCATGAGCTGTTCGAAGTAAGCATAAAGCTTATATGTCCAGTTCTTGGTAGTTTTGTGAACAATAATTTAATAACACGTGCAACACAAGTGATCATAAGAAGCTCGGTATAAGTCCTTTCTAGAGCTGAATTGGCTACCGTGTAGGAAAATCAACTAATTAAAAAGTAGTTGATAAAGTAGTTTTTTGTCAACTACAACTAGTTGAAATTCTGACTATTTTCCATAGAACGAACTAACATATTTTGTACGTTATGGTGATGTCCGCTAAATAAGTCAATTGACTTTCGTCTGCATATATTTTCAACTACTTGTTAAATTACGTATAGTTATATTACTGATGGACTGAAAACTATTACTGATGGTCTAAAGTCAATAATATTTGTAGAAATAACATGGTTAAATATATATAAGCTTGTAATCTAATAAAAATTTGCAATTAAAAGATGTCAAAATCAGTGTAGTTGCCGCCTTAAGAGATGACATGACATTCGCGGCAGAGAAAACAGACCTTTTTTTAAAAATTCATAACTCAGTCAAAAACAAACATTTTTCCAAAAATTCAAAAAAATATATTTTTCACTCCAAAATGGTTTTATAGAGCTCCAAACTGGCGGCAGAAAAAAAAACGGGGCCTCGTGGTTGCATCGCTGGGAGTTGCAAAAATTGTCCGATCTGGAAAAAAATTACTTTTTTAAATCTTAACAAAATTGGTTATCGTATAACACGAACTTTTTTTTTTTAATTTTTTTTCAATTTTTGGTGATGTTCCAAATTTGAAAGTGTGTTTTTTCGAAAGAAATATTGACTTTAAAAATTCATATAAAATCGAAAAAAAGCTCATGTCATACCATAGCGAATCAAGTTTAAAAAATTACAAAAAAAAAATTTCGTCAAAAAATGAACCCGCTAGTGCCGCAACCAGTACGAAAAACATGGTTTCGAGATAATCGCGTTCAAAGTTTGTGAACAAAGAAAAAAAGGTTACCTTCAATCTGCCATGCCTGCTTCGGACTGTATGCCTTCGTTATCTTGTGTTGTGCTGTTTCTTATAGTTTAGTAATTTGGGCTTCGCCCTTCAAGTAGGTACGAAATAACAACCACCAAAAGGCAGGTAGCAAGTAAAACAAGTATATACTAGCTGCCGTACGTAGATAGCGCAAAAATTAAAAATGCGCTCTCACTAATCCGGCTGCAACTTTTGAACCCGTAAGAATTTTTCCATGAAATTTTTTTTTTAGAATCTTAAGAATATTTACTAAAATACAAAATTATTTTATTTTATCGATTTCAAAAATCTGCCAATGTCATGTAACCCCTTATTATAATTCAAAGTAGTTTATCAATCACTTGTTTTTAAGTAGTATTTCAATTACTTCATATATAATGCAATAAAATCTATTTAGAATTGCAGTGGATGCCGCCTTAATATAAATCAAAGTAGTTCATATAAAAGTTTATTTTCAAATAGTTTTTTAATTAGTTGTTTTTAAAAACAAGTTAGTTTGTTCCTATAGGGTATTTCTTTTCTTTTCGACATAGAGTTATGTCTTACCATACGGTTTTTATGGGATCAATTTCGAAATTTAATCACTCTTTGAGGTATAGCTTCAATCTTTAATATTCATAGAATAATGATAAAATATATGTCAAAATATCAGTTGCATGGCAAAAATCGAAATAAATTTTTTGATTTTTGTCAATTTTTTAATAAAGCTACAAAAAAGATGGAAGTGGTTCTCTTTACCAGGAGATACAAAACCCCTATACTAACACCCTCGAAAGTGAACAAGGTCAGGCTTAACTTCAGCAACAGCGCAAAGTTTCTGTGAGTGATCGTAGACAGGAAACTTCTATGGAGTGAGAATACTGAGGAACGTATCAAGAAGGCAAACATAGCGCTCTTCGCTTGCAAGAAATCAATAGACAAGAAATGGGAATTTTTTCCCATCATAGTCCTCTGGATTTACACTGCTATCGTCCGACCAATTATACTCCACCGAGTGATTGTCTGGTGGCAGGCCACTCGTAAGTTTTCCGTACTAAATAAGCTTTCAAAGTACAGAGAAGTGCAGAACTATGTATAACAGGAGCCTTGCGGTCTACTCCTACGGATGCGTTAAGTGTGATCCTACACTTACCTCCCTTAGACCTAATTGCCATCGACGGTGCTACTATCACAGCTCTGAGGCTAAGGGAGTCTGGATCCTGGTTCGGAGATGGTAACGGACGCTCAGAGTTACTGGCCTCGGCCACTATGCCTTCCAACACAGACTACCGCACACAACAGGTAATCTTTGATAAAAAATATAATGTCCGCATTCCTACTCGACAGGAATGGGAAAGCAGGCCTCACTATATGGAGGGGGTCATAAACAAATTTACTGACAGCTCTGAGCTCGAAGGGCGAGTGGGTGGGGGAGTCTTTTCCCCGGACCTGGGGATTGAGACCTACTTTCGGCTACCGGATCAATGCAGCGTCTACCAAGCGGAGGCCTTAGCCATCAAGGAAGCAGCACAGCACCTCAACCAGCTGATCACCTCAGGGATACCCAAAACTCTAAATCTCTTGCTGCATGCCGCAAGTCTCTCAACGAGATGGCTGAGCTATTCAGGATCCACCTTGTATGGGTGCCTGGGCACCGAGACATAGAAGGAAATTGTAAAGCTGACGAACTGCCTAAAAGGGGTACGACCACCGATATCCTTTCAGAAAAGGATGGGGTAGGTATACTCTTGGCCACATTTAAGCTCCAGTGCAGGCGAAACACGCTGCTCCAGTCCAATGAGAGGTGGTATAACCTTGTCAACTGTGCCACAGCCAGACTTAGCTGTCCTTCCTACGACAGCAATCGCACCTCCTTCATACTAGGACTCGGAAGACCGAATCTCTCTGTTCTGGTAGGGGTACTCACCGGACACTGCTTGAAAGGAGCTCACGCTCTTCGTCTAGGTTGTGAAGCCAACTTCTTCTGCAGAAGCTACAGATATGATGAGGAGGAGGACACCGTACAACACTTTCTCTGCCACTGCCCCGTTCTAAGTAGAAGGAGACTAAATACCCTCAATCGACCCCTCTTTCACTCTCTTGCTTCAATCTCAAAGATAGATCCAAAAAAAATCGACAGATGCAAATCGACAGACAGTCCACGGGATGGTTCAACGGAGACAGGACTCTTATAACACCAAGTTAAAGGAGATTATATGGTATCACAAGGGTCCTATATTGGCCTAAGTGCACGAGACGGGCAGCCGTCTTAACCATACTAACCTAACCTACAAAAAAGCAAAATCTAAAAAGAAAATTTCGCATTTTCAAATGAGAAAAATCATGCATAAAATCCTTCAGTAGCTGCTGATATTGTTGGTTTGGTTCGTGCCAAAATCACGATCGCAGCATCATGTCATTAGTTGAAAAGAATAAATAAAAAATTTAAAATTTATTTATATAAATACACTGTAACCGGCGCGCTTCGCTTCGCTCCGCCCTTCTCCACTGAAAAGTGGGCGTAAGTTGCCGACAATATTTATACGAATTAATTTTAAAAATTTTAGTACAATAAAAAAGGGAATGACAGTATGTTTTTTTCGTACACTGAGAGAAAAAAACCATAGTAAGAGCGTACAAGGTGGCTTTTGTGAAAGAAAAATGGCAAAACTAATGTGTAACCACAAAAGCATTTGTGAAAGCTTAACACGGTTTAATTATGAAAACAACGATGATTTCTATAAAAATAAATTGTTTGAATTGTTTAAATTGAAGTTTGTAAAATTGAGAAAATTCTTGCTAAAGTACACAAAGACTATGCATAAAATTTAATTTAATCATCACTTTAGCTTATGTTATACAATATTAAAAGATTTGGATAGAATGGATATATATTAAATTGTACAAAATATCGAGAATCTGTCATTCAAGTAAAATTTAAGATCAACAAATAAAATTTGGTTGTCTTATCCAAGAACTTGGAAGGCACCAAATTGCTAAAGCGATTGAATAAATTAACATAAGTTTATTGTTAATTTGCATTTTTTTCGGTGTATCTGTTGACGTAATGATAAGTTTGATAAGTTATTGTAATGATAAGTTATTGGTTCGTCATTTTTCTGAGCTTCTACAATTCTTTACTTTTTCGTAATTGGCTATCAAATTTAGCCAATATATAAGCTAATATATAAATATTTTTTATATATAATTTTTCGAACTATCAAAAAAAAAAAAAACAAAAGGTCAATATTTCATCTTTCAAGTTTCAAAAAATCTCAGCTGAGTTTTTTAATTGCGGCTTCTAATGCTATTCTGTCTTGATCTGTGAAAGTTTCGAGTTATTGTTTTTTAACCATTCAAAGTTGGTCAAAACGGATAATAGATTCATCAAAACTAGCTTGATTTTAACGTTTGAGATGTCTTTGAAAGATAATAAAGGTAGGATTCAAGGTAAGATTTTGGAAACCCTTCAAATAGGGTTTTCCCTAATTAAAAGAAATATATATCTTTTGAAAATACGTTTTATTACCTTACCTGGACTAAAAATCTCCAGGGTGATATTTAAGACGTGCTCTCTAGAGAATCTTAATCCTTTCAGTCACAGAAGCCACTACAGCCACCTAGCTATACTAGCGGCATGGACAGATGTACATACAGATGGAATGACTAAATCGACTCAGGTGGTGATGATATTCAAGGATATACATACTTTCCCATACCTGCCACGTCTCCTTTTTTCCAATAATATACACCTTACGCAGTGCCCGTGATCTTAAAGCTCTCATCAGATTAGCATGAACATTTTTGTACAGGGGCTTACGGGGGTGTTGTGAATATTTTGGCGTTATATATTTTGCTCTATCTCCGCCACCAGAGAGCACTGTAGTACAGCCTCCTCTTGGTTGAATGCCTCGAGCTATTGAAGAAAACAAAATTGTGTATTTATTTAAAAGATCCTTTAATCTTTAAAATCCTTGTAGTCTTATTTGGAATTTTAATGAAAATTTTCCCTTATTGAAAGTGTTAATAAAAAAAGAATATAAAAAACTTTTTTAATAACTATGTTAATTGCATGCTTCGAGGTACATTAAAATAAGTCTTAACCTTTTGAAGTTTTTTAACGGAATGCAAGGACAAATTTGTGTTTACAGCTATTTCTTTCTAAACGGCAAAACTTTGTTCACAACACTAAAATACGAAATGAAAAACAGAAGCAGAAAAGAAAGAAAGGAAAATCTTATTAATGTAGCTTAATTGAAATTGTGTGCTTCATTAGCAACGCATACACATGCACCAGTGAAAACCTCATAGATACATTAACAAGAACACAAACATACAAACACTCACACTCACATACTCTTATACAAATGCACCCGACGGACTAACACGTTAATATGGCTTAAGTTATGCAGCTCCAAGATGAAGCACTAACCTGCCTCCGACATTGTGTGCATGTTTATTCACATGTGTGTGAGTTCAAATGTGTTGGTGCTGTTATATCAAGCAGAGAAGAAAACAAAAAAAAAAAAAAAAAAATACAAAAGCATGTGTGAAATATAAGTGCTAAAAACTTTGAGCAGTAATTCTTACACCGAGAAAAAAAAATCGTAGTGAGAGTTGAATAACTAATGTGTAACCACAAAAACTTTTGTGCCAGCTGAACACAGTTTAAGAAGAAAAACTTCTATATTTTATAAAAAAAAAACATTTAATGTTTAAATTAGAAGAGACAAAAATTTCAATATACTCGTATATCGAATTATTTTATAAAACCAATAAAGTTTTATGTAACAATATCTATTCTTAGAATTTTTATTTGTTGGCTTACTTAAACGTCTGTCTGCGTTGTTGAATTATCAAGCAATTCAAGCTTAATAATGTAAGCAGCTACTGTGGTACAATGAATAGCACGTCCATCTTGAAGCAGCAAGGGCGTGAGTTCGAACGAGGGTTTGGGCAAATTTCTAAGTGACTAAAATCTAAAACTATTTTTAAATTTATCATTTTCAAAAACGGTTTATCCAACATAAAAGTCAATTTTCACTTTCATACGATAAAATTAAACAGTTCTCATTTAGAGCTCGAAAAACACGGTAATGTTCTTGATTTTTTTTCATATAAGGAAGTAAATGAACACCTTGAACTTTTTGGCAGTTATTAACTGATGCTTAAGGTATAGAAAAATACTTGTTTTGGTGAATAAAATTATAATGAGAAGTGTCAACACGCCGTCAAACATCACGTTAAAAAAAAATTTTCAAATTTCCCTCCCAAGCACGATCATGCCATCAAAAATAATATATAAAAAAATAAAAACAAAATAAATAAAAAATATAAAAAAATAATAATAATATCAACAAACCGTTGAAAATTACAAAAAATTAAATACTGTTTTTTTATATTTTTTGCTCTTTAAAAGCTCATAATAATAAAAAAACAGGACAATATTATTTAATTTAGGTATAGAATCCAAAAAAATTGTATCTAGTTCAAAATAAAAAAATAAAAACGAAGTCAATCCATAAAGTAGTTATTGACGTATAGTGGAAACCAGATTAGAAAACATGATTTTCCAGGAAACGCGTTTAACGATTTTTTGATTTATTAGCTTTCCGTTATTTCAATGCCACAGCGCATCTAGCAACATGTAGTGGTGCCTGAGGTAATTATTCTTACCACAGTATGGTAGGGAATACAGGCGTGCGTTTCATAAAGATATATGTGAGATAATTATTTTGATACGAGATACTCTTGATGAGATACTCATAATTTTCTTTAAAAAGATGAATTCCTTTCTTAGAGCGCGATTATAGAGGCGGCGTGTTGCCGTGCCGGACCGAAACGAGAGGAAAAGCTGGAAAACGCTGCACATTTAAATCATATGAAACAAGTTCAAAGTGCGTATAGTGTCAGCCGAACAAGCAGCTGTAAGTCACTTGTGCACTGGTATCCAGTGTGACGATTGTTGCTTTCTCGCTTGCTCGCGAGCCTTATATGTGTTTTGTTTAATTTTACACATTTCTCACATATTAGTTTTATTAAAAAAGATAAAAAAAAACAATTGCAAAAAGTCTAAACATGGAATACCAAGGACTTGACGCGACTTAAAGTGCCTGAAAATATAATAGGAATGACATGACGCGACTTAGCGTTACTTGTTATTGGCTTCACGCGACTTAAAGTGGCTGAAAGTGCGTTTCAGCAGTGTTTCTCTATTTTTTTGCATTTTTGTCTTTTCACTTGTTGTCTGCTGGTTTGCAATAATCGAAACAACAACAAAAAGTAAAAAGTCCAATAAAAAACATACATATACTTTTTTTTTTTTTTTTTTGTTTTTGCTGTTGCGCCTTTTGTTCGTATTTTCTTGTGTGCAAACGCAAATGTGTAGAGAGAAGGCACGCTAACGTAAAACGCAGTTTTGTGTGTCTTTTGCATCTATGCGCAGAGAAAAGAATTGAAAAATTAAGTAACAAAAACAAACAAACTGATCGATATGTAGAAAACAATTCGAAGCAAATATCTGGTATATCCTTGAATTGCCACACACGCTAGCAACAAAGAAGAGCAACAAGAAATAAGAAATAAGCACAAAACATTGGTTAATGAAGCCATCAACGAGTTTGTGTAATGCATAAATATAAACAAATATTTACTAACACATAAAAATGATTAATGTTGTTTCCCTATAGGAACAAACTAACTTGTTTTTAAAAACAACTAATTAAAAAACTAATTTAAAGTAAACTTGTATATGAACTACTTCGAATTATATTAAGGCGGCATCCACTGCAATTCTAAATAGTTTTTATTGCATTATATATGAAGTAATTGAAATACTACTTAAAAACAAGTGATTGATAAACTACTTTGAATTATATTAAGGCGGCAAGGCAACTACTCTGATTTTGACATCTTTTAATTGCAAATTTTTATTAGATAACAAGTTTATATATATTTAACCATGTTATTTCATCAAATATTATTAACTTTAGACCATCAGTAATAGTTTTCAATTGGTTATTTTAAAGTAATTAAAAGAATAATTTAAATATAACTAATTTAACAAGTAGTTGAAAATATATGCAGACGAAACTCAATTGACTTATTTAGCGGACATCACCATACAAAATATGTTAGTTCGTTCTATGGAAAAAAGTCAGAATTTCAACTAGTTGTGGTTGGCAAAAAACTACTTTATCAACTACTTTTAAATTAGTTGATTTTCCTACAGGGTTCTCACTTGATGTCTACTGGTTTGAGGAAGACAAAAGTGTACACGAAATCACATGACTTTTATGATGCTTCGATTGCAAAAATAAAAAAAAAAAGTAATATCTAAAAACAAACCTAAAATAGTCAAAAACCAGCTGGAAAACAAGTGACTTACAATGACTTATAAGTAGCTGAAAGTGCGTTTCAGCAGTTTTATTTCTTATTTTTGCCTTTTCGCAAGTTGTCTGCTGGTTTAAGGAAAGCAAAAAGGGTATACAAAATCACATGACTTTTATAAAGCTTCGATTGCAAAAATAAACAAAAAAACAAAAGCATAATATATACAAATAGATTCAAAATAGTTAAAAACCAGCTGCAACAAGTCGGCGGCTGCAAGCGCGCACTATTCGCACTACCAGCTACATAAAGCATGAGGCGTTGCTAGCTCGGTCCGGCACGGCAACAAGTCGGCACTAACTGCGATAACTTTTTTATGCAAGCGTTAACGTCCAAACCGCTTTGGAAACATATACTACATATCATAAGCCACCGAAAAAAGAAAAAAGTTTCCTGGTTGAGTTTCACGAGAACCTCTCTTAAACAGATTAAACAGATTGGGCAGAATTAAACAGAAACTTTGTTGCTTTAACCAAGAACTTGACAAGCCCAAAATGGTCATAGCTAGTGCGTAGGCTAGCAAAAGTTCATTGTTAACTTTTGTTAAGTATTTTGCTCGGTGTAAATATGTTGCAAAAAAAAAAATAACACAAATGCAGGGTTGTGCATCAAATATGCAAATGTGTTCAAAAAAGCAAAAAATTGAAGGACGAAAAAGGAATTGCACACAAAACGAAAACACCTCGAGTAAATAATACTATCAAAGAAGCTATGAATAATACAGGAATAAGAGTAAATATGTTCTTATTACTTCTGACGCATACAGGGGCCGGTTGTAAGGAAGGTTTGGCCAAAACTGATTTAAAAAAAAAAAAAAAATAGGTTGTTGACAAAATTTTAATGTGGTTGTTATTAGAAAGATATTTCTATGATAGTTTAGAAATTGTTTTTGCTTTCCTGATTTTCCGCTTAGAAGATACAGTGGTGGCAACTTACCCCTTCTTGGATATATTAAGTATATTTTTATACAGTACAAAAAATTTAGACACTTCAAAAGTCCATATTTTTAGTTATTAATGTGCTATTGTAGCAAGGGAATACTTTTCGTAAAATGTTAGGTTTCGTCACTATGGCGGCCTTGGCATACTAGTTGAGGTGCGTGACTTGTATGCGATAGAACCCAGGTTCAATTATAATTCGTTTTTTATAACTAACATACACTTAAATTAAAAAACTTTTTATTCCCTGTTTTTATGAATTTATTGCGCTTTGCAAAATAATGTCGAACTTAATCTTTTTTTTTTAGCCACTACATAACCTTGTAAGCAAAATTTATGGTTAATTTTGTGATTTACCTTTTGTTTTCATTTTCTATTATTGGTGTTTTGTGTTGAAGTGAAACTAGTGGACATTTATGTGCACCTGTTGAATTTTATATTATTGAATTATTAATATATTTTAGAACTATTACAATTTTTTTGTAAAAGTGTGCAGAAATGAACGTGAATATTAAAATAAAAAGTTTTTATATGATTTATGTTATGTGTTTATATAACTCTGATAATCTTTCAATTATTAAGAGTTATATTTTTGGAGCTCAAGTTTATGTTGATTTCTGAAGCAAACTAGAAGAACAACAACTAACTCGAAATACCCTTGAGTAGTTAAAAGCTTTGATCTATCATCAAAAAAAGACCTTACTTTTCATCAAAAAAGTACGCATCAAAAATTAGAAAAACTTTAAGCTGCTTTTTATCATTTGTACAGCGATCGCGCCAGACTACTGATGAGTTGGTGTAGCGGCCAGCGAAACAGACTGTCTAGTCTGCTGTGTGATTACTACTCAATACAAGGGTATTGTTGTTGTTGTTGTTTGTTTTTTCAGAAAACAACATAGACCATGAGCTCGAAAAATATACCTCTTAATAATTGAAAACTTATTAGAGCTATAAAACACCTAACATAAAACTTATGAAAAGAAGTCGTAACTAATTTACAAAAATAAAGTTTCGTGCCTTGTTTTGGAATATTTATGAAAAGCGTTTACTTGAACAAATACATAGAAGAAGGTGTTTATTAGAATTTTGTTGTTAAGAAATTGTGTCAACTGTGTTGCAGTTAATTGTCTCAAAATTTGAATATTATAAGTTAATAATTTTGGAACCGGGCACAGTGTCTCGTTTAGTGCAAGCTAGCGAGACAAAATATTTTTTCATATTTTTTTATTGCTTAACACACAAAAATGAGTAAAGGATAATTTTTTTCATATCCGAAGCTAAGAAAGTCTATTTACAATAATGTCTAGCCTGCGATTCTAGAAAATCACAAAAAAATACAAAATCACAAAAAAAAAATAATGATTTTAAAAAAAAAAATGTTTGTTTAAACTAACTTAAACAAAGTTTTTTGTGTAATTTTATTCACTAAATTTATGTTATTGTGTTCTGTGTTAAGCTTCAAATTTGTGTATAAAGAATTGGATTTGAATTTAATAAACGAATTTAATACTCATTTACTTTTGGTATTGTTTATGCGTCATTTGTAGTTATTTTTAGACTATCATGACAACCTCACCATTGTTGCTATAAAAAAGGTTGTATGCGAGGTTGAACTCTTGTTGCTTAAATTTTGACCAAACTTATTTAGGTACTTGATATAATAAATATATACTCACGGAACTGGCGATGATATGAAAACATCACTTCTTCTAGCCGTAATAAAGGGTTTTTCAAAAAGAGCGCTACAAAAGTTTTTTTAAATAAAACAAAAATGGTTTTGGATATCAATGATATTCTTTATTCCTGTGAAAGTATATTCGATGCCATTATGTATGAAACCCGATTTCTTTTGCATAGCCACCACGGGCACGCTTGCAGAAGTCCAAACACTGAACCCAATTTTCGACGGTTTTCAAGCATAAATCGGCCGATACTGCTGAAATTTCAATGCTGCTTATTGGCATAGATCATAGACTTGACGTAGCCCCACAGGAAATAGTCTAACGGCGTCAAATCGCACGACCGAGGCGGCCAATCGACTGGGCCATTTCGTGTGATAACACGTTCACCAAACTTGGTTTTCAATAAATTGATTGTGACATTCGCTGTGTGGCTTGTGGCGCCGTCCTGTTGAAACCACATATTGCCCAAGTCGATATCATCCAATTCGGGCCAAAAATATTCGCTTATCATTGAACGGTAGCGATTACCATTTACAGTAACGTGCCGGTCTTGATCATCACGGAAGAAGTACGTACGGCCCAATGACGCCGCTGGCCCATAAACCGCGCCAAACCGTAATTTTTTCGTAATGCAATGGTAACTCATGGAGTTCGTGTGGATTGTTGCCTGACCAATAACGCATATTTTGCTTATTGACGAAGCCATTCAGCCAGAAATGAGCCTCATCGCTGAAGATGATTTTTCGATGAAAATCCCAATTCACGAACATAAGACGCTTCTGGTGGTCAAGCGGCTTCAGTTCTTGCGTCAATTTGATCTTGTAAGGATGCGGGCCAAAATCTTTTCGCAAAATACGCCACAATGACGTCACAGAGATGCCCAACGCTTGAGAACGACGAGTGAGAGACACATTTGGGCTTTCTTGAACTGAAGCCTCAGCGGCAGCAATATTCTCGGCACTACGGGCACTTCTTTGTCTCACTGGCACGAGAACATTTTGTACTGTGCCTGTGGATTCAAATTTTTCCACGCTCAATTGTTGATCTAGTAGGATGATTATGACGACCATAAATTGGACGTAGCGCTCTTAAAGTTGAGGCCACTGACTCCGAATTTCGGTAGTAAATTTTAATAATTTCGACTCATTGTTGGCTCGTAGATCTTTCCATGATGAAATGGCAAACCTAACTGCAGAGAAATGTCAAGAAAGCGGGGAAATATATGGCGTCGTTTGCTGTCCCTATCGGTCTACTTTTGCAGCGTCCCTATTGAAATACCCTTTATTACGGCTCTCAAAAAATTTAATATATGAGACTGTGACAACCTCACACGAAGTAGTTACAGCATTCATAGGTGAGATGAATTCGCCTTTGATAGCCGAATTATGGAGGCTTGACAACAACACACAGAGTTGTTAAAATTTTTAATTGTGAGAGGAATTTGGTTTTGATAGCCGGATTGTGAAGGCTGTGACAACTCTTTTTTGCAGCTGCCATAAATCATGATCTTTGTCAGAACTTCTTCTATTAAAGCTAATAAACTTCTGATTTTGAGGTTACAATTAAATTTTATAATTTTGTTTAATTAAAAAAACTATTATTTTTTCATTTCCTTATTTTAATTGAAATCAACATAGTATAAAATAACAAAAGTCTATTCATTCAAATAATTTTACATATTAAGTTACTAATATTAATCCTTTGTTTATATTCTGTTATCTTAGATCGAGAATGGGTTCTTTATTTTTGATGTATACCGATTATCTGATAGCTTATCAAATTTTATTTTACTTACTGCGTTTTTTTTTTGAAGCGAAGCTTTTTACTCCTCGTTCTGTGATTTGCTTGTAGTGAAATCTGAAAAATGTTCGACAGATTTTTTCTTGGAAATTTGATGGTTTCTTTGTTGCTAGTGCTTATTACAACAAGAAAATTTAATACTTTCATATTAAATACTAAAAATATTTCTTGGCCTGCCCGGGGGGATCGAACCCACGTTCTCTTAAACGAGAGTCCAATGCACTATCCACTAGGCCACAAAGACTTGTTAGAAATCGTTGTTAATTCAATGTTAATTATAGCAGAAGCTATGTTGCAGTAGATCGTCACCATCTATCAATAGATAGAGGATTGTGTCTTTGCTATGCTACATTTATCAAAAATTTGCTTTTATTTGCCACAAGGTGTCTCCAGCATCGGTTTGTTTGTATTGTTTGTTTTTTTGTTTGTTTGTTTGTTTGTTTGTATCTATGCTGTTGGCATAGAGTATAAATTATTATCTAGAGATTGCATCAACTCTGCTAAATCTCTGGCATGTGTTAACAGAGGTTAACAGAGTTTTTTTTCTTCATGTTTTTAAGTGAAATAACTCTGTTAACACATGGCAGAGATTTATCAGAGTTGATGCAATCTCTAGAAAATAATTTACACTCTATGCTGTTGGTACGAAGAAAATTAGCAATGCCCACAAGTGCGTTGAAAAGTGCGTTTTTAAGTGTCAAAAAAATAGATGATATCAATATATATGGAATTAACAAACGCATGCATGAGTCAGTGCAGCCAAGTTCACAACCATGTGTGGAGAGTTAAAATGGAGAGTCGCTGACATTATATGCCCGTATATGTAATTAGCGTGGAATTTAACATTCAGCAAAAAGAAGTAGTAAATTTGTTTTCTGTATATATGTAATTTATTTTATGTTATTTTAAATTTTTTAACTTAAAAGTTAATTTATTAAAAAGAAAAAATTATTAAGCTATCAAATCTATGTAACTTCGAAAAAGCTTCGCTTCTCTCGTGTGTTCAACGACGCACCTGTGTTTTTTTTTAATTTCACTTCGATTTACGAAAATTAAAAATAATAATAATAGATTTATCATTTTTTTTCAAAACAGGTTATCTGAGCTATCAAAACTTGATTTTTAATCTTTATAATTTTATTAGCTTCAGCGAAAACGTGAAAACCGTATTGAAGGTAATATAGCTGAATTGAAATTACTCTAGAACCAAAAATTGAAAAGAAGTTGTAGTAGCAACAAAATTGATTGTACTACAACTGTAACCAAAGCTGTTATCTTTTAAAGACTCAGAGAAATTATTCGGTTTTTTTTTTTGTGATCATTGCAGCTTCAATTACGATTATTAGAACTATCATAAGGTTCTCGCAATTAACTTTCGGCCAGGGCAACTTCTTTGGGTATATACGAGTAATAATTCTAGTATGGCTTTTAAAGCCTCAACATTTCCAAGGCAGTCGTATACTTAATTCAACATTTCTCTGAGTGTAACGATAATTACTAATTTTCGTTGCTTTATTCTAAAAAGGTTTTGAAATATTTCAAAATTTTACAACCGGTTGTATGGGAGGTACCACACCCCATTATGATATCTTCATATGAGTAAGTTTATAATGTAAAGAAGGTCCCAAAATAGCAGAATATCAGTTTTAGTGAAGATACATTAAGATTTGGAATTTTGGCCAACCCTTCCATACAAGCGGCCTCAGTGTGCGACGTGCAAAGCACCAAATTTTTACACAAATATGTGAGTTTGGGAAAAGTATCCGGTTTGACATGGAATCACCGATATGTAGACATAGTAAAATTTCAAATAGAAATAGAATTAGCTGACAAACAGTTTGTTTGTTAATTTGCGTGTGGAAAGAAATTAATTTAAAATTAACGTCAAAAATCGTATTTAAATTTCACATTAAAAAAATAATAGAAAGGTTTTATTTTGTTGCGATAATTGTAGTTAAAATAGAAGAGACACACATAAAAAAGTACATTTTTTAAAACAATTGATTTCAGATAAAAATTGTGACCTCCACGATGTACACAAACTGCCGATCCGGGTGGCGACTTACAATGTGCAGCAGCTGATATCTCCGGAATTTTTCAAGAAAAGTGTTTGAAAATTTCATTAAATGATCTTCCATACATCTGTAAAATAAGCTTAAAACCTCAGTAAAATATACCTATTCTTTATATGTAAAACGAATTCGTGAAAATTGCTTTAAACACGCCGTCCACACCTATTCCCCGCCCCCTCCTCCCCCTTTAATGCCTTATTGTAACTTTACCCAAGCTGAGATACGAACCGTGTTCTCGACAAGTTTCGCATGCCAGTCAAATGCATATCCAAAGAGCCATTCCTGTGGTTCCACCTGAGAATTCTGTAAAACTAATGAATTATTGGAACAAACAGTAATTTTTTTCTTGAATTATTATTACCTACTTTGTGAAGTTAAATTATATCATTCTCTACGGCTCATTTTTTTCTGCGTACCTAAGACTGCAACCAATTTAAGTTTACAAGAAAGGCTACCAAAAGTACCCAAAGTTCGTTCATATCAGTTTCATATACAAAGAATACGTTACATGATATACGCAAATTCACGAAATGGCATGCATCAGTTTATGTGTTGAAGAAATTGAATCTCCAAAATATTATTTTTTTTTTTTTTGTTTATGTCTTAAAAAAAAATTACATTACAAAGACCTCTTGGTCAATTTATTCACGATGATACCAGTATTAAGCAGTTTTGTTCAACTGTGAACTTTTAACTATATATCAGCTTTACGCAGATAAATTTATTTGATTTCTTAACAAACACAAAATTCGTGCACTGAAACGAGTCCAAATTTTTTCATTTTACTCGCTTTTTGTTGTGGTCTACAAATAAAGTTTTGTTTTTTAATAAACTTGCAATATGAATGCGCCTCTGGCCAAGACACACGATAACAAACGCCACCAACAAGACTAACCAAAAAAAAATCATCAACAATAGTTGCAGACATAAATTTAAAAAAAAAAAATAAATAAGGAGAAACAAAACCCAAAAAAATAGCAAAAAAGTAGATAAAAAAATTCACTGACTAAGTTAAAAAGAAAAAGCACAAAAATAAAACAAAAAAATCGAGTGCATTTTATTGTCTTAAATTTTCTATTTATTCACTTTGTAAGCCTTTGAGACTCCTTCGAAGTGGGTGTGAAGGTAGGTTGAACGGTGGGCGTTAAACACAATAAGAAGAGACGGAAAGGGTGAAACCAAAGAATAGAGAAAAAGCGCAAATAATCCTTTCACACTCGAGCTGTTGTTGTTTTGGGTGTGATATATGTGACGCCAACAACAACAACAACAATGAATGTAATAAATTCAGTGTATATATGTGTGTGTGTGTGTGTGTGTGTGTTTGTTTGAGAAGCAGCCCTGTAGGAAAATCAACTAATTTAAAAGTAGTTGATAAAGTAGTTTTTTGTCAACCACAACTAGTTGAAATTCTGACTTTTTTCCATAGAACGAACTAACATATATATTTTCAACTACTTGTTAAATTAGTTAAATTTAAATTATTTTTTAACTACTTTAAAATAAATCACTTGACAACTATTACTGACGGCCTAAAGTAAATAATATTTGATGAAATAACATGGTTAAATATATATAAACTTGTAATCTAATAAAAATTTGCAATTAAAATATGTCAAAATCAGAGTAGTTGCCGCCTTAATATAATTCAAAGTAGTTTATCAATCACTTGTTTTTGAGTAGTATTTCAATTACTTCATATATAATGCAATAACAACTATTTAGAATTGAAGTGGATGCCGCCTTAATATAATTCAAAGTAGTTCATATACTGCTTTATTTTAAATTAGTTTTCCAATTAGTTGTTTTTAAAAACAAGTTAGTTTGTTCCTATAGGGAGGGCTTCCACAAAGCTTAAATCGCTACAAATTGCATCTTTTACGTTGTACAAGCATTTAAAATTTTTAATGTCTTTTGGGCAGAAGACCAGGGTGAATTTGGAAAAATATCAAAGTTATTTTAGAATTTTTCTATAGACCAACTGATTTAAAATTTTTCTATATTAATTAACTGTAATTAAATAAATAGAAATACTTTTTATCTAATCAATTATACGGCGATACCTGAAGCCTTTGTACGGTTGCTTACAAAACAACCGAGTGTATCATCTGTAAGTTATCATTCTACTGAGGAAATTTAAAAAAGTTAATAGAAAAACAAAATTGCTGTGGTTTCAACAAATAGTTTTAAATTTTTCATAGAAAATTGTTGATAAAAAAAAAAGAATGAAATATTTCAAAAAACTATATCGTAGGACGGAAATGACACGTTATCGAAAATGACAAGACGATCAGGTTAATAGTTCATCGGAGGAGGAGAACATAGAGCTATTCTCCTGCCAAAACAATTCTACTCTTAAATATATTCCAGTAAAATAATTAAATTCTGCAACAATAAATTTTAGAATAAGAGAATTTTTCACAATAAATTTGACACAAATTAAATTAAGGGAGTATTCCTGGTTGGCAAACATTTTTTTTTGATTTTTTGTTTTGCATATTTTTATAGCTTGGATATTTGAAAATATCGTCCTAAAAGGGTTTTTTGAAATTCTAAATACTTTAGGAGATATGGCCTTTTTTGTTCAGCAATGTTTTCGCCAAAATGCGATTTGCTTAATTTGGCTACTTTTTGAATGCAACGGTTTAAAGCAACCACCGAATTTCGTTCAACGTGTTCTTTAGTAGGTAATAACTTGTTTGTATACGCATTTTAAAAATAAATTAATACACATTTAAGAGCTTAGATATTCGAATGTTGGCAGCGTTTAGTTCGCTTTGAATTTAGTTCGCTTTGAGCGTCTAAGCCGGACGCGCGCGCGCATACAGTTTTATAAAGTACAATTTTGAGAAACATTTTTGTTTGTGCTAAAGACAATGAATAGAAAAATAATAGAAATAAAAATAAAAAAACACTAGTAGCAATCGAAAAACTCGTCCCTTGAAACGCCAGTTTCGTGGTAACCAACACGAAAGAGATGAGGACACCGAATTCACAAGTACATCGGCAAAAAATTTTAAAATAATGAAAACAAAGACATAAGCATTGATAACAAAACGGAGAATTGCATTTTGGAGTTTTATACAGTTTTCTCAAAGAACGTTTGAAAAGGTCCGAAGCGAGAGCTCTGGCCGCATCAAAAGAAGGTAGAACTGCCCGAAGAGCACAAAGAGCCGCTGAGCCCTCATTTTTTGAAGAAGAGGAAGGTGTTCTTTATGGGGCTGGCATTGCAGATTGATATATGTAAGTATTTCACACAAAAAATAAAAAAAAATATATTATTGCCTAAAATTTTCTTTGAGTTTTTTCAAAATCACGTTTTTTAACTTCGAAGTCACTTTTCTCCAGTTCCACTGAACCGATTTTTATGAAAGTAAGTGCAATTGACGCAGAATTGTCACCATTCTGGTTTTTTCTTCAATCAGAATTTTAAACAATTTTTTACTATATTTTTTACACTTAACTAAAAAAACAGACCCGAAACCGGGTTTTCATTTTTCAATGACCGCCATTTTGCAAAAAATAATCGCAAAATTATGATAGAGATAGCGACCAGAACTACATCTTGAATCTCCCAACCAACAATTATTATCTTTATTTCATCCTAAAGACTTCTTGAAGAGAAATTATTAAGATTGATACACTTACGATTAACTCTAAACGATATCTATAAGATACTTGTAAAACTCTTCTAAGCTCATTTTGGCACTATATAAGTGTGAGTTGTAATTTTCAGAACGCCCTTATATCGGCCTCTTAGAGCTCTGAAACAAGATCAACACTCTATTGAAATATTGTCTTAGATAAGGCTTACAGATCTCTTGTAGATATATACTTTTAAGAAAATTAAGATGTATATACTCATAAGAGAGCTTTATAAGAATTTATGTATATATACAATACTACCAACACTATTTTAATATAACAAAATTTGATGTACCATTTTTTATTATGTTTGTAGGAAATTATTATATCTATAATATTGTATATGCGTGGTGTAATATTTGATCATATAAACGCATAAATTTCATTGCGGTGGAAACTTTATCGTAAGAATCTCATATTGCACCTCGGTTAGAAGCTGTCCCCTTTCGCAAAAACCAACATTAAAAGTTTTATTTAATTAACAAATTATACTATACTCTCAATAAATGCACTAAAACGCAGTTTTAAGAGTTGATGTCTCCATACAAGAGTACAGCTCTTACTACAAAATTAATATACTTAAGTAAGTCACATAGAAGAGTTGTATACTCTACGAGATGAGTGAAAGCGAAATTTTGTAGGGCCACCATTTTTAAAAAGCATTCATTTATGCCAAGCAGAATTAACCCTTACATAACATAAGTGCAAGGCTTACCGTACGTAAAGTGCAGTTAGAAATTGTTCTGTTCTTTCGGAATATTTTTCTTATGAATGAACCAAATTCATTTAACATAATTTGTACATAATTCTGTTCGTTTATGATATAGGTACCCTGAAATTTAAGCTAATTAAATAAAAACCCATTTCTTTTGAAAAATGATACATTTACAAGAAAGGGTTAAGAACATGAATTCAGTTAAATCTTTTGTTGGGGCAAGAACCAACATCTTATTATCAGATTCACACTCTTCTAGTCAGACTGTTTCTCTTATAATCAGAGTGATATTCTTCTAGTCAGACCGTTGCTCAGATCAGATAAGACATCTTTAAATAAAAGCCTTTGAGATGTCTATAAGATTTAAACTATAAAGCTAAAACTCTTCAGGGTTTGGCTCTGATAGCTGAAGTGTTGTAGAAGTCTGTAAGAAATGACTTGTAAGATGCAGCGTCTTCGCAGTAATGCTCTTACGTATATAACACAACTCTCTTAAGCTACTATGAGATAAGGTGAAAGAGAACACTTATAGACAACTAGTTTTGCTGTAAATAATCTGTAAGCGTATTGCTCTTGCTGAAGATTGTTATAGCACGTAATTAAAAACTACAATTTTTCGTCCAGTGCTCAACTCTTAAGAATTGTTGCTTGGGCTAACACCGTTTACTTTTTCCATTTCAGATGATCCAAAGTCGAGTTATCCGGGCGGCAAGCAACATACCTTTTTTTCGACTCCCACTTTGAAGGCCGACAACTTTTTTAAACAGCCCTCGTACAAAGGAAAAAAGAATTTTTTATTTAATTTAATACAATAAAATAAAATTGTATTCTTAATACAATAATAAAAAAAATAGAATTTAAATAACTCTGCGTTTTCAAAGGAGAAGTTTTTCAGAAAGGGTCCAAAAACAGCCTTGCAACCAGGAATACTCCCTTAATGATACTCCAAAGCTCTATATATAAAACAAAGTCATGAAACGTGTACCTAATTCTATAGCTCAAGAACGAAGCGTTTGATTTGCTAAGGGATTTTTTTTTTTGTTGTGTTTTTTTAGGCTGTCCCATTCTACGAACGTTTTATAAATTGTACCGCACCCCCTTTCACTGCCCACAAATCAATAAAATAATATATTTTAGACAATCGTAAATAATTAATAATAATTAAATTTGTTAATTTAGTTTGTATGTACTGTCGGTAGCTGTACTAAACCTGAGTTCCACGCCCCCTTTTGCCGCCTACAAATGAATGAAAATGTTATATTTCAAACGATTTTTGTCCTATTTTGTAATTTAATTCGTAATTATCAACTTACATTTAGGAGACAATGGCCGCTTTGTAGGCAGATGGGCAACATTTTCGATTACAAAATATACCAACGAGTAGTCAAGCTTCCTAGTCAAGCTCAGAAGCTACATTTCCGATTACAAAGTAACAAGTAGTCGAGCTTCCTTCTCCCATACACAAATCCACGTTCAAATTCATATATGAATAACATAGCACAAGTGCACTGCTTTTCATATACGAAATATTGGAGTACTCCGTAAATTTGCCGCTAGGTATTTTGTTGGTATTTCTTCGTTGTTAGTATGATATTTTGCTGTGCAACTCTGACTGCGTAATGCTTGATTTTTTACATAACGCTCGATTTCACTCGCTATAAATTTTCATACCGCGAGCAATATATGAAGTCGATTCTAAATGAGTAATCTCCAAAAAAAAAAATAGTTTTTATGTACTTTAATAATTGTTGAAATTAATAAAGATATGTATATCAGTATCTTTGACCATTTTAATTTATTTATTTATTGGCCAAACAAGGCAATTTACTTATTGCAACTTAATTTATTTTATTTTAATTTTATTTATTTTTTATTTTTTTATTTTTTATTTCTTCTCCGCTTTCCCTTTTTTGGTGTTCGAAGGTGTGCAAATTGAAGTGGGCGCAATCCGCCCATCTGAATGACATAATTTCACGAACACGTCAAAAAGGAGAGGCAAGAAAGAATTAAAAGTAAGAGTACATATACTTAAGGGGGGACATGACATTGGCAGTTTTTTGCAATCTTAATAATTTTGTATTTTAGTAAATATTCTTAAGATTCTAAGATGGAAAAATTTCTACGGATTCAAAAGTTACAGCCGGATTAGTGAGAGCGCATTTTTAATTTTTGCGCTACCTACGTACGGCAGCTGGTATATACTTGTTTTACTTGCTACCTGACTTTTGGTGATTGTTATTTCGTACCTTATAGTAAAGTTATTTGCAAATGTTTCAACTACTTGGTATCACCATAGAAGCTACAGAATTGGATTTTTCCAAAGGAAATGATGCAAATCGTTTGAAATGCTCCAGAGTGAAGGCATAGTAAGTCCTATGAAGCTTCAAAAGAAGCCCGAATTGCTAAACGATTGCAAAAAACTATAAGAAACAGCACAACACAAGATAACGAAGGCATACAGTACGAAGCAGGCATGGCAGATTGAAGGTAACCTGTTTTTTCTTTGTTCACAAACTTTGAACGCGTTTATCTCGAAACCATGTTTTTCGTACTGGTTGCGGCACTAGCGGGTTCATTTTTTGACGAAATTTTTTTTTTTTGTTGTATTTTTTTTAACTTGATTCGCTATCGTATGACTCGAGCTTTTTTTTAAATTCTTTTTTTAGTTTTTTATCAATTTTTAAAGTCAATATTTTTTTCGAAAAAACACACTTTCAAATTTGGAACATCACCAAAAATTGAAAAAAAAATTTATAAAAAAGCTCGTGTCATACGATAACCAATTTTATTAAGATTTAAAAAAGTCATTTTTTTTTTCCAGATCGGACAATTTTTGCAACTCCCAGCGCTGCAACCACGAGGACCCGTTTTTTTCTCTGCCGCCAGTTTGGAGCTCTATAAAACCATGTTGGAGTGAAAAATATATTTTTTTGAATTTGTTCAATTCTCTACAATAATAAAAAAATTTTTTGAAAAATGTTTGTTTTGACTGAGTTATGAATTTTTAAAAAAAGGTCTGTTTTCTCTGCCGCGAATGTCATGTCCCACCTTAAGGTACTTACATACTAATAAGAGGGGAAGAAAAGAAAAAAGATCAAAGGCTGAGTTAATTAGGAAGAGAGAGAGAGAGAGACTTTGATAGACATCGCTTGAACGAGGATTGGGACATGGAAGGTAAGTAATGATCGGATATATTATTAAATTATCTACAACAACGGCTGATGGGTTCATTACTTGCATATTCAATATGATTCTGATATTCTGTTAATAGCCGAGTATGTCTTGTGCGTCTTATGGGGTCAGTGAGGGTAATCTTGTTATAGATGTGTTTGCAGTTAGTTACACCGTTCAGAACATTGAAAGTAAAGTATGAATCCAATACCGTTATTCTTATTGATAGTGTCATCAAATTTAATAGGCTGAGTCTGTGTTCATACAGTGGAAGGCTACAATAATCGCTGGGGTTAAAAGTTTCTCTCAGAGCGAATAGTAAGAATTGCTTTTGAATGGATTCTATCCTATCACAATGGGATTCCAAAGCTGGATACCAAATAATGCAGGCATATTCGAGTATTGGGCGCACTAGCGCAAAGTACGGGGATGTCGTGACCCACACATTCTTTAATTCACATGCTCGTCTTTTAATGAAACCGAGGTGTTTACTGGCTTTGGATACCATCCTATCATAGTGTAGATTAAAGCGCAGTTTTTTGTCCAAGACCACTCCAAGATCAACTACAGGGTCCGCCATCAAACGTTTTTTTTTCAACTAGTGCTTATTTCGTGAATGGTAACACTTAACACATGTCTAATTTGACAGATAATTAGTTTTATCCTTCCGCTGAACGAATATGGTTGTGTATACGTTTGAACAACGCTGGGAAATACCGCCTGCGATCGACTTACAGAAGATGCCGATTTTGCCAAAAAAATCATCTTTTCAGACGAAGCTCATTTTGATCTTGGCGGGTATGTAAACAAGCAAAATTGTCGCATTTGGGCACAGAAAACCCACACGCATACATTGAAAAGCCCATGCACCCAAAACGAGTCACTGTTTGGTGCGGATTTTGGTCCAGAGGCATAATTGGGCCATTTTTCTTCGGAAATGAGCAAGGATTGGACGTTACAGTCAATGGCCATCATTATCGGGCCATGTTGAACGAATTTTTGTTCACAAAAATTGAAGAGGAGGATATTAGCAACATTTTTTTCAACAGGACGGCGCTACATGCCACACAGCCGTAGCTACACTCGATGTTTTGCGCCCTGTTTTTAAAGATCGCATTATCAGCCGCAGAGCTGATGTCGTTTGGCCACCTCGGAGCTGCGATTTGACACCGTTGAACTATTATTTGTGGGTGCCCTCAAAGATAAGTGTTACGCCGACAAGCCAGAGACAATTCACGCTTTAAAGGACAATATTCGTGAAGCCATTGGTGAAATACAGCTGCACACAATCGATAATGTGCTTAAAAATGGGACCGATCGTGTAGGCTACTGCATGGCCAGCCGAGGCAGCCATTTGAATGAAATTATTTTCCATTATTAACCGGAAGGATTGTACATTCAAATAAAAAGATAAATTTGAGAAAAAATTCGGTAGTTTTCTTTTTTTTTTTGCATTTTAAAAAAAAAAAAAAAAGTTATTTGGCGGACCCTTTATATAATTGACCCTGTTAAATTCGATGTGGTTGAGGCGGTAGTTGTGTATAGTATTATTATTTTAAGAAATGCCTTCGAACTCGACTTAAATTACATAAAGGTGCCCTTAATGAATTCTTTATGAAATTTTTACATTTTCGCATGATAATTAAACTTTTGTTTTGGTGTCCAATTATGTGAGCACTGACAATTAAAAGAGATCTTAAAGTACAACTTAATGAAAGATAATAATTCATATTTTAATGAGAAGCAAAAACATTTTTAAATATATCCTTTCTTTTCGTTGAGTTTGCTAAGAAAAGTTCAGCACAATGCACTGTAGGAAGACTTTTGTCACGTGAAGTTTCTTGTAACATTTAAAATTTCTTGTTGTGTTGATAAAGATTAAAGTTTTTGTGCTGTTTTTTGTCACTTAATACGCATTTCTAATTAAATTGCATTTTTTACTTTTCATTAAGATTCTTAAGATTTACAGAAATCAAAAATTCGATGTTGTATGCAGACTTTTGTCCTTCACTGTACATATTTTGTTGTGTCTAAAAAATAGTTTATAGTAACATTATTTTTTAAAATTTAAATAACTTTCAATCATTTTTGTTTGTTAAAAGCTAAAAATTTGTTCTTTTAATTTCTGTTTTTCTATTTATATAGCAAAACAGCAATTTAATTAAAAGAAATGTACTGATATTTCTTCGCATCACTTCGTTTAATTTTCGTGCATACAACTCCATCGCAAACTGTAAGAGTGGAGTGCAGAATTTTTGTGCGGTGTTAGTTTTAACGTTGCTAAACATTTCGTGTTCTGTTGCTGATGGTTGTGTGTTTAAGCATGAATGCGGAAAGGAATTTCGTATTTTAGATGTTGGCTATAAAAACTTTAGAAAATTAAAACAAAAATAAATGAAATGCAAAACTGACAGACATACCTACAAACGTGTTATAGCAAACGAAATTCCGGGAATATGTCAGTAAAACCAACAACAACGCCAACACTTTCAGCAGCGAAGCCTAAAGTAAAGCGTGGCGAATTGAAAAAAAATACTCAATGCCGAAAATTAGATGTTAAAAATAGCTGTGGATGTATGTATTCATGCAGTAGTTTCATTTAAATGTGTGTGTGTGCTTGTGTTTGAAAAATGTTTAAAAATTGTTTAAATTTGAACTCAAACATAACTGTTTTAATCTCAACGACTGTTGCTCCGCGCGCTTACTTAACAGCATGTAAAGCACAAACAGTGCTCAAACCGGAAGTTGCAATAGTTAGTTTTTGCTAAAGAATTGTAAGCAAGCTGAAGAAGGAATTCCTTGTCGAAAACATTTGCTCTAAGAAAGCAAAAGCCAAAACATTTTGAATATCCATCCCTTCACAAACACACACACACACACACACATATATATACAACAACAACTTCATAGTGCACATCCTGCACAGCTTTTCATTAAATTGCATGAGAAGCCAGGAAAAATCCTTCAATCATTCATTCAGTGCAAAAAAAACATATAATAAAAAAAGCACAAAAACAAATTTAAGTAAAAGTTTTAAAACTTTTTCACAACGACTTTTCAATTTCTTATGTGCCACGCCCATTTGTACTGCAGCTGCACTAGAACGAATGTGTATAAGTATGTGTGTATGTATGTGCGGGGGTGTGTGTGTGTGTGTGTTATTCTTTTGGTATTTGCACTGTCACCACATCGTTTTCCCAAAACACGTTGAGTCCAGGCTCGACAAGTGTTGCATTCTTATTCTACTGCTACTTCTTCTTGTGTTGCTTTCTTACTCAGTACGTCATTCACACTCATTTCATTTCGACTGTCTGTGAAACAGCAAATATTTGTACTCTTGCCTACATTTTATGACTGGCTGCTGCAACACTTCCGCTTTTCATTAACAACTTTTCAAACCCACAAACTTTTGTATAACTGTTTTTCCAAGATTGTGTTTTTCTTTTTCGTATCTAACATGACTTGAAGTTGCAATTGCTTAGTTTGTGTCACAACTCTTGCTTGCAACAGCACCAGCTAAAATGTCAGCAAAACTTTTTGTACCAAAGAGTCAACAGAAATTATGGAGCAATTAAGAATGAAGAAGTTTTACAAAGACAATAAAATTAAATACTTAAAAATGAGCAGCATCATATTTAATGCACGCGTAAAAGAGTGCTATAAAAATTGTATAACTTATAAAAGGTTGCATTTTTTAGCATGATTAAAAAAAAGTTCTTCGAATTAGATTTAATTATAAAAGTTCACTTAACGCAGAACGCGTTGTGGGAGTTTTCAACACCTTGATTAAATAGTGCATAAAAAAGTAATATCATATTTTATGAGAGTGAAATAAATAAATGAAATTATAGCTTTCAGAGAGTGTCTTTCTTCATAATATTAAAGATAACGCATTTGAACTTGTTTTATAAGCGAGTCCATATACCTAAAACAAAGGAACATGACTATTTTTTCTTTTTTTAATTAAATTAAAAAAGAAAGAAGAGAATAGAATTTTGATAATCAATGATGATGATGACAACAAATAGTTCTTCATTAAAAAGTCAAAAAAAGCCAAGGTCGCGGCGGCCATTTGGCCGATATTTTGTTCTATACATAATTGAACTATACCAATATTATCATAATAAGAAGAAATGACACTAATTTTCGGCCCTTAAATTTTAACCACCCTTTATATGGACTGCACCTTCTTTCACTGTACATACGAGTAGCGATGCCAAAATGTATAATTTTTTTGCTATCAATTTCATTAATAGCCTTGAAAAAAAATTATAAAGTTAAAAGTGTGTGCATGTTTATTTTTTGGTGCCGTGCCAAATGGCATTATCCCAATCTTACATTTTGGGACTATGTCACACCTTATACAGGGTGTCCCGCAATTGAGTGCAACTATTTACGGAGCTGAAAGGTTATGTCGAGCTGAGCAAAAAATCGTATGAGAAGGGGGGTCTATTTTCACATTCTTAGGAATGTTCCGCATTCAATTGCGGAACACCGTGAATAATGACTTAAGTCTAATTTTTTTACTTGGGATTATGTCACTATAGACCGAGAAAAAAAAAATAGGTAAATCACCTAAGTCTGCTTGGGTAAAGAGAATTGTATGGGAATTATAAACTTATCCTTAATCACCTAAACAATTTATTGTTTAATACATTGCTTTGAAAGCACATACTTCGATACTTTGTCAAAAAAAAAAAAAATATTTGATTCACCTAAGCCCAAAATCCAAATCTACAAAATTCAAAACACAGCTGCGTCATTAGACACACTAGAGAAGGATAGAATTCATAATTTAATGGTTTTTTTTTGTAATAAACCACTTTTAAATGCAAAAGTAACATAAAATAAACTAAAAAACACACTTTAATATTCACACCAGTAAATTTTATTACATTTCATCAACTAAAAGAAAAGAAAAAAATAAAAAAAAAATGTCTTTGCCTGTCGTGCGGAATCGAACCTGGAACTTTTGGTGCCAGTCCATCGTTCTACCCATTGATCCAATCAGCCTTTCTACTACTTGCTGACATAACTGCAGCCTTTTTAGCAGATGCTGTATTACCAGATGCAGTATGTCGAAGTATTATGTTGATAGCCATACAATCAACATAATAGTTTCAGTTGTAATTAATATTGAATCAATCACTCCGCGTAACGAAGGAGTTTGGCTCAATGCGTAGTGTAGTGACTTCATACACAGTGGTATCGGTTGGTTGTGGGTTCGAATCTCAACGGCATACGAAGGTAAAATTTATGTATTTGATATTTAATTTAATTTAATGTTCTTGTTATAATAGACGTCAAGCAGCAAGAAAAGTCGAGCAGCCATTAATTTCTAATAAAAAATCGGTGTTGTTAAAATAAAATTTTGTGTTGTTGCCGATTTTAGTCAAGCAAATCACAGAACGAGAGGTGACAGCTTCAAAAAAAAAGGAAAATAAAAAAAAACCAAAACCCGAAAAAAAGTTATATTTTTGAAATTAAATTTTTTTTTTTAAAGTAGTGTATAAAAAAATTACCAAATACTTGGTTAATTTACCACCCACATAAAAATTGGCAAGTCAGTATGTAAAACTTGGGCGTTTTGATGAAGTACTTGGGAGGCTGAAAACTGCCAAAGTCATCTTATAAATGATACTAGGTTTTTTTTTTTTCAATTTAACATAAGCTTTTTTTTCGGTGTAGAAGGGCCGACATATTCCCAAACCAAAAGCGGTCAAAACTCCCAATTTTTTTGGGATTGTGTCAGCCGTGTAATAGTGACATAATCCCAAGTTCAATATTTTTATGGTTTTCCAAGCAGGGCGTATTTGAAATCAGCGTTACCTTTGCCTTCTTCTTCCTGAATTTGAACAGTCAAACTATATGAAATTGCCTTGTCAATTTCCACATTTTTGAGTCTTTGCAACAACGAAGCAGTGTGTTTGTTTTTGTAAAATATAAGTTGAATGCAATGGAAAGTGTTAAATATACATACATCGCTGCAGCACGCAAAAATAGCAAACTGGTCTAAATTGAAATTATCGAAAAATTGAATCGAGCGATTGTTTTATTCCAAATTGTAACTACCCACTGAACCATAAGCGAAGGTTTTGCGTGAGGTGAGAGTTTTGCGAACGTTTTTGGGTAGAATTTTTATTTATTTTTTTTTATTTTATTATAAATTGCTTGCTATAGAAGATTTAATTCGTAAAAACTTTTCCCATAAATAAATATTGTACTTTTGCGAAATTCATAGAATACTTATTTTGAGTCGAAAAAGAATAATTTTTTCATCAAAAATTTCTCGTAAATGAACCATGTACTTTGTTTTCATTCTAAAATGAGTTCAAAGAAGAATTTTTTTTTTATATCATATCAGTAAGAAATAATTTTTCATAAACGAACCATTTTTTGTTCATAAATGAGTTCAAAATTGATTCATAAATGTTAAACTTTTTTATATTCTAAAATGAGTTAAAAAAGAAAACATTCAAACCTTTATTGATATTTTTATAATAGTAAATTAAAATGTTTAACTTCATATAAACGTCGTATGAACTTGTTCACCAGTGCGAATTGATTCTTGTCATAGAAAGGGAGATGGATGTACTGCTGCACGTATGAAAAACTATTTTTATTTTCATCTTTTATCAAGTCTGTCATAATATTTCAAAATTTCTTTTAAAAATCAAGATCAAACCCAGTTAGAATGAAAACCACGACAACATTTCATGCAAAAGAGTAATCAAATACATAAATTTCCCAATTAATAACTTTACTATTTTGATATTACACACATAAGTTACAAGTTTTTCAAATTTGAAAACAATCACTTATTTCTGAACAAAAAAAATTTCGTATTTGGGAAGCAACTCCGTCCGGCGATTGATAAAAAAAGGGTTTATTTCCGAATACCGAAAATAACTTTTCTTTGGTTCATTTTTTAACTCATTTCCGAACAAAATAAGATTCATTTTTAAGAGGCATTTTAGTCCGACGAATGATACAAAAAGGGTTCATTTATGAGTGCCGAAAATGAACGTTTCTACCCGAAAAGATTCATAATTGAATTCAAAAACGGTAGTTTTGGTTCACTGGGTATATATTAAAGTATGAAATTAAAAAATAAGCCGTAAATATTTCCAATTTAAGGTATTTCCTGTCATACATATGTTAATGACAAAAAAGACTCAAAAAGCGTATGAACATTTATTAAGGTTCATTAACAATTACTTAATAGATTTACAACCAACAAGTTTCATATCAATATTACTCTATTTTACTTATATAAGTCCTCGGCAGTTGTCATTGCTTGAAGATAATGTGCGTACAACCAGAGCCCTAGAAGGCCATAATAGCTATTTGGCGACCCAAATGTCCAAACAAGCCAGTGTTTGGGATTTTATCAAATTATAAGAGATGATGAACTGCAGAAATACAGAGCTGAGCCAAGCACTGGACGAAGCTTTCGACGTGTTTGAGAGACCGAAAAATAAATTTGAGAATAATAGTCATCTAATAGATATGCTCTGGCAAGAGTTGACCTTCAAAAAATGTGCTTATATAACTCCAATAATTTTTCAATTATTAAAGGTTATATTTTTTCGAGCTCAAGGTCAATGCTGCTTTCCGAAGAAAACAATTGAAGAAAAACAACCAACAACAATAATACCCTATATAGAGTATCAATCACATAGCAGACTAGACAGACTGTTTCGTCATTTTCAAAAAAATTATGTTTACATGTTTTTACATTCCATAACAAATACGAAGTAATATCTTCTTAAAGAAAAGTTTGAATTTCTGCTAAACATAAAGAAAGAAAAAGATGAACATAACGGAAACGTAAACATTTTCTAAGGATATTCAATACGATTTTAAAACCATATAGACAATGGAAAATATGCAGCCGGTGCTTTGAAGAAATTGCCGTTGAACATAAAAGAAAAAACGATATTCTGACCTTATATCCTTTTTGCAGGCAAGTTGTTGGAAGGACAGACAAATTTTTTATTTTAAATTTTTTGAATTGCTTTCCTTGATTTTTTTCTTCGCCTTCTAAAAGGGCATCTTTTGATTTTCTTTTGTTTTATGTAATTTCTCATAATATATAACTAAAGGGTGTTTTTTTTAGAGGTATAGAACTTCGAATTGAAATAAAACACAAGAAAATCGTTTTAATGTCCATCAATTTGGCTTTATTGGAAGGATAATTTTATGCCATTAATGTTTAAATATGAATTCGGGCATGTGGCCTCCGCGGCTGGCTCGAATAAATCTAATTCTACAGGTCCAATTTTCAACCACTTTTCGAGCATATGGGGCCGTATGTCGGCAATAACGCTACGAATGTTGGCTTCCAAGTCCCCTAACGTTTCTGGTTTGCTGGCGTAGACGAGCGACTTCACATATCCCCAAAGAAAATAATCCAATGGTGTCAAATCACACGATCTTGGTGGGCAATTGACAGGTCCATTCCGCGAAATTATGCGCTCATCGAATGTTTCCTTCAATAAATCGATTGTGACGTGCGCTGTGTGGCATGTAGCGCCGTCTTGTTGGAACCACAACTCATCCACATTCATGCCATCCAATTCGGGAACAAAATAGTCGGTTATCATGGCTCTATACCGGTCTCCATTAACGGTAACTGACTCTCCAGCATTATTTCGGAAGAAGAATGGCCCAATGACTCCACCAGCCCATAGAGCACACCAAACAGTCAGTTTTTGTGGATGTAATGGCGTCTCAAGGGTCTCATGTGGATTCTCTTCACTCCAAATGCGGCAATTTTGCTTGTTGACGTAGCCATTCAACCAAAAATGAGCCTCATCACTGAACAAAATTTTGCGATAAAAATCAGCATCGAGATCAATCTCATTTTCGGCCCATACACCAAAATCACGACGCATTGCATGGTCTCGCGGCTTTAATTCTTGCACAAGCTGGATCTTGTAAGGTCGCAAGCCAAGATCTTTGCGCAAAATCTTCCATAAAGTTGATGGACAAAGCTCCAATTGCTGTGCACGGTGGCGAATCGATTCATTCGGGTCCTCTTCAACATTTTGCTCTACAGCGGCAATTGTTTCTTCGGTGCGCACTGTTCGACGTCTCTGCGGATGCGTATTATCACATAGAGTAAACGTAGTGCGAAAACGATCCATGGTTAACCGAATTAATTGCTCTGATGGACGATTATGTCGACCATAAAATGGACGGAGCTTGCGGTAAACTTCGCGAACTGAACCATTATTTTCGAAATAAATTTGCACGATTTGCAAGCGTTGTTATTTTGTCAACCTGTTCATGATGAAATGGCAAACCAAACTGAACATAAATGACATTAGAGTTGCCAGATTTGACCACAAAATGCCAGTTTTATCTCTATTCGAAAAACAAACCTCTAAAAAAAACACCCTTTACAATAACTTTATATTATACAGGGTGTCCCAGACTTAGAGTATTATAATGTGGGGGCTGATTCCTCGTGATGAGGCTAGCAAAAAATCGTATGGGTGGGGGTGGTCGCAAATGCCCCCCTAGGGGGCTAGGAGTGAAAAACAAAAAAAATAGGTGTCGTTACGTTTTAATCCATAGCTAACATATCCCTGCAACGATTAAAAAAAACCATAACTTTTTGAAAAGAAAATTAAATTTGCTTTAAATTAATAGACCAAAGTTTTTCCATAAAGTCATAAACAAAAAATGTATAAGCATCTGAAGTCAAAAAATAGGTTTTTTTCTTTAAAAATTCAACTTTCAAGGCAATTTTCTCAGAAAAAAACCCAAATGTTTTATTATTTTTTATGACGCAGTTTTTTTCCTTGGTCAATTCTCTAAAAAACCCGTCATACATTGTTTATACTTCAGAGATAATATTGTTTGTAAATCTAACTGTTTTACTAGTTATTGTTAGCAACAAAAAAACAAAGTCGTTTGCTTGCATTAAGTACCTCAGTGGGAGGAAAAAGTGGTAAGATCGGAAAATCGATTTTATACAAACAATATTATCTCTGAAGTATAAACAATGTATGACGGGTTTTTAGAGAATTGACCAAGGAAAAAAACTGCGTCATAAAAAATAATAAAACATTTGGGTTTTTTCTGAGAAAATTGCCTTGAAAGTTGAATTTTTAAAGAAAAAAACCTATTTTTTGACTTCAGATGCTTATACATTTTTTGTTTATGACTTTATGGAAAAACTTTGCACTATTAACTTAAAGCAAATTTAATTTTCTTTTCAAAAAGTTATGGTTTTTTTTAATCGTTGCAGGGATATGTTAGCTATGGATTAAAACGTAACGACACCTATTTTTTTTGTTTTTCACTCCTAGCCCCCTAGGGGGGCATTTGCGACCACCCCCACCCATACGATTTTTTGCTCGCCTCATCACGAGGAATCAGCCCCCACATTATAATACTCTAAGTCTGGGACACCCTGTATTTTAATTATGTAGCAATTAATATTGAAATAATACTATTATTAAAAATAAATGTTTAAAAAAGACAATTGGGTTTTTGTCACTGTATAGAAACGGACAAAAATAAAAATTGAGATTATGCCACTTGGGGTTATGTCAGGGTACCTTATTTTTTTAATTAACATTATATATATATAATTTCACAACTAATGGTAGAAAGCTAAAACTTGCGTCGGCAGTCTTGACGACTGCACCCCGGTTTTTTTTTTATTTATGAAATGTTTATTTCAAAGTTAGAAGTAATAAAAATATATTGCTATATAAAAAAGTTAATAAGCATGACTTTCAAATGATACAATTATATATGCAATTATACAATTATATATAACCTTGTTTGGTTAAATAAATAAAATAAAGTAAACTTGCACCACCCTTTTTTAATCGTCAACTTTATTGAGTTAAACCATCTATAGTCGAATGTGGGTTATAGAGTCAACTGATGAAATTTTACATAAGTTTTCATAAGTTTCATATGTTCATGAAGCATGACAAACTGTACCTTTATTTAACTACTCCAAGTACTTTAGTGCTCTCCAGCAATTAAGAACTCTTTTGTACAAGTCTTCTTTATACTCAAATGGTATCCAAATTCACCACAACTTACCTTACACACTTTCCGTATAATTCGACACCTTTTCTGCTTTTGCCATGTCAGAAGTCAAGTCAATAGTGGTTTGTTTTTACGTTTTAAGCAGAGCTCCCACATTTGAATGCTTTCAATAAAATTCAACCCTCTTGAAAGTTATGGCAACAGTTTCCGCTTTCAAATGAAATTCCCAACCGAACTAATTTGAATTTCGCTAAAGTGATGGCGGTGTTGGTGAGATACACCAACAATTAAAGCGATGCAGACGATAAAATCGCAATAAAAATAATACACGAAATTTGCATTTTAAAAATGGCTACCCCAGCACAACGTGCGCTCCAGTGTTGCATACACACATGCATGTGTGAGTTCAAAAAAAAAAAAGGGCAGCACTGAAAATTGCACAGAAAAAAGAAGCAAACAAAAACAGTTGCAAAAATAACGGGTTCGACGCAATTTTAATATTTTTTGTTTTTTTTTTTCATTCTATCTTATTTCTTTGGAAATTTTATGCAGAATGACAATTTGTAGAGCGTCAGCAGAGCAGCGAGCGGCACATTGGCCACATGCGGCCACATGCAGCAGACAACAAATGAGCGACGAACAAATAATTTAATTAAAAAACTTTTGCAATTAAATGCAAAATTGGTTTCAATTTGGTTTTTAACATTTTTTACGCTTGAAAAATAATTTTTTTTTTAAAAAAAAAGTCTTTTTGAACAATTTGCCTTGTCAGATATTTTCTTTGGATACAGCTGAGCACCGCAGTAAGTAGAGAGTGATGCGTAATGGGCGCTATTGACAACGATTGAGAGTGACTTATGTGTCGCAGGCTTTATTTATTTATTTTTTATTTTTTGCAAGGTTATAAAATGTTGTTAACCTTTTGGGATTGCCTACTGTTATCAAGTTTCAAACGGCAGCAACAACAACAGCAACGTTAAACGATTTTGCAGTTAAAAAAAGAGGGGATCAGAATTAACCTTCAAAATGTGTGAAATGTGTTTGGCTAAAATGCTGATAAGGACTAAATGGAAAAAGCAAAATCCTTTGACACATTTGAACGTGTAACATGCGTGGTCTTCCGATCACAAATATACTGAATGGTTACTCCGAATAATTTTGTGTGGTTGACCTGAACGCAGTAGAATTCTCTGGATTTATATTTAAATGTAAACCACCCAAGAGACTCACTCCACTCCACATCAACCCACACACAACACACAACACTTGGCCTAGACTGCAACCGTAAAAGTTTCATTGCCCATATTGTGTGAGTATAACGGTTAATGTGAGGTTGTGAGAGGGTGTGCGTAGACGTGTGGGTGTGAGTTAAATGATCCCTATCAGGAAAGTCATAAATTTCGATGTTGATGCTTTTGTGGACATTTAAATTATCTCGTTTGTATTTAAATCAGTGCTTCTCTACATGCATATATGTGTACTTGGTATGCGTGTGTGTGCGTGCTTGTGTGTTTGTGTCTCTGGTTGACTGAGTGCTCTAAGTGTGCTTGTGTATATGTGACAGAATATAAAGCTTGCAGAGGCAACACAGTCTTTATTGTAAAACACATAACTACAATATATTGTACAGTGGTGCAAATTGTACCCGCAGGCATTGCAAAAAATTGTTTCGCATGCTCGTTATACGAAATGTATTAATATCTTTTTTCTCTACGTACAATAAAAAGATTTACGTTTGTTGTTAAATGCGCCACAAAAAAAAAAAAAAAAAAAACAGAAAGCTTGTGTTGGACTTTAAGGATGTCTTGCTGTAAGTTCAGTTTACAGTTAGGCCGAAGGCTAAAATTTCAAAAGAAGAAAATTCCACACTTTGTACAAATTTATTGTAGTAATTATTTTAACAGTGTTAATTATTGACAGATATTACCTTTGTACTTAATTCAGTACAAAAGTTTATTAAAATTGGATTAAAATTGCTCAAATTGTTACCTGCCTTTGACCATATCGTTTGATAAGTAAGTGCCGAATAATTGTTAAGTATGTATTTGACAAGATGAAAGTCGTAGTTTTCATTTTTCTCCCACATTTATTAATTAAATTTTATTTCATGTAAAACCATCGGAATTAATGAATTTTTTAAGTTAAAACAATTGTAACTCAAGCATATAAGTACCAGCCAAGTTGATAAATTCGGTCAGTGGTCAATATTGGGCCATAATGAAAACTTAAAATGTAGTCATACCTTTGCCCTCATGCAAAACTGGGAACGAGTAAAGCAAAACAGCTGTTACATGAATCTATCAAATATCCGTTAGATAGTTTAGATCCGTTAATAGATAAATATTAATAAATAAAAAAAAAAGACTAAAAGAGCAAAAATCAGATCGAAAATCAATTTGCGGCGGCAGCCAACTTGCACCTGATTTTACCATTTTTATAAAGCCATTTTTATTGAAAGATGGGCGTAGTTTTTATTCGATTTCCACAAATTTCAAACTCTAGGTGCATACATTGGCGAAACTAGCGGGAGGAGAGTGTAGAATACCTCCTTACGACAACAACAACAGCACAGGTATTCTACCATCTCTCCCCTCTATTTTTTACAGTCGGCTTTTTCGATATTATTGCTGAAATTTTTTTAAAATATTAATTTTTATTTACAATACTTATGAACGGACCAAAGCCATTTCTATATTGCTATTTTTGGCTATTTTGACGTTAAACGTTTTCATTTCACGTCTTCATCCCGACACATCAGTAGAAAATATATTGACAATTGTCAAGGCAATCCAAGTTAGTGAACTCAAATGCATTCTGTTCATGCAAAGAAATTAGTGATAAGCCTTCCAATGCTTCTTTTATTTTATCAGTTGTAGCCGATGATTTTACAACTGTTCTTAACTCTAACTTGTGGGCCGATAATTTTCTTGTTACTGAGTTCAAGCCGAAAAATAAGTCAAGCCGTCCGCTAGACTCAAAAAGAGGCTGTCCCTTTACTATCAAAATGTAAGGGGACTACGTTCTAAGACGCAGAGCTTATTTCTATCAACTCAAAATTGCTCTGAGGATATTATCGCGTTAACAGAAACGTGGCTGAATGGAAGCATTACTGATTTGGAATTGTTTGACAATAGTTTTCAAGTTTTTAGAAAAGACAGATACACTGATAATATTTCTTCTGTCGGTGGTGGTAACTCCGCCAGGGTTGCGCCTGCCTGTCCCAAGCCAGGATAAAGGAGGAGGTTTGTTTGTAGGATACGTCCTGCAAACATAAAAACTGATAGGGCCAACCAAGAGCTCGGGGTGGCGCCCATCTTGGTAGCAGGTCATATTTGGTATATCGATATGAAACAAGCCTGCGAAGGTATAGCAATTGACCTTAAAACTTGTTAGTACGGGGACAGTCTTTACCCGTCAGATGGGGTAGACCCTATCTATCTACCGCATGGAGACCTTAATTCGGCTGGAAATACTGGATGTGAAGTGTTGGCATGTGTGCGTCAAAGTGTCAACTCTTCGGCTTTCCGAAGTGTTGCTTGTCAAGAGTTTGACTCGCACCCTCAAACTGGCACGGCAGTCACTGAGGGAAGTGTTGACGTTGGTTGTTTTAACTAAGGGTTCTCATACTGAGCACGGCAGTCCCTGAGAACAATGGCCAATACTCTATGTCTGGATGGTGTAATCCGAACGGCCAAAGTAAGAGTGGCAATTGCAAAGGTCCTCCAAAGTAGGTACCGGCCATGCGCAATAATTTTCCAGTTGAGTCGGCAGCTGCAAGTTGTTAGACTAGCCTTTAAGTGCTCATTGAACACAGCCATGCATAAGAATGCACATTTTCATAATTGCATTTGTGTATTCTTGGTCTTTTTGCGGGGATGTTGTGGTTCCTCATCTGTCGGGATCGAGTTGCCCAGATGACTGTCGTGGGCTGGTCCTTCGGGGAGTCTCGTACTGGTTATGGTTGTGTGAGTGCTACACAGGTCTAGATTGACCGGCGGGGTCGCGCAATGGTACGGCCGGGCTGGCATATCTGTCTTAATATGCAAGAGATTGGGTAGGTCTCGTCTCCACAAGTAGATGGATGGAAGTACGTCGCTACGGAAGTCTAAACTGGTACTGCTATTACGGGCAGTATGTAATTATTCATAATGCTCCTAATCAGCAGGGCACTGGGTGATGCTTTGTGTTTGTGAAACAGCTTCCATGTTCGTGTTGCCACACCGGATGCCCCGTATGTTTTATTTGTTAAAACGTAAACGGGTCCGTGTTGTGGTTCAACACAAAGTTCGTGGTTGTCTGTTTCATGAACTATTACCCTAGGTTTTAGATAACCCAAGTTGCTTAAGCCTAACGGCAGGCGCACTTGTTAATCTTAAATTGAATTGTCGGTGGTGGTGTCCTTTTGGCTGTAAGGAACTGCTTTGTCAGTTTTATTGTGGACATTTCCTGCTCTTCTAATATTGAACTAATTTGCGTTAAAGTTATACATTGAAACTCTAATGTATATGTTATTAATGCGTATGTTCCTCCTAAGAGTAGTGTAGAGGTCTATGCAAGCCTTGCGCAGTGCATAGATTACATAATTGATTTACTTGACGTTAATGACGACATTTTATTATTGGGCGATTTAATCTACCTGATTTAAAATGGCATTCTTCTGACGATGATACGTACTATTGTGCATCTAATTCGAAGACCCGCCAAGAACATATATTCGTTGATAATATATGTTCAGACTTACAACAAGTGAGTTGTATTTATAATAGTCTTGAAAGATTTCTTGACCTGGTCTTAACTACAGACAGTAAGAATGTTGTTGTTAAGAGGGCCTTTTATGCTCTAACTATTGATGAATATCATCCACCATTGAGTATTTGGTACAAATCCGACAGAACATATATAGTAAATTCTAATTCAGCAGATAAGTTTTATGATTTCAATTTTCAAAGAGCTGACTTTTTGAAGTTGAATCAGTTGCTTCATGGTAAACTTAATGCAATTTTAGAATACATAAATGGAAATTGCCTTGATGACTCCATACATTTTTTTTATATGGAACTCTTTGCTGTGTTTTCTCAATCCGTACCTTATAGTCTCAAATTTGCTAGGAATTCTGCGTACCCTTGGTACACAAAGGATTTAAAGACTCTTCGCAACAACAGGAATAGGGCATGGAAGAAATAAGTCTGTAGCTTAGGCTCAAACGACCTAGAAACTTACAAACGTTTGTTTCTGGAATTTGAAAATCGCTCAGCTACATTATATCACGAATATTTAGATAATGTTAAGCTGAGAATATTGACAGATCCAAAGAAATTTTGGGGATTCGTAAACACAAAGAAGAAATGTAATGCATTTCCTTCTTCATTTAGAACTCCTGAACTCCTATTCGCAAATCTTTTTAAAGAATCATTCTGTTTAGATTCTTTTAATCCTGTTAAAGAGTACTTTGAATATATGAATTCCGAACCCAGAGTATCTTAGGAACATATATCCTTCACTCCAGAGGATATTTTAATGTATATTAGATCGATCGATGAGGATTTTGGCGCTGGACCTGACGGTGTTCCTGCCGCAGTGTCAACACAATGCGGTTCCATTTTGAGTCAACCACTTTCTTTATTATTCAATAAATCTATTAACGATAGTCATTTTCCACTTTTTTGGAAAAAATCATTTATAAGTCCTATTTTTAAAAAAGGTTGCAGGAACGATGTCAGTGACTATAGGCCTATTGCTAAGCTCTCATCGATTCCAAAACTTTTTGAGCAGATGGTGTATGATCGGGTGAAAATTCACTGTGGGGAAGTCATAACAACTCGTCAGCATGGTTTTGTAAATGGCAGATCCACTGTGTCTAATCTTCTCGATTTTACAACATTCTGCTTAAATTCTATTGATTCTCGTAGCCAGGTCGATTGTGTTTACACTGACTTTAGTAAGGCATTTGATAAACTACCACACAATCAAATCTTATTTAAACTTAATTTAATGAGATTTCCACAATATTTTGTCAACTGGATGAAATCGTATTTGGTGGAGCGATCTTACCAAATACGTTTTCGAGACGTATTGTCTTCTGAATTTATTGCTGAATCAGGTGTTCCTCAGGGTAGCCACCTTGGTCTTCTTCTGTTTATTTTAGCTATCAATGATGTAACTCACGTCGTTGAACACTCTCATCTGCTTATTTATGCCGATGATATGAAAATATACAGAACGATTAATTCTAGAGATAATTCAGATCTACTCCAGTCTGATCTAAAATCCTTTGAAGTTCGGTGTTCTAAAAATAATATGTTTTTAAATCCAGATAAATGCCAAACTATGACCTTTTCGCGAAAAGGGAATAATTTTATTTTTGATTATAAGATTAAAGATACTGCCTTGAGTCGTGTAGACACCGTCAAAGCCCTAGGTATATGCATGGATTCTAAGCTGTCGTTTAACATTCATATTGATAATAATTGTAAAAAAGCATCTTCAATGCTTGGTTTTATAAAACGCTGGGCCAAAGAATTTAATAGCATGATTACAACTACAACGTTGTATTATGCAATCGTGCGTCCTCACTTAGAGTATGCATGTCAAGTTTGGTCCCCAAGTTACAATGTGCATGTTGATCGAATAGAAAGAATCCAAAAACGTTTTGTTCAGTTTGCTCTAAGGGGCTTAAGTGTAACTGACATATTAGACCTTCCACCTTATGAGGATCGTTTAAAACTATTAAAAATGCAGTCAGTCTTTAAGTGATCGAAGGAAATCTGCAGATATCGTATATTTACACCAACTTATAACAGGTGTATTCGATTGAGAACTTCTTTCTCACATAATTTTTAACACTAACCGTAGCAGCAGTAGAAATGCCAACAATTTAATTCATTTACCATTTAGTAGAACAAACTATATGGTTGCTGTTCCTTTAAACCACATGAGTACCTTTATTAACAATTGTAGCGTTTTCGATGTTAATTTGTCAAAAGGTCAACTCAAAAGTAGATTAAAACCGGTTGTGTAATTAGATCTATTATATGTATGGTTAGTTGTTATGTCTTGTGTTGTCCCTGAGCCCAACTCATTCATTGGTGGGTACATTTTTCCCACATTTACTTTTTTGGCGTCACTGGTATCCGGAACATTGATATTGTTCAATGATTTTGGGTTCGTGGCCTTCAATTGGTTAATGCTGAGGAAGTGCGAAAAAGCTGTAGGAACTGAATTCTATTGTTATTGCATGTTTATTTTGATTCTCATTATACCCAAAGCCAACTTCAGTCGGCCAATTAACTTTCAGCGCTACTTTAAATCAACCTAAGTCGGCCAATTTGCATTTAGGCGTGAGCTTAACCAACTGCATTCAATCTCAAAACGCAAATGCAATAACATTTTTATTTTTAGTCGGTCATTTCTTTATCTATGCAAATTTATGAATTCAAGATTGCTAACTAAAAAAAAGCACACACAATTAAAAATTCCACACAGAATCCCACAGCCATTAAAATATATCAGAAAAAAATCCTTAGCTTAGCACTCAAAATATTGTTTTCTAGTCATCTGATTTTGCCAGTAATATGACAGGTGTTCTTAACCCTAGAATACTAACCTGCGTAAAATGTATTCACTCCTAACGAGTAATATAACGTATAGTGAACTTAAGGTTAGTATTCCAGGGTTAATGGCGCTCAGCAAAAACTTTCTGAACTACTTTGGTTTCGAAAGATACCATATAAGTATTCCATGCCAACCTCATCGAATGAATACTTATGTAGAACACGGCTGTGAGTCTAGCCATATTATTGTTGATTATTTTCAATAGTTAAAGAACTTTATGCAGTAATTAAATTGCTGCAGTCAAAATAGCAAATTCGTAAATTTATTTCTTTTTTAAGCACTAACTGTTTTCGGAAAATCAAACAGTCGCTGCATAAGCAGAAGCAGAAAACTAGTTTCAATAGTTTGCAAAGTGCTTTGGCAGTCGACAACTTCGGCAGTCGTCGTTTTGATTAACTGAAACTGTTGAAAAAACGGAAAGTCGAAGCAGCAGCAGTTGTTGAACTTTCGTAAGTCGAAGTAGCATAAGTTTTTAAACAGTCGTTTTGCGCCCTTAATTTCTGGTTATTCTTTCTAACTTTTGTACAATTAAAATAAAAATGCAATCATAATAATAACAAAATTGAAAAAAATTTAATAAAGCGAGCGATCAAACTAAAGTTAGAAATAATAAGCAAAAATCATAAACACAAAATAGTCTGCTACGACTGTTGAAAAACTGATGCTGCGTCGACTTACGAAAGCTGAACAACTGGTGCTGCTTCGACTTTCGATTTTGCGAACAGTTTCAGTCAATCAAAACGATGACTGCCGAAGTTGTCGACTGCGAAAGCACTTTGCAAACGATTGAAAATAGTTTTCTGCTTTTGCTTATGCTGCAACTGTTTGATTTTTCGAAAGCACAAGTTAAAGCAGTAGCAGGAGCCTTGAAAAAAACTGAAAGTTTGTTTGGCTTTATGTCTTTTTTTCATCCAGTACAAAAAGATATTCACCTTTTATATGCAAACTTTTGGATATTGAAAATACGTTAAGGTTAGGTAAATTGTCAAAAACAAGATGAAAAGCGCGGGCTGAATCAGTGAAATCTGTATGGGCATCGTTTAATGTAATTATTGATGTTCAAAGCGAAATTTCCCAAAGCTCTGAAAAATTTGACATGTGAACCCAAAATGCTGCATATTCTCTTTCAAACCGACTCATTTCTGTAGATTTTATTGCTAGTCTTTTTTTATGAAAAATGTTCTAGTAAAAATGAAACTCCTGACTGAATCTCTTAAAGCCGTTGAACTAAATATTTTAGATGGTATGAAATTTGTATTCTGTACCCTTAAACCACTGGAAAAAATAAATTCTGATTCTGAAAGTATTGATAACCTAATTTACAGTGGGGTGGCATTGTTAAAAATCTTTTAATATTGATGCTGAAAAGGAACTTTCAATTCGTCATTGCTGTCGTCTTGCGCTTAAACGTTTGAATAAAAACAATAAAAACGAGGCTCATTTTTCGATGAACGGTGAGAGAATTTTAACTTGTGTTGGATAAGATAGCCTCAGTTATGCAAGATAATTTAAGCAGTTGCTTGTAAGCGATTAGATAAGCTTTTTTATGAATTCTTTAATCTAATTTCGTCTTCGACAAACTTGACTCAAAATCGCATTTTAAAATGAATGCAATTGTTACCAAAAAATTGTAGAATTATAAATAAAAATTGTTGAATTACTTGAATTAAAAGCGGATTTTGAAGTATTCTATGATATCTGCGAAGGCGTGGACACTGTATTGGGTGTAGTCAATGTTTCAGAAAACAATAAAAAAATCACTCTCTGCAGTTAACAAAATGTCTCATTTACTGTGCACAGCAACGGTTACTGTTGCAGGTACTGTTGTGTAAACTTTTAGCAAATTAAAATTTTTTAAGAACAACGCAAGCTGAATCACGTCTTAATAATTTACCAATACTTTTATCAGAAAAGGATAGAATTGATCTCATTAATAATGATCTCATAATAAAATTTATAAAACTTATAAATACAATTATTGTTTCCTTAATTAAAACATTATTTGTAGTTTTATTAATTTAAATAATTAAAAAAAAAGAATTAATGAAATAGTACAGCTCTGTTCATTTTTCCTTACATATTAACCAATAAATTATTAAAAAAAAAAACAAAAATAAATTTGAAATATGATTCTATATTGTTTAAATACTATAATTTTCTTTTCATTTAAAGATAGAACGATATGGCAACTATCTTTAAGATTTATAAATATTGGTCGAACGCAAGCGTAACTTTTGTTATTTCGATTATTTTGTATAAAAAAAGTCGGGACTTTAGGGTATTCAGTCGGCCAAAATACCAAGCTATCCCCCCTCCCCCCTCCCCCTCCCCCTTTCCCAACAAATATGTACAAAATTTTAATACAATAGATTAAACCGTTTCGATAAAGTCACTTTGTATTAGCTTTCCTCTGATTCGGCTCACTTTCGAATTAATCTTCTTTACTCTTTAGATAGAAGCTTATAAAGGGTGGCTAAATTTTAAGGGCCGATGTTGAATGTGAACCACACCTAAACGTCAAGTTTTTTTCTGCATTTCATTTGACTTTCTCAAATTCAGACTAACTCAATTTGAACCATGGAAAGATAGACAATCGAGCAACACGTTAAAGTTATTCAGGCTTATTATGAAAATAGGCGTTCAACTCAAAATGCATATCGTGCACTTCGTGATTTTTTCGGTCAATTTAATAGTCCAAATGTGCGTACAATCGGAAAAATCGTGCAAAAATTTGAGCAAACCGGATCGGTAGGAGATGTGAAAACACCAGTGCATGCTCGTACAGCTCGTACTGCAGAAAATATTGCTGCTGTTCGCGATAGTGTGGCTGAAGAGCAGTCCACCTCAACTCGTCGTCGTGCCCAACAATTGCACCTCTCACGCTCGTCGTTGATGAACATTATGCATAAAGACTTGCATTTATACGCTTACAAGGTGCAATTGACTCAAGAACTAAAGCCTCTTGACCATTTTAAGCGGCATCAATGGTCAGAATGGTGGCAAGAAATGGCAACAGTGGATGATGAATTTTCGAAGAAAATCATCTTCAGTGATGAGGCACATTTTCACCTCAGTGGATTCGTCAATAAGCAGAATTGCCGCATTTCGCATTTGGGAGAATGATAATCCAAGAGTGATTGTCGAAAAACCAATGCACCCACAAAGAGTGACTGTTTGGTGCGGTTTATGGGCTGGCGGCATCATCGGGCCGTATTTTTTCCAAAATGAGGCCGGTCAGGCAGTTACTGTGAATGGTGTTCGCTATCGTGAGATGATAACGAACTTTTTATGGCCCGAATTGGAAGATATGAATGTGGACGATATGTGGTTTCAACAGGACGGTGCCACTTGCCACACAGCGAACGAAACAATGGCTCTTTTGCGCAACAAATTCAATGGCCGTGTTCTCATCTCACGTGGTGGCGATGTCAATTGACCGCCAAGATCATGTGATTTGACACCGTTGGACTTCTTTCTTTGGAGTTATTTGAAAGAAAATGTGTACGTCGATAAGCCAGCAACAATTCAAGAGCTAAAGGATGAGATAATTCGGCACATTAACGGCATAGAACCTCACTTATGCCTCAGCGTCATCGAAAATTTGGACCATCGGATGGAGGTGTGCCGCCAAGGTTGCGACGGCCATTTGGCCTATGTTTTATTCCATGCATAATTGAACCATACCAATATTATCATAATAAAAAGAAATGACAATAATTTCCTAAACGATTTGTGTCTTATTCAAAATCAACATCGGCCCTTAAAATTTAACTACCCCTTATTACTACTTTCCTACTGCCTTTTCTTAAAAAAAAAAAAATACTTTTATGCTGAATTTACTACCTTCCTACAAATTCTTTGCTACTAAAGAGTAGACAAGTAAAAGTTTTCAACCGTTTGACTAATAGATGCAGGTTTTAGGCTCACTGAAAGTTTGACTGATACGATATATTTTAAAAAGTTAATTTTCGCTCTTGCAGTAAATAAGATAAAAATCTTAACAACTTAACTTTTTGTTAAACAAATCGTCATAATAAAACTCTCAAACTGTTATTTTACTTTAATTAACTATAAATACTCTCATTAACCTTGGCTGTAAGATTCTCTTGAAGCAACAGATTTATATGACTGTAATTAATGCTAATTTTATACTATCTATTCAAGCGTAAACATTATTGCTTTAATTAAAGGTTCCTAACATTCTCTACGGCTAAAATAAATTAATTAAATCAATTAACTGCGCATCAAGTAACGCCTTGCTTGCTTCTTAACGCTCTATTTGCAATTATATTTAACAATGTCAATATTCTCGTTAGTTGCTTTAATTCACTTATTGTCACCTTGACGGCAACATAGTTGTTTAATTCTCAATTAATTAGTTCTTTTACACTTACAAACAAGTGTTAAAGAGTTAAAGAGTTCAGTAGTGTCTCCCTTTCTATACAGAATATGAAATTAATACTGAAGTGTGATCAAATTAAAAATTTAACACATTTAAAATATAAATTCAAAATTGTATTTAATTATTGCAATTTGAATAAGTTTCTTCAAATTTGTCATGAATTGGGAGTAAAACATAAGTTGTGGTTATTTTTATGTCGCATATAACAAATTGTTGTTCAATTTCACTATAATGTAGTCTATACATCTTTTATTCAACCTAAGGCAGTTTATTGAAAAATTATGGTAATTAATTGGTTATTGTCGGAAATGATTGTGAGAGTTTAAATACTTTTGTACTTTATTATGAGACTCTTATAATTTCGTCATGAACCGGAAATACGAGTATTCCGTAATAATTCGACCTTATTTTAAAAAATATAAGATAACTCAACTGTTAAATCATCTAAACGTCAATATTTTATGAACAAATTAAATTCTACATTGCCTTCCAAAAGGCTTTGGAACAATTTAAGACAGGCTTGGGGTATGCAGTGTTATACCTGATATTTGTGACATTGATTCTGACATTCTAAATGACTATGTTATTGTTAGTTCAGGGTCTTTTAATAATTTGTCGACTAGTTTTTCATATACTTTACCTTCTGCAAGTTTGTTTAATTTTGAGTTTGTTTTGGTGTTAGTGAGAGTGACGTTGCTCGTTGTCTTAATAAAGTAAAATCAAATGCCGTGGATGAAGATGGTATATCTATTAAATTCATTAAAATTATATTATCGCACATTTGGAGTCTATTAATCCACATTCTAAATCACTGTTTCACAAGCTGGAAATCAACCAGAACCCTGAGTTCTGGAAATCAGCGTCAATTGTTCCCATTGCTGAAAAACCCAATGGCCGTGATCCATCTGACTTTCGGCCTGTAAGCCTGCTATCATCGTTATCTAAAGTACTTGAGTCTCTCATGGCGGTACAAATCTTGGAACACATTAGAAAATATGATCTTATGTCTCCATTTCAGTCTGGCTTTCGAAAGGCTTTCATTCTTTCTTTATAATGCCTGTTATTTATCTTAATGGTATCGAATTGAACTTTGTTGATAAAGTGAAGAATCTTGTTTACCACATTAACTCCTCACTTTCCTGCTTAAACCATATTAATTCTGCTAATATCAAGTAAGGTCTACTTTGTCCTGCGGAACTTGAGGTGGACTGCGTCATTTGTTCCGATTGCAACTAGGAAAAAGTTATTACAGCAGCTCAATATGCTTATCATATCTTACTCAGATGTTGTATATAGTAGTATGGATTCCAGGTCTAAGCTAAAGTTACAACATGCTTTTAACAACGCAGTTAGGTAGGATTATGGTCTTCAGAACTTTGACCGCATCAGTCACATGGTCAATCAAATACTCGGTTGCAATATTTTTGAGTACCTGGATGCTAGGAACTGCATATTCTTTGAATTTGATACACACTAAAACTCCAAATTACCGGTATGAGAAGCTTCAATTTTGTAGATCCAATAGAAACTTGAACCTCAATATTCCTGTTTATAATTATTTGAACTCCAACAGACTTTTTTTTTTTTGTGAACGCTATCAGATTGTGGAATTCGCTGCCTGTTAGAATTAAAAGTATTCCTCAGAAGCACACCTTTAAGCATGAAATTTTTCTATACTTTTCTTAATATTATCTCTACGTCTTTCTATCATCACATATATAATTAATTTTTAAGCTCTGAGTTGTTACTTATTTGTTTTTTGTTGTTATAATTAGTTGCATATTCAATTCTTTTATTTTTAGATATATCTTTTCGGTTGTCTATTCTATAATTTGTTGAAAATTTGTTAATTCCTTTTGCATTTAAAAAACTATGTCTTACATGTAAACATTATTTTAAATAAATAAATAAATAAATAAATCTAATGCGTTCAGAAAAAAACGCTCAATCAACAGTAAATGTTTCAGGATATTATGGAAACCTGTTCTACACAGATAATATTACACCGTAAGAAATAACGAATTGACCATTTCAGCTCTTAAAATGCCTTTGAATGAGCTTCTTATGATCAATTGTGTTGTGAGTGTTGTGAAATGTTTGAACATAAATGATCGAGAACTGGACCTGCAAGCTTTCACTTGCAAGCAAGCAGGTGACTGCTGAACAAAAAAATTAATTTAATTGAAAAAAGATTCTGCATCAGAAGGAATTTGAACCTGGATTCTTTTTAGCCAGTCTACCACGGCCACCACATAAGTATGGATGAAATAAGTTTGGTTGTGGTAATAATGCCACACATTGGAATATATATGTTTTTATTGAGCTGCTTTATAATTGAAAATATGATAGTGGGTGTATGATATGTTTTTCTAGGGTCTTTATGCTACACAATTTAGATAATTTTAAAAGAATCTTAACAAGTGCAGTTTAGAACTTTCAAAAGAATCGCATAAAAATCTTCTTAAAAGTTTAAAAGTAAGTTGATTCCAAATCATTATGCGGTATCATCGATTTAGCTTATGACAAAGCAAGCATTTATTTTAGAAAAAATTAATTAAAAAGCAAATCCCAGCAAAGTTTCATAAAACTTTCTTAATTTATATTGATTTTTTAATTCTCACGAAAATGTTTTGCACACAATACCGCTGAGCTTTATCTCTATGAATACCGAGTAGATGCCATTAGTAAGTAACAAAAAAAAAATAATAAAAAAACAAAATCAATTTCATATTTTCAGTGAAAATAAAAACAACAACATTATAAGAAAACAAATTCTAACAGAAGGAAACAAGCGAAGGATAACGTTGAAAAATATAAAAAATTAGCAAACATTTAAATGAAAATATTTTTGTTCGTACTGAAATGCGAGAGAAGGCAGACAAGATAAAGGAAATATAGAATCAATTTCTACTGGTATATTATGGAGGCGCAGTCAGTCGGTGCTGGAAAGGGGGAGTCCAATAACAAGGTTAACAAAAATTCTCAAGTGAAATTACACTCCTCCTCATCAATATTATTCAATTGAAGAACGATTTACTTTGCTGTCTTGACAGACATAGCTCGGCTTAAGAACAACAAAGCCAAGGCAGCCGCTGGTCTATCCGCTCGGCTGTTTTGGAATGGAAGCGAAGCTCTATTTAAATGCATTCAAAAGCTTCTATGCAGAATTTACGTCGAAAAAGTGCATTCGACCTACCGTGGGATAAGCCTTCTTTACCTTCGTAAACGCACATATGTCTGCTCAGACATATTTCGATTTAGAGCGTTCATTTAACATACTTCTAATTTAGATATCGAAGAAAGCTTCCGGGGTCCCTCCTAAAATTTTATTGGCTTTCGATCTATGCATTCAAAAATTACAAAAAAAAACCTTAAAATAGGACGGAAAAAGGATGTATAACTAACACCTCTCTAAATGCAAATTGTGTCTGGCCAGGCACCTATATGTTTTGTATGGGATTATATCGAATTAATTGTGTTTTAATGATTTTATATTGTTTTTTACATCTATTACGAAATCGCTGCGCTCAGCGCTTATCCCCTAAAATGGGGTGTAGCTTTAGTGAGGCCATGCTTTTATAGTAAGTTCGTACCGAGCTTCATTGATGTGTGACTTATTTCGAAAGCTATGCCGAAAATTGAGGGTGCTGAAAAATGACCACGCCCCTCGCGTGGCTCCAACGCCCATAAAATGTTACCAGTGGAACGGCATGTGTAAATTGAGGTCGAATACTGCATTTCGAGGCTGGGCGACCTATAATTCCATAACTGTTCGATATCGAAAATTTGAGGTGTATTTAAGGTGCCTTTTACGATCGGCACCAGACTTCACAGGAACCCTCTCAAGGCTTTGGTATAAAAATTGGCTTAGCGGTTTCGGAGTTTTTACGTGATATACACATTTACCCACATACCTATATACATTAAGTCGCCTCACGCTCCTTAGAAAAAAATAGTTGTTCAGTCCGGTTCTTCAAAATAATACATGGCTTATGTTATGATGATCCCCAAAATATTTCGACTAAAAATATTGGCTGGTATGGAAGTTAAAAAAAAAAAAACAAACGTTCAGAAATAAGAGTAATGAAAAAGTTCTTTTGCATCAAAAAATCTTAAATTTTTTTCCGTTGGGCCAAAGATAATGCGGATTTTTATGGATTTTTTCAACTTTTTTCATACTCGTATAATTTTCACAAAATTTCAAATGAATTTTTTTCCATAGTACTTTTAGTCATATAAAAGTATGAATTTTTTTTTAATTTCATTCAATTTAATTTTTCACTTTACACAATATTTTATCATCAATAGATAATTTATTTGACTAAAAGTAACATGGCAAGACAAAAAAAAAATTTAATTTGAATTTTAGTGAAAATAATATAAAAAAAAGTTAAAAAAAAATTAATGAAAATCTGCATTACCTCTGGTTCTCCTGCAAAAATTTAAAATTTATTAGTGCAGATTGGAAGAACTTTTTCATTACTATTACTTCTGACCGTTTGTTATTTTTAACTACCACACCAGTAAATATTTTTACAAAAAACTCGATTTTTAGAGCTTATTTCAAACCATTCCGTGGCATACTGGTTGAGGTGCGTAGCTTGTATGCCATAGAACCCAGGTTCGAATTCCATCTGACACAAAGTTTTTTCAATTGAATTAATTTTTCTGTTCGGCCGTCATCTCTACACACAAAGAAAAAACCTTGACAACAACTTTTGTTGACTCTATACTGACAAAAAATTTATCAACTCAACCTAGGAATTCGTAAATATGAAAAACATTGTTCGTATCGACAAATTCCTAGGTTGAGTTGATAAATTTTTTGTCAGTATAAATTCAACAAAAATTTCTGTTCAGGTTTTTGCTTCGAGTGTGTGCAAACAATGGCAAACCTCAGAGAGTAAAAACTGCCATGAAAAGATTCTTGAGAAAATAAGCCGTTCGGAGTTGGCATATAACTTGTAGGTTCAGTTCTCGATCATTTGTGTTTAAACAGTGCACAACACGCACAACGCAATTCATCATAAGAAGCTCGGTCAATGTCCTTTCAAGGGCTGAAATTGGCCATTACGTTTTGTTTTTTTTTTTTTATTTGCGGGTGGTACAAGTGGGCGTGGCAAATTTTATATATATATATTGATTGCCACTTACAGCACCTGCATATCAAGTGTTACTTTCAAAACGTGTACAACTCAGGAATAAGCATGATTTCGAAAAAGTGGGCGTAGAAATGGTGCGACTACGCCCATTTTTAACAGTTACCGACAGTGATCATATGAACTAAATTACAAAATCTTAGTCTTCTACGGTAAAAGCAGTCTGATATAAAGCACTTTTACTGATTTGTGAGTGGTAAAAGTGGCGTGACAACATTTATATATACGCAGTGACTGCCACTTGGACCTATAGCACCTGCATTCTTCAGGTTTCACTGTCAAAGATGTCAAGATTCACTATCAAAACATGTACAACTCAGGAAAAAGCATAATTTCGATAAAGTGGGCGTAGATATAGTGTGGCCATGCCAATTTTTTGTACATTGGCCGACAGTAATCATATATAAATTAAAGTACCAAAACTTTGTTTTCTACGGTAAAAGCCGTCTGATATAAAGCATTTCTATTGATTTGTGGATGGTAATAGTGGGCGTGACAACATTTATATTTACATAGTGACTGCCACTTGGATCCATAGCACCTGCATACCAAGATTCAATATCAAAACTTGAACATCTTAGGAATTAAAATGATTAAAATGAAAAGTGGGCATAAATATAGTGAGACCACGCCCATTGTTTGCACAGTCACTGAAAGTAACCATCTGAACAAAACTACCAAATTTTAGTTATACACGATTAAAAGCGTCTGATATATAGCATTTGTTTTTGGTTTGTGGGCGATAGAGCCAATTTGGGTTGTATGGGAGGTGCCACGCCCCCTTGCCCAATCAACACCAATCTTCACAGGAACACTCTCAGAATGTTGTTTTAATATCCCTAAAAATTGCATAACAATTGGTTCTTCGGTTTTGGAGTTTATATGTATATACCCACATACCCACATACCCACATACATACATCCATTTTTATATATATATAGATAGATAGAAGAAGATAAGGGTGCTGCCTAAGTGTTGATTTCACATTCTTCGATACAGCGTGCCACATAAATACTTCTATTTTATGGCGGAAATATATATCTACCCGAAATCAAAACGATATCAACGAAGAACACACATACTAGTATGTTTCAAATCTTCAAAAAACACAAGCACATAAGCAGTTTTAGCATAACATCAAAACTTTCCATGTTGAATGTTCTTTTGCGGCATGCAACAATTATTTAAGGAAGCGGAAATAAAGCTTTATCCACTCCAAGTAAGCGCTACCCTAAAATATCCCATCGAATACTCTTACACAATATTTTATATAGATATATAAACAATTTGTCTGTCTGTAAATTTAATCAATTTCATGCATTCCTGACTTTTTTGGACTCGTTGCTGCTGCTTGTCAACCCTTGGCTGGACTGAAGACGCTTTAATTCTGCTATATTGAATCTCTTCCGCTTGGCGCACTTTTCGTTGTTTATTATTAATTTCATTACTTTTATGTGCGTGTATTTTATGTTATTTTATTGAGTGCTTCCTGTGACAAACAGACACACACACACACACACAAACACACAGCTAAACATAGTCGATCACCCCCATCTGGCAACTATTGGCTACACTCTCTACACTTCTTTGCAGACGCCTCAGTGCAATGCGTCGATATCAAATCCTATCAATTGTCTATCCAAGTGGCCAATTGGGACAGATTATTCGTATTCAATTTTGTGATTTGTTTTCATGTCAAGTGCTCCTGTCCAGCACCGTCTTTAAGTTTGTCTTTGCAACTGTCTTCACATCTTTTTGACTGTGACTGTCTGGTTGTCCATCTGTGTGTCTGTCTGTCTGTCTGTCGGTTTGTCTGGCGCAATGTATCTGTATTTCATCGATATGGTGGTGGTTATAAGCAGATTTGCCATAAAATATTTTAACCATTTATATTTTATTCCATTTGAGTTCGTTCTTTCGTTCGTTCGAATCGTTGTTCTAAAGCAAATCAACCAGAGATGATTGTTTTTGGTTATTGCTCTTTGGTTTTTATTTCTGTTGCTTGTTCTTCCTCTCGCATCAGTTTTAATAATGCAATCGTTTGTTAACTATTTCGCATGACTTGTTCCTGATCTGATTATTGTCAAAATCATCATAATTATCATCATTGCTAAAGTTGAAGCTGCATGGAATATTCACATAATTGCATTGTAATCCTTTTGATATTGCATTTATCAAATTGATTCACTGTAAACAATTTAAACTCTATTCCTCTGGGAATTAATCGACTCTACATTCAGTTAAAATTAACAAATCTTCTTTTGTCCCCTTTAAGTTGAGGTGATAAGTTAAATGTTGGTATAATTTAGTTAAGTCTTAAAATGTTGGTTGAGTTGAACATTAAAATGAGTTCAATAAGTTTTGATGTAGAATTACACCTTACAGCGCGGTTTGTATTGGAGTTTTTTCACAAATTTTTTTTCAAGATCATGTTAACGTTTCTAGCGTTTATGTATGCATACAGACTTTAATATTCATAGCACAAAACATCAGTTATATTGTCAATAAAAGGAATATCTAACTTTGGGTTTTGTTACTTCTTTAATAAAGCCACAAGGTAGCAACACAAAAGCAGAAAAATTCACATTATTGTATGAGAAAATCATGCATTGATGCTTCAGTTGTTGCTGACGTTCTTATGCTTGTTCCTTCAGTTCGTGCCTAAATCTCGAACGCAACACCGTGTTGTTTGTTGAATAGAATCGGCTTACAAATTTCGCAGAGCTTACAGGTAGAGCTTTAAGTAATGTATACGTATATAAATTCTGGCGCTGCTAAAAAGCTTTCAGTCTGCTGGCAGACTCCAATCAGTTAGGGTAGTGTCGCTTTGTCTGCCTGATAGACACAGAAAATAAAACGTTGCAATACGAAGAAGTACTGCATAGTTTATAATATAACCATTATATAAATCAAAAATCGTTTTACGAATATTTTTCAGTAACTGCTTGTGTTGTTGTTATTAATACGTATATATATAATATTTGCAAATATATTTATTTCTTTCGTTTTTGTAGTTTGTTATTGTATTTGTTAATCTTCAGCAAGATAAAAACAATAAAAATTCAAAAAATTAAATTACTACAATGCAGATTTTCATATATGGAGAATGTGCATGGTAGTTATGCTATTAAAAACTCCATTTAATTTTATAATATCATAATAAATTCGAATTATTAATTGGACTTATTTTGTATATGTCTATATATCTATTATCTATACTATTAATAAATCTGTAGCCACTTTTTATGTTCACTCATCACGTTTAAACGACAACTCAGATTTTTATAAAATTTTGCACACATATTTATAGGTCAGCAGAGAGTGCAATAGGATACTTTATTTTAACCCATTAACAACCAATGTTACTATATGGAAACATATGCGTCTCGAATTTTCATTAAATACTGCATAATATTTCAAAACTTTTAGTGCCAGTTTTTTAAAAAAAGTAAAATTAGCATGCAATAATAACTTATTTCTGCTCAATGGCATACATAGTTTTCACCAAAATGTTGCTTCAAGTCTAAAAATGTCTGTTTTTTATGGTTTTCTTTCGGCCCTAATGGATTAAATTGCACTTCGGTTAAACGAGAACAAAATCAATAAACGCTTTTAAATTTCCTTCAATTTGATACCAAAATCATGTATGTAGTTTGAAAACTGTAAAAAATTTTAGTACCAGATCTTTTTAGTATTAATTATAAGCTGAGAATGAGAGAAAAACGACTTGAAATTCACACTTTTAGCTTTGAAGGCAAATATTTCAGTCAGTTTGCAATGGATTTCAATAATTTTTTTTGAAAAATGTTGTTTGTTAAAATATCCTTCAAACATAAGTTGACATTTTTACTAAACCAAAGTATTAATATTTTTAAAAATTTTTTTAAAAAATGTTCAAAAATTTTTAGTTTAAGCCAAAAAATTGGATAAAAGTTGTTTTTGTTGTAAAAAAAATTAAATCCAAAATTTAGGTTTTCGATTTCCTATCAGATGATATAACAATCTTAAGGTTAATAATTTGTAGTATTACTTAAACAATAAAAAATCGTTTTGGTAGCGAAAAATCAAGCCTACCCACTATCAATTTTTGAATGAAAACTTTTTGAAAACACGGCCAAGCGTCTGGTTTATGCTAGTTATATATAAAAATATATTTTGTATATATTTTGTTTGTTCAAATTTAAATTTTCAATTAAATTTAAAATATAAATAAGTTCTTTACTGCAGGGAAAAGTATAAATTCATATTATTCCGAAATATTTATTAAAATAAAATTGAATTATATGTTTTTTTTTAACCAACATAAAAATGAGTAAGAGCAACGAATTCATCACTAAATATATTAAACAAAAATGCTACGTCCACACCTACAAGACCATCGAAACTGTGTCTTTTTTTTTTTGTAGTGTTTCTCTATAATCTCAATATCAAACGAATCTTTGGCTGAACTTCTGTTGCAAACTTTTAAGGTCGGAAATATATAATTCAAAGGCAGGAAATAGTTTGCCTAAGTAGCTTTGTGAAAATAAAGGTTAGATTAAGATATCTACAAGAAATGTTTAACTAAAAAGTAGGCAGTGGATGTACGTAACGTAGGTGTTATGAATTTTCGAAGTAGCTGGAGTCGGCAAATCAGACGGGTTCTACTTTTTTATCTCATTTTATCAATTTATGCCTTATTATATGTATAAACAGCTGTTTTTTAATGTTTATATATAATATATTTGCTACTCAAGTACATTGTTTGGGTAATCGGTAATTGGCTCGGTAATTGGTAATCGGTTGGTAATCGCTTCGGTAAACAGTAATGTGGTTGGTAATCGCTTCGGTAATCATTTGGTAATTGCTTCGTTAATCGGTAATTGGTTCGGTAATTGGTTGATAATCGCTTCAGTAATTGGTAAATGGTTAGGTAATCGGTTGGTAATTGTTTCGGTAATCAGTAATTGGTTCGGTAATCGGTTAGTCATCGTTTCGGTAATCAGTAATTGGCTCGGGTAGCGGTTGGTAATCGCTTCGGTAATCGGTTGTGGGTTGGTAGTCGCTTCGCTAATTGGTAACCCGTCGGTAATTGCTTCGGTAACCGGTTGGTAATCGCTTCGGTAATCGGTAATTAGTTCGGTAATCGGCCTGGTAATCGGTAATTAGCTCAGTAATCGGTTCGTAAACGCTTCGGTAATCGGTAATTGGCTCCGTAATCGGTTGGTAATCGCCTCGATTATCGGTAATTGGTTCTGTAATCGGTTGGTAATCGCTTCGGTACTCGGCTTCGGTGTAATATTAAGTATTACGATATTAAGTAATCCCTAAAAATAAAAATGGGTGGATGATGGAAGCACCACCTTATACTCTTATACTAAAATTATGCTTGTCGTAATAGAGAATATTTTTGCATTCATCGTTAGCGAGATTAAAGATTTTGGTTTGGTAGTTTAAGTGGAGATGAGGAACCATTTATGTGGTATTTTATGGTTAATACTTAGGTTTTCCTACGTTTCGACATTTCAATTCCGACCCCCCTCCCCCTTCCCCCAGAGCTACTTGCCTTATATATACTTGAATTTCTGTGAATAGGAGTGATACCATATTAAACGGAGATTACTCAGTTTGTGATGTATTTTTTACCATCGAATCTTATAAAAATATCGTGTTTTGAGCCTAAATTGAAGACTCGTTATTAAACAGTTAAATTCTACTTTAAAGCTGACAAATTAACTTATTGAAGATTCTGATAATATTTATAGAACCTTGATTTTTGTCGTAAAATAAAAATCATCACGAAAATAAATTACTTTTTTCGCAATTGCATTTATTTAAAGGAGTTTTTTCAATGGTCATAATTAACAATTATGACTGTCTGAAGGCAGAGTTTCATAAAACAGGTAAAAAAACAAAAAACAACCAATATGTCCAGCAGGAAGAACCGGACAAATCCAATTTGTATACGCAATGAGTCAAAAAATTAAGCCGTGTATCACGTGCCTTAAAATAATGACAATATTTTGCCCGCCCGCACTGTTAAAAATTATATCAGCAATTTTGTGTATATATTTTTATTTTTTTCTTATTTTGCATTTTAATTTTTTAATATTTTCGTTGGTATAAATTTGCAGTTTCAATATAATTGCATGAGTTGCAGTGTGTGAATGTTTGTTGTCTGTTGTGTGTAACGCAATATTGTAAATCCTGTAAAATTATTCAATCATACGTCCTGATGATGTTCTTTTTGCGCAGAACAGCTTTTTTCATTTTTATATTTTAAGCAACGGTTTCATTGCGTCGCTTCCACTTTTGGACTGTGTATTTGTTTCAATATTTGTCTAGCTGTCTGTCTGTGTGTTTGTGTGTGTCTGTCTCATATCCTGTTTATGCAAATAAATTCTTTGTCATATGTTTGCCTGCAATGAAGGTGAATTCAGTGCTTATTTTTTATATTTTTTTGTACCTTTTTACCGTTGTAATTGCATTTTCCGCTTGCAAGGACAACAAAAAAAAAATTACAATAATAAAAACAGAAAAAAAGGCAGCTGAAATTGTAACAGGATAACCATTTTATGCGTAACGGAGCAAAGTAAATATTATTATTTTCCGTCGCTAAAAATTTTATTTTATTTTTTTGATAACCGCAAAAGTTTATTTGTCTTATTTTTTATATAGTTTTTTTTTTTTTTTACTATCAATAAAATTTATTTTTCAACTAGCATTTCGATGTTGGTCACTGAATTGCCAGAGATAGTTGTTATTTTTTTTTTAATCGACTGACTCGGTTTGTTACAATGAAAACACATTAAAATTGCTTAAGTTTCATCAAAACCTTAACGAATATTAGATTTCCAATTTTTAAAGAGAATTTAAGATGCTCTTAGAAAGTAAAGCTTTTTATGCTGTAATATTTTTTGTTTAATGCTGTCAAAAATTGTGATTTAAAAGAAAAACACAACGGTAAATAAAGGGTGGTTAATTTTTAAGGGCCGATGTTGAATGTGAACCACACCTAAACGTCAAATTTTTTCTGCATTCATTTGACATTTCTCAATTTCAGACTAACCCAATTTGAAGCCTGGAAAGATACACAATCGAGCAACGCGTTAAAGTTATTCAGGCTTATTATGAAAATGGGCGTTCAAATCAAAATGCATATCGTGCACTTCGTGATTTTTTCGGTCAATTTAATCGTCCAAATGACTGAAAAATCGTGCAAAAATTTGAGAAAACCGGGTCTGTAGGAGATGTGAAAACACCAGTGCATGCTCGTACAGCTCGTATTGCAGAAAATATTGCTGCTGTTTGCGATAGTGTGGCTGAAGAGCCGTCCACCTCAACTCGTCGTCGTGACCAACAATTGCACCTCTCACGCTCGACGTTGATGAGTATTATGCATAAAGACTTGCATTTACCCGCTTACAAGGTGCAATTGAATTGAAGAACTAAAGCCTCTTGACCATTTCAAGCGTCATCAATGGTCAGAATGGTGGCAAGAAATGGCAACAGTGGATGATCAATTTTCGAAGAAAATCTTCCTCAGTAATGAGACACATTTTCACCTAAGTGGATTCGTCAAAAAGCAGAATTGCCGCATTTGGGCGAATGATAATCCAAGAGTGATTGTCGAAAAACCAATGCACCCACAAAGAGTGACTGTTTGGTGTGGTTTATGGGCTGGCGACATCTTCGGGCCGTATTTTTTCCAAAATGAGGCCGGTCAGGCAGTAATTGTGAATGGTGTTCGCTATCGTGAGATGACAACGAACTTTTTATGGCCCGAATGGGAAGATATGGATGTGGACGATATGTGGTTTCAACAGGACGGTACCACTTGTCACACAGCTAACGAAACAATGGCTCTTTTGTTATCTCACGTGGTGGCGATGTCAATTGGTCGCCAAAATCTTGTGATTTGACACCGTTGGACTTCTTTCTTTGGGGTTATTTGAAATAAAAGGTGTACGTCGATAAGCCAGCAACAATTCAAGAGCTAAAGGATGAGATAATTCGGCACATTAACGGCATAGAACCTCACTTATGTCTCAGCAAATTTGGACCATCGAATGGAGGTTCGCCGCCGAGGTCGCGGCAGCCATTTGGCCGATATTTTGTTCCTTACATAATTGAACCGTACCAATATTGTCATAATAAAAATAAATGACAATAATTTCCTAAATAATTTGTATTTTATTCAAAATCAACATCGGCCCTTAAAATTTAACCACCCTTTATATGCATTCAGTAATATAAGAGACGCCTAATTTACGCCAATTGCCTTTTATATACATCTCAAATTCCAAGATACTCGATCTGGAAAGTAAGCTCTAGTCGCGCGTTGAAGCTGACACGCACACTTCTTTTTTATTTTATTGCTAATTTTTAATTTCATTTTTACATTTTTTACTAGTAACTACAATTTCTTTTTGCTTCCTTTATAATTTAACCCTTTCAATACTGACGGGACAGATGTGTCCCAACCGATAGCTCATCTGAAGAGAACTCTGATTTCGATAGAGAAGAACATACTTTTCCAGAGGAACAGGAGACGCAAATCAACACCGGTGTGGTATGGAACAATGACAATATTAATTTCTTGCCTCGAAAAGCAATTCCGAATTTGGAACAGCCAGTTATTCGTGCAAACATTGATAGGGGTTCAAAAGAACTTGAAGTTTTCTTCAAAGTTTTCCCGAGAAGGTTATTAATGAAAATTTCTGATTGTTCAAATAAAACAATTGAAATATATAATAGAAATATCTAGAATAGTGCAGGTTACTGATCAATATGAAATGATGATTGTTGTCGGTGCTTACTTGGTCATGTCTTATAATCATTTACCACACTTACACATGTATTGGTCACAAAACTTAACTTTATAGAAAACAGTATAAGCCGAGTATAAGCCTTATAAAAAACAGTATAAGCCGAGATCGGTTTCTATTTCTGTCATCAAAATTATATATGAATATATGAATTATATATGATATATGAATCCAAAAAAGCCTTCAGATGCTACGAAAACGTACTATGTTGATGAAATGGTTTCATGTCTAAAATACACATTCAAAAATTGTCGAACTGACTGAAATTTTAAGGGATGAAACCTATAAAATGAAGCATTAAGATTTGGGAACAATGTGATTCTATAACTGGATACAGCTATGATTTAGACATATACTGTGGAAGAGAAACAGTTCTTTGCGATGGCACTCTTGGAGAACGAGTTGTAAGAAAACTCTGTTCCACGCTCTCAAATACTTTAGCCGTTATATGTTGTGATCGGTTTTTTACTTACTTACTTACTAAGGTGGTCGTAACAACCCGTGTCCGGGTTTCGGCCGAACTCATCAGCTCTCGCCAGGCGCCTCTGCTTTGCGCGCGCCTTCTCCAATCGGATACACCATGTGTGGTTAGGGCTTCCTCAGCCTAGTCCATCCATCGGAGGCATGGTCTCCCTCGTCGTCGTTGACCAGCGACCCTTGCCTCGAGCACCTTTTTCGCTGGAGCTTCGTCGTTCATACGATGGACATGACCCAGCCAGCGTAGTCGCTGCACAGTTATACGCCGAACTACGTCAATGTCATCGTAGAGCTCATACAGCTCGTGGTTCATTCGGATGCGATAGTCATCGCCGACTCGAACAGGACCGAAGATTTTGCGAAGAACTTTTCTCCCGAACACCCCCAGAGCGGCTGCGTCAGTTTGCGAAATTACCCATGCCTCAGCGCCATAAAGCAGCACAGGTAGAACGAGCGTCTTGTAGAGTGTTAGTTTTGTCGATCGAGAGAGTGCTCTGGAACTTAGTTGCTTACTGAGCCCGTAGCAGCACCTATTAGTAATTATTGTTCTTCGTTTGATCTCCAGGCTGATTTCTTTGTTGGAATTAATGGCGGTGCCAAGGTACACAAACTCCTTGACTACTTCAAAGTTATAGCTGCCGGATGAAACTTGGGAGTCTAAACGCCGCGCTCCCTTGTTTGTAGACAGCATATACTTTGTTTTACCCTCATTTATCGTCAAACCCACTTTGGCTGATTTCTTTTCGCGGTAACATCTCTCTTGGTTCTGCCAACAATATCAATATCACCAGCGTATGCAAGGAGCTGGACGCCTTTGTAGAAAATGGTGCCATTACAATGCACACCGGCTTTTCGTACGATCCCCTCCATGATGATGTTAAAGAGATCGCAAGACACTGGATCGCCTTGCCTGAAACCTCTTTCGGTATTGAAGATTTCGGAGAGGTCATTTTGTACCTTGACGGAGCTGCGTGTGTAGATCAACGTCATTCTGCAAAGTGTAATCAACTTTGCAGGTATACCGAACTCGGACATTGTTGCGTATAGGCAATCCCTTCTCGGGCTATCGAACGCAGCTTTAAAATCGACAAAGAGATGGTGTGTGTCAATTTGATTATCGTGGGTTTTCTCCAGGATTTGTCGTAGCGTGAAAATTTGGTCTATGGTGGACTTACCAGGTCGAAAGCCACACTGATAAGGTTCAATCAGTGTTTTTGTAATTGGCTTTAATCTTTCACACAGTACGCTTGAGAGAACCTTATATGCGATGGCAATAAGACTGATACCTCTATAACTTGCGCAGATTGTTGGGTCTCCTTTCTTAAGTATAGGGCACAGTACGCTGAGGTTCCAATCGTCGGGCATGCTTCTGCTAGCCATATTTTGCTGATGAGCTGATGCATGCGCCTTATCAATTCATCGCCGCCGGTTTTAAACAATTCAGCTGAGAGGCCGTCAGCACCCGCTGCTTTATTGTTTTTGAGTCGTTGGATAGCAACTCGAACCTCTTCCTGGCTAGGTGGTGATACTTCTACTCCCTCATCGTCGATTGGTGACACTGCACTGCGCTCTCCATGGGCGGCATTGGTGGAATCGTCTCCAGTAAGTAAATTGGAGAAGTGCTGTCTCCACAATCTAAGCACACACTGTGTATCCGTATTCAGATCTTCATTTCCGTCTCTACAAGTGGATGCTCCGGGCTTAAAACCTTGGGTTCGAGATTTAACCTGTTGATAGAATTTTCGTGCATCCTTCTTGCCCTGGTACACCTCTAGTTCCTCACGCTCACGCTTTTCCTGCTCTCTTTTCTTGCGTCTGAAAAGGCGCCTCTCTACCTTCCTCTTTTCGCGGTAGTTTTCTCGCATGGCTCGCTTTGCAGTTGACTGCAGCGTTTTTTTTATATGCGGCGTTTTTTACTGCTGTCGCGATGCGACACTCCTCATCGTACCATTGGTTCCGAGGTTGCAGGCTCCGGAAACCAATGACTTCTTCAGCGGCAGCGCGCATGGAGTGGGATATATGCGCCCAAAGTCCGGCGGCGTAGTTGGGTCCAGAGGTTGGTTGGTTGAGTTTAACCGAGAGTTGAGCGGAGTAAGCTTCGGCAGTCCGTTGTAATTGCAGCTTAGCGACATATAGCTTTTGTTGCATTCCTGTGCGTATGCTCTTCGCATTGCATTATCGCATGCGGATCTTGGCTGCAACAAGATAATGGTCGGAGTAAATGTTGACCCCCCGAAATGTACGCACATCTAGAACACTAGAGGCATGCCTTCCGTCGATTACAACATGATCAATTTGGTTCCGCGTTTTTTGATCCGGGGACAGCCAGGTGACCTTGTGGATGTCGAGGTGCTTAAATCTGGTGCTACTAACTACCATGTTTCGTGCCGTGGCGAAGTCTATCAGTCTTAGACCGTTGTTCGTGGAGGTCTCATGAAGACTGAACTGACCGACAGTGGGGCCAAAGATGCCTTCCCTTCCGACTTTCGTATTAAAATTGCCGAGGACTATTTTCACGTCATGGACCGGAAGGTGGTCATATACGTCCTCAAGACTAGTGTAGAAAGCGTCTTTGACGGCTTCGTCCATTTCCTTCGTCGGGGCGTGCGCGCAAATAAGGCTGATGGAGAAAAATTTTGCCTTGATGCGGATCGTGGCCAATCTTTCGTTCACAGGTGTGAACCGGAATCCAACAACGAATCCACATCCAAATTCGCGCCTCTCCGCATGGCAGCTGTAGTAGATATCACAGTGTGCTTGTTTAGAGCAGCCTCTCCCTTTCCATCGCATTTCCTGGATGGCGGTGATGTCAGCCTTTATTGTTTTGAGGGCTTCCGCCAGTTGGATAATGGCACCTTCTCTATAAAGGGTCCGGACATTCCAGGTGCATATCCGTAAATCATTGTCCGTTTTTCGTTTGCGGTGGTCGTCAACGTAGTTGGGGTTCTTATCCGAGGCTGGTTTAGTTTTCATTGGGCAGTAGTAATGTGGCGGGACCCAAATCCTGCGCACATTCCATGTTTAAGGTCTATGGAGCGGCCCGCGGAGTTCGGTTTTTTACTACCGTTACTTTATCTCAGACTTTGGATTTTGGTTTAGTTGGTAGAATTATGAAAAATAAGAAATTCTTACAAAATCTTGATGGTCCAAAATTAGAAAGAGGTGGCTACGTTTTTAAGTTTAACAACAAAGGTAGTATTTGTAAATGGCAGGATACAAAGGAGGTTTTATTAATCAGCAATTGTCACACTGATACCGTAACGAGCGTTAAAAGGACCAACAAAAAAGGTTGCTATTGCAGTTTTTTGCCCTGAGGCCATTGCTTTCTACAATAAGTATATGGGTGGAGTGAATCTTTCAGATCAATTTTCATCTCTGTATGTTACTAGCAGAAAATCTGGAAAGTGGTGGAAGAGAGTTTTGCAAAAGCTGCTTATGGTTACTGTATCTAATGCTTGGATTCTTTTTCAAGAAAGCCGGTGTACACAGGTGCCATTAATTGTTTTTCTCGTTGAATTGGCAGAACAGCTTCTTGGCTATGGAAAAGAGAGAGCAAAAATACAACGTCGTAGCACAAACGGGCGTCCTTCCTTGCGATCAAAAACACTTTCAGGAGTTGCAGAACATCTTCCTGTAGAGGGAAACACACGCCGTCGTTGCAGAAGCTGTGCAGATAATAAAAAAGAGCAACGTACGAAAATGATTTGCGTTTCTTGCAAAATTCCTTTTTGCAAGCTTTGTTTCGCCAAATATCATTCCAATTAACTTAAATTTGTATTCATATTGTATGACACGTATTTTATGTATACTTTTTTCTTTCAATAAATAAATAAAACATTGAAGTTTATAAATTATATGATTAGAATTCCAAGCACCTTTATTTTGTTTTTGCATTATTATGTTACTATTGGGACGTATGTGTCCCATGCTCAATTACTGATGGGACATCTCTGTCTTAGGACACTTTCCGTGTTCTGGTTATCTTTTTCTTAAACGCACCCTATGGAACATTATTTAAGCCTTAATGAACCAATACACATCAAACAAAAGCTCGCATCTTAAAAAAAAAATCCGTATTGAAAGGGTTAATGTAGTTTTAATAACACACATTTCTTATTTTTGTCGTACTGTAAAAAAATTTAGCTCTTATTGTACAAAGCTTCAGTAAATAAATAAATAAATGAAAATAAATAAAATATTGCATGTATTATTGAGTTTTGATGCTAAAACTTGGAAATCTCGAAAACTGAAAAAGGCCTGGTTTCATACCTTACCTTATGTAATGTTTTTAATTACATTTTTATATAATATTCTATGACTTCATATTTTCTACAAAAAAGTTGAACCTCATTTAAATGGAATGCGGTTAAATTAAATGTTTCTGGCTGCCTTCGAACTTTAACCTATTTTTACCCAACTCATAATTAAAGCAAGACTTTATAAGTATTCAAAAAATCTCATCCATGATGATGGAAGAAGGCCGCCTGCATCACTGTCTCTCAGTGTAATTGAATTCTTTTGCTAAGCAACATAATCGCAGCATTAGCAATAATTAATACTCAGCTGCTCACGATTCGGCCGAAAAGCAACCCATTAAATAATAAAAATCCCTTAAGTAAAAGTTTTTATTTCACGAAGAAAGGCGCTCAAAGAAGACGCGCTGAAAATTGGACAGTAACAAACATGAATAAGTCTTAATGTAAGCAAAACATAAGGGAATACTTAATTTAGAAAAAAAAAAAAACAAAAACAAACAAAAAAAAACACTCACAAAACTTTCCAACCCATGCCAAGTAGCTGCATAACAGGAGCTGCTCCACATCTAGCTTTCAGCTCTAAGACGAGAAGATGAAGATGTGCAGTGGTAGAAGCAACAACTTTCTTATGAACTTAAATAAACATAGTATCCTTTTGCGTAACATCCGCTTCCGATGTTGCCATATCTTAAAAATTTACTTGATTTAAAGTAGCGCATTCATAACGTAGCACAAATGTTGACAAGCTGCTAGCTCGATGCTCATGAATAACAAACAATACGAAAAAAAAGGACATTTTCACTTAATGTCCTTTTTAAGCATGAGGTTAAAATTCAAATTGCTTAAAATGTTGGCGCTAGCAATGGGAACTGTTATACTCAAGACAAGCAAGACTTAAAAACAAACAAAGAGTGGGAGATAAAAGGACAATTTACAGTGACAGTGTTTTGTGAGGGTGCGTTGGAATGTAGTTCTGGGCGACCCATTACTTGACGCATTAAATCGTAAATAAACCTATTAAAAATTCAACTACAACAACAATAAGAGCAATGAAGACGGTGATAACTGACATCAAATGTCCTTGCCTTGTGTATCCTTTGGGTGTTTTGTCTCAAATGTTAAGCCTTTTGCTTCTAATTTGTAGAAATCGAAAAAAAAAAACAGCAACAAAAACAAAACAGTAGAAATCTATTAAAATTGCCCCGCAGATAGAATTTCAAAAGATTTCAACGGCTTTTTATTGTGTTACTGTTGTTGCTGTTTGTCACTGAAAAATATTGCAAATTTTATTAAATTTCTTTTTGGGAATTAGTTGAACTTAGTAGCAAGTTGTTTGAGAATGAATGAATCCTTTGTTTGTGGTGTTTTTTTTTTGTTCTTCTATTTTTGTGTTTTTATGTTCTTTGTTGACAAAACCCCTAAAAAGGGGTTTATTAATGTGAGAGAATTCATGGCTGTTTGTTGTTGCTGTTGTTGTTGTTGCTGTCAATTTTGTGGCAGCCACTGAGCTGTTGATATTGATGTTAATGTTACTTTAATTAAAATTCTAATTAAATTTGTGGCTATGCGCGACATGTTAGTGACAGCCTATATGATGAATACGTATATATGTGTGTGTTACCGTGTTTGTGTATTTATGAGCGTATATATATAAATATAACCTAAAAATACATTCGATTTTATGTACTTAAAACAATTATTTACAGCATTTATTATGTTTGAGGTGCGAACAACTTGTTATTCATTTACAAATTTTCTCTTTTCTTTGTGTGTCTTACATTTTAACCCATTAATGACGAATGTTACTTATGTGTAACGCGAGCTCGTCTTTTTTTCTTTTTTTTTTTTTTTGGTTAAAAAATATAATTAAATTGACTCCGTCGGTCTCACATCAAAAATATGTTTGAACTCTCGTCATTAATGGGTTAAAAACAAAAAACAATGTGGCTGTTACGCACATTAAAAGTAAAAATACATGCTGAACTTCTATTACTTTAAATAAAAAGAGTTTTGTTTGTAAATTGTAAAGATTTCTAGTTGATATGACAGTGTTGTCAGTTTAATATTTTAAACTCTTATTAAACAAGAATTGTTCAATAACAGTTGCAACTGTGAAATTTACAAATGACTTCACATACATACAACAACCCCAAAATAACACCCAATATACACTAGCATTCATATTCAAATTTCAGTGTGTGAAATATAGCAATAATAATGAGAACAACTACAACAATAATAAAATAATTTACTATGAGATGCTGTTGCTGCTACTGCTGATAAGTGTGAGCTCATTGCCAAGCAGAGTGTTTTGTTGTTAGCTGCATGATGATGTTGCTGATGAAACTGAATTAATAAGGATGCTAAAGGATATCTTGATGGTAGGTGTTCAAAGTTCTAGAGAGTTTTTCTGCATGAGTTGCATGCTGCTCGGTGCTTGTCTGCTCATAGCATTCAACATAATTCACAATGAATTCTCATGATTAATCGTTTTACATTTAAGTGAAGCAAACAATGTGTAAGCCATGAGCTCAACCTCAGGACTGCATCTGCATATGTTTGTGTGTTAATTTTATTTGTTTCAGCAAATAAATACCAACACAACACTTACGGCAGTCAGACAGAACTAAACACAACACTTGATATGGGGACTTTAGGGAATTTAAGTGTTAAAAAGAAACTAGAATACTTTTATTATTACAGGCATCTAGAGAACTATTATTTATAACAATAAAAACAAAAATCATAAATTTTTCAGCTTTATCCTTTTATGTTATAGCAGAGCTTATGCTAAGCTAGCAGCATATATTGGTATATATTGGCATATATTGGGTCAATTTGGACCCTTTCTCTATTTGAGACAGTTGTAAAGTGCTCAATTCTTAAATTGTATTTAGAGTTGTGTTTATGAAATTACATATTCAATTTATGTATTACTAGCTGAATGGTGGCGGCATTGGCATACTAGTTGAGGTGCATGGCCTGTATGAGATAAAACCCAGGTTCAAATCCCTTCTGACACTGAATGGTTTTTTCAATTGAATTTATTGGTCTGCTCGGCCGTCACCTCTCCGCAGTCAATGGCCAACCTCAGAGACTAAAAATTGCCATGAAATGGTTTTTGAGCAAAAAAGCCGTTTGGAGTCAGCATTAAGCTTGTAGGTCCAGTTCTCGATCATTTGTGTTAAAAAATTTCACAACACGCACGACACAACTGATCATAAGAAGATCGGTTAAAGATCTTTCAAGGGCTGAAATGGCCATTACGATTTTTTTTTTTTGACTTGTTGTAGACAGTCCACTTTTCATCGCCAGTAATCATACGCTTGAGAAATGGGTTTCATTCTTCACTTTTTATGAGCCGATCGCAAATGTCAACTCTATTGACTTCAAAATTTAATTATTTTTATACCCCAACGCGTACTGCGTAAGGGGTATATTAACTTTGTCATTCCGTTTGTAACGCCAAGAAGGAGGCGTGGCAGGTATAGAAGAATATATATATTTTTGATCAGCATCATCTCCTGAGTCGATTTCCGTGTGTCCGTCTGTCTGTCCGTCTGTCGACACGATTACAGACGCAATTTTAATGCTATCGCGATGAAATTCAAAATATAAGTTTATTTTTAAAAAAGGAAGACCAAGTTCGAAAATGAGCCAAATCGGATGAAAACCACGCCTACCTCCAATACGAAGTGACTTTATATTAACCGTAAAATGTCTTTAAAATCCACAAAAATTAAAAAATGCCTTGAAATTTGGTGAGCTTTGCTCTTCTTCTCAATTCTGGCTATGAAATTTGGAAAAACCGGATGAAAACCACGCCTACCTCCCATACAAAGTGGCTTTATTTTAAAAGTAAAATCTCTTAAAAATCTGCTCAAATTAAAGAAATGTCTTGAAATTTTGCATATAGGCTTTGATATATAACTTACACCACCACTATGCTATTTGGCAAAATCGGACCAAAACCACGCCTACCTCCCATACAAATTGGCTTTATTTTAAAGGTCTTTTAAAAATCAACAAAAATTAATGAAATGAAATGAAATATGAACCATCTCTATGATGTATGGCAAAATCAAAACCACGCCTACTTCCCATACAAAGTAACGTCATCTAAATAGGAAAACTTTCGTTAATATATAAAACTGAATGTCATCGTGTATGTCGTGGCTAAAGACTTCGAATATACTTCAATATGGCCGCGGGGGGTATTTTAGCTTCGGTACCCTGCCTGTCACAAATCGATGAAACGATGGCAAAAATTGAATGAATTGGGCTTCGAAATACTTACCCACCCACCATATTCTCCAGATTTAGCCCCCAGCGACTTTTTCCTGTTTTCAGATCTCAAGAGAATGCTTGCTGGAAAAAAATTCAAGTCCAATGATGAAGTAATCGCTGAAACTGAGGCCTATTTTGACGAGAAACAGAAATCGTACTATAAAAGTGGTATAGAAAAGTTGGAAAATCGCTATACTCCTTGTATCGCTCTCGAAGGCAACTAAGTTGAATAATATAATCGAGTTTTATCAAAATTTGGTTTTTTTCTTACTTATCCTACGGACTTATTGAATGACCTGTTATTCTACAAGGTGTAATTTTTTTTTTTTAAATATAATTTTTTAAAAAAAAATCGAAAAAAGCTTAATTTTTTAACACTGAAATTTAGCAAATTCATATTTTGGAAAGAAATCTCGCATATAATATTGGAATACAAAATACGTAACTAATTATATGGCATTAGAAGTAGCAATAAATATTTTCACCAAATCCTTTTTTGTGGGTTAATATTATACATATGGTATGATCTATATATTACTTATATCTCACTATTTTCATTTAATGCCAATGATAAATAAACGTGTTTTCTTCTTTCTTTCAGAACAATCAGAACTTAAGATAAGGTAAGAGCTTTAAAGCTACAAATATTTTTAATATGAAAAATTTTAAGATAAGAAAAGTTTCAAATCCTTAAACGTTATGCATGTAATCTGTCACATCTATAAAATGTATTAAATGTATTTAAAATATGTTCTTAAGTTATGTCCAATTGAACTAATATGCAGCCCAATTCTAATTCAAATTAAAACTATACAAATATGATAATTTAGTTTTGGTTTTTGAGAAACAGATTGCTTGTTTTTTTTCATAATTTCTATTCCGTTATTTATTCATAAAATTTTAAAATTATTTTTATAGCTGATGAGACCCAAAATGCACACAAAAATTGTTGCTTAATGATAAGAAATGAGAAAATGTGATTGTTTCTTTAAAAAATAAAGCTTAATTTTATATATATATTTTTTTATAACACAACACAAATATTTTTTATTGCGCACTTTTGAAAAATTTACTACCACTCAATTTACTCCAAAATTATTATCGTACGAGTAGTCATAGGCTCTGTTGAAATTTTTTTATCGTTTATTAAAGACAAAATTTTTTATATCAAAAAAATTCTGTTACGACTCAAATAAAACCCTTACTTTATAGATTTATCATGAAAGTGAGAAACTCAGATGGACACAACACGATATAAAGACCCAGAAGGAGAGTTAAAAAATTGAAGGCTAACACAAACAAAACAAAAAAAATAAAAAAAAAACACAGTATTTTTGCAATAATTCATCTGCAATGATGACCATCCGCTCACGATACAAAAACAACACTCGAAAAAATAGATCTACTGTGTGTTAAACGAAGGGTGGAAAGGGGTGGGGGCTTATTGGGAGTCCTGCAGTGTCCGATGCAAGGACAATGTAACAATAACATCAACAAACAAGCACAGACTCACACACAAATACATTCATAAAGCAAACAGTAGCAGTAACAGCAGCGGGCAAGGAAATCAAAATAAACGATTTTTTGGATGACGATAGTAGTGAAAAAAGCACATAAAAAGACATACATACATACATACATATATGTTATATATGTATATATACTGAAAAAATACAACAACAAATATGGTGAGCAAACAATTGTGAAAGGACGAGCTGAGCGCTCAACAACGGACAACAGGCTGCAAACGAAACATCCGGCTGACAGTGAAGCAGGACATCAAGAATATCGCTGTAGTAAATACTTCATTGGAATTTATAAAAGTTGCATAGACTGTGGCCAACATAAGGCCGGAATTGAGTATGGTGTGTTAGAGTGTGAGTGTGTGTGTTTGAGTGTCGATGTGTACGTGTAACTGCGTACGAGGGAAGATAAACCATGTTGCCCAAAAAAATTTAACAAAAGCAGAGAGCAAAAAATTGACAAATTTGATGGCTGCAGAAGGGAGAGGGATATGGTTGGATTTTGGGTACAAGTCAAAAATAACCAGTTTAAGACAGCAGCAAACTTACACACACACACAAATATGCACTCTATAAAAATATAAATAAACGAAAATACCCTATAGGAACAAACTAACTTGTTTTTAAAAACAACTAATTAAAAAACTAATTTAAAATAAACGTGTATATGAACTACTTTGAATTATATTAAGGCGGCATCCACTGCAATTCTAAATAGTTTTTATTGCAGTATATAGTGGGTGGCCAAATTATTAGGGACAGTACGCAGATTTTAAAATTTTCTAGCTTAGCTGATTTTTTCAGGCAAATTAATGGTTTTAGGTCTTTTATGTATTTTTTATTTGTATCTGTGGTCTATTGTGATCATAAAAACAACAAAAAATTTAGGAAAAACTGTTTATTATTTTTCATAAAAGCAATATTTAAATATAACAATATAAAGTGTTAGTACTTAGTGATCCCACCTTTAGCTGCAATAAGAGCTTCTAGGCGTCGAGGCATGCTCTCTATACATGTTTTTGCATTTTTTTGGAGATCAGAGTTGTGGTGCCATTCGCTGATCAGAGTTTCAATCAACTGGCGCTTGTTGGTGATCATTTTTTTCGCAATCGCCCGTTTGGTGAGCTCCCACATGTTTTCAATGGGGTTCAGTCCGGTGAATTCCCTGGCCAAGGCAAAACTGCAATGTTTTTTTCTGCCAGGAATGCAGTAACACTCCTGGCTTTGTGACAAGGTGCCGAATCGTGCATAAAAATGTACTCATCGTTGTCAGAGAACCATTCATTAAGCTGCGGCAGTAGCCGGGTTTCCAGAACTCGTTTGTACTGGTCTTGTTTCATCGTCCCTTCCACGATGTATAGGCGTCCCATGCCTTTGGCTGAGATGACAGACCACACCATAACACTAACCGGATGTTTAACCCTCTCCACAAGGCAATCCGAATTGTATTTTTCTCCAGGGCGTCGTCTGACAAAAGAACTTTTGTCAACCAAAATTTGAAACGTTGACTCGTCGGAGAAACACACCTGTAAAAGATTACAATTACCAAAAGAAAATCATTAATGATGCATCGTACTATTTAAGAAAAATGTATTTACTCGACTTCAATCTGCCACAGTCATATATCGATGTTGTCTGGCCCATTGCAGTCGTTTCTTTTTCATAGCCTCGGTTAGGCGTGGTTTTATGGTGGGCCGACGACCTATCAGATTCTCTTTGGGTCACCGCCTCCGGACTGTTCTGTCCGAAACTTTTACACCTTCGTTGTTTATCATCGTAGTGAGACTGGCAACACTCTTTTTCCGATTTTCTAAACAGATGTCTCTGATTCTTCGATCAGTACGAGCAGTTGTAACCCTTTTCCTGCCACATTTTCCTACACGGTCTGCTTCGAGATTTACATGTTTATCAATTTTTATTTTAATTCGATTGACAACATACTTTGAAACCCCTGCAATAGTTGTTATCTCTCTCTGTGAATGTGTGGAGTGCACTAGCAACGTGTGGATTTCCCTACATTTTCTTGGAGAAGTGTCCGAAGCCTTGCCCATTCTACAAAGGAGGAAGTTTAAAGTTTTCGCACCAAATCGTTAAGAAAATGTTAATTCACAGATAAAACTTTTAAAAAAGTATTGTTATAAGAACCATTACTTACTTTTTAAATTTTTAAGACGTGAAAACTGGAAAAAAATAATAAGGCTGTGTTAAACACGACAATACAGCAAACCGCACTTTTTTTAAATCATAACCGAATAAGAAGAAACATTAGATAATTAACAAATGAAGCATGCTCCCAGTGCTGCCACTTACCAAAAACAATAATTATGATACCAGTAGCAATAAAAAATAAAACAAACCTTTAAAAACTACTTTGGTAGCTCAAACAGTTGCTTAAAACAAGAAAATTAATAAAAGTGAGCAGTGTCCCTAATAATTTGGCCACCCACTGTATATGTAGTAATTGAAATACTACTTAAAAACAAGTCATTGATAAACTACTTTGAATTATATTAAGGGGGCAACTACTCTGATTTTGACATGTTTTAATTGCAAATTTTTATTAGATTACAAGTTTATATATATTTAACCATGTTATTTCATCAAATATTATTAACTTTAGGCCATCAGTAATAGTTTTTAATTGGTTATTTTGAAGTAATTAAAAAAATAATTTAAATATAACTAATTTAACAAGTAGTTGAAAATATATGCAGACGAAAGTCAATTGACTTATTTAGCGGACATCACCATACAAAATATGTTAGTTCGTTCTATGGAAAAAGTCAGAATTTCAACTAGTTGTGGTTGACAAATAACTACTTTATCGACTACTTTTTAATTAGTTGATTTTCCTACAGGGTAAATACACAAATCCACAACACACGTATACGTATATATACACGTATATATACACACACACACACACACACACACATGCATTCAAACTCAGACAATTTGCAACACAGACTCACTAAACTGACGTTTCATCAATCACGAAGGATAATTTGGACATTAATCAAAAAATACTGCTCCTTGCTATCGATTTGCGCCAAGCAGACAAGCAATACCACACATCAACAAAAACAACAACAACAACACGAATAAAAACCAGAAAAAATTTCAAAAAGTAAAAAACGGCGTTCAAACTAATGCAGAAAACAATAAATGCTGCTATTTGCGGGTTGAATTTATTATGGAACATAAATATCTGTGTTTTAACGCGAAGAAAATCTCCATTGCATACCAAACCTTTCTACCAACCCTGTAGGAAAATCAACTAATTTAAAAGTAGTTGATAAAGTAGTTTTTTGTCAACCACAACTAGTTGAAATTCTGACATTTTTCCATAGAACGAACTAACATATTTTGTATGGTGATGTCCGCTAAATAAGTCAATTGACTTTCGTCTGCATATATTTTCAACTACTTGTTAAACTAGTTATATTTAAATTATTTTTTTAATTACTTTAAAATAACCAATTGAAAACTATTACTGATGGTCTAAAGTTAATAATATTTGAAAAAATAACATAGTTAAATATATATAAACTTGTAATCTAATAAAAATTTGCAATTAAAATATGTCAAAATCAGAGTAGTTGCCACCTTAATATAATTCAATGTGGTATCTCAATCACTTGTTTTTAAAAAAATAAAAACTATTTAGAATTGAAGTGGATGCCGCCTTAATATAATTCAAAGTACTTCATATACTGGTTTATTTTAAATTATTTTTTTAATTAGTTGTTTTTAAAAACAAGTTAGTTTGTTCCTATAGGGAAATCATATCAAGTGGCGTCTCACGACTAACGACAACTAGTTTCAAAAAAAAATCTTCTAAAGTGTGTCATTAAAAATGTTTTAATTGTCGGAAAAAGTATCACAGACAATAAAACGAAAAATATGCGCTGCAATCGCTTACATAAAAACTGCTATCAAAGGCCACAGCAACAGTGCTGCCACTATGTTTTTTTCTTTTTCTCCATTGAACTCAAAAGGGCTTCTATGAAATTTAAGAACTCTGCCACTTTCGGCAGTCATCTCGCCAGGCAGCCAAACGGTCATGCTGAACCTTTTATGGTTTTTTAATACCATCAAAGAGATGACATAAAAAATGTTTAAACACACCAAAAAAAAAAAAAACAAAAAGCAGCAAAAACAAGCGCTTTCATTAATTTTTTGTTTTTTTCTTATTTTTCTTCTGTCGAATTGCTGTTTGTGAATGAAAACTTAAAAATTTTCAAAGCAATATCATTGCAAAAAGAAAAAAAAACAAAAATTTACTTTTTTACAAAAATGGAAGTTAAAATTTAATTATGAACAAAGTTTAAGAGAGAGAGAGAGAATAAAAAAGTTGAGAAAAATTGAGGTTCGCAGGACATACGGTGTAAATATAAATTTAAGCACAATCTCTACGGTAAATTGTTTAAATTTTCGAAAATGCGGGTGCTTCGGTTGGTGTGACAAAGACGAACAAAAAATATGAATGCATTAAAAAATATGCAAATGATAAACAACAACAGCTTTGAAGGACAGACATTCTAATTTGTGGAACCATAAAGTAAACTGTGGTCAAGAGCAACATGATTGCAACTTAATAATTTTAAATTATATTAAAATAAACTTATTTTTTTATAAGCTGTGATTATTTGAGACTTACTGAAACTTGAAGTAAATAAAATTGTATATTTAAGTATTTGAATAGTTAACTACTAATTGAATGAAATATTTTAAGTAGTTTATTGGTGTTCCACAGTTTCAATTAAAGCGAAGAAAACAAAAATGTATATTAAATGAAAGTGAAACTTATAGCCGAGTAACGTAGTATTGAGAATCAAATTCAAACCGTTTCTATATTTATCTATACAGTGTTAAAAAACAAAGTTACGTTTTGTGCCTTTTCCCTTACCACTTCTTAACTATCTAATAAACTTTCATTTGGTTTTTACCATCATAATCTCTAATTTTCGGAAATATCTTCCGGAAAGTTTAAGCATACAATGCATTCATATTAAATTGAGAAAAGTTTATAGCGAATTCTTATACCCCAACGCGTACTGCGTACATCGAGATAAAAGCTTATGTTAAATTGAAAAAAAACCTAGTATAATTTATAAGACGGCTTTGGCAGTTTTCAGCCACCCAAGTACTTTATCAAAACACCTAAGTTTTACATGTCGTCTTGCCAATTTTTTTTTTGGTTATAAATTAACCACGTATTTGGTAATTTTTTATACACTACTTTAAAAAAAAATGTCATTTCAAATATAAAACTTTTTTTCGGGTTTTGGTTTTTCTTATTTTCCTTTTTTTTTTTTTTTTAAGCTGCCCGCCTTTCGATCTTTCTTTTGCTTGACTGAAATCGGCAACAACGCAAACTTTTCTTTTATCATCACTGTTTTTTTCTTAGAAATTAATGACTTCTCGGCTTTTTCTTGCTGATTGACGTCTATTATAACAAGAACATTAAATTAAATTTAATATCAAATACAAAAATTTTACCTCCTCATGCCGTTGAGATTCGAACCCATACCAACTCGATACCACTGTGTATGAAGACACTACGCTACGCATTGAGCCACACTCCTTCGTTACGCGGAGTGATTTATTCAATATTAATTACAACTGAAGCTATGCTGCAGCTATCAACAGAATACTGCGACATACTGCATCTGTTAATACAGCATCTGTTAACATCTGTGAATCAAATATTTTTTTTTGGCAGGGTATCGAAGTACAGGGTTGTCAATATTCGAAGCGCCCATCTGGCAACACTGTAACTTTCCGCAGTGATGCCAAATCGACTAATGACATACCGCGTTTGAAGCGTCATTCCAAGCAAATGTTTACAATGGAAAAGTACACGCCACGCGAACGCTTCAAAATTGATGAAATTTACATTCAACAAAACAAGTCAATAGTGAAAACTCAACGTGCTTTCAAAAAAATAAATAAAGTGAAAAGTGCGCCTTCCAAGAAAACAATTTATCGTTTGTATGAAACTGAAAATCCACAAGAGATTCAAGAGGTACCTCTTCACGATGCAAAAGTCACTGTTTGGTGCGGCGTTTGTGCTAAAATGCTCATTGGGCCGTTCTTTTTCGAAGATGATAATGGCCACAGAGTTACTGTCAATCAGGAGCGTTATCGCGATATGATAAACAATTTTTTCATGCCAATCGTTCGTCAAAAGCGTATCAGACACTACTGGTTTCAACAAGACGGCGCGCCACCACACACAAGCCGCACTACAATCGATTTTTTGAAATGGGCGCCTCGAATATGGACAACCCTGTATGTGCTTTCAAAGCAATGTATTAAACAATAAATTGCTTAGGTGAATTAGCGTAGCTGCAGTTATGTCAGCAAACAACAGCAAGGCTGCTTGGATCAGCTGGTAGCACCACTGGCACCAAAAGTTCCAGGGTTCGACTCCGCACGGCGGGCAAATAAATTTTGTTTTTTCTTTTTTTCTTTTTTGATGAAATGTAATAAAATTTACTAGTGTGAATATTTATGAGTGTTTTTTAATTTAATTTATGCAATTTTAATATTTAAAAGTGGTTTTATTACAAAAAAAAAACCATTTATTGATCAAATCTTTCCTTCTCTCGTGTGTCTAATGACGCAGCTGTGCTGTTGTTTTTTTTTTGCAGAAAATAGCTCAAAAATATTGTTAAGCCATCCATGCTAGTTATTTTTTAATGTTGTATTTTTGGTTTTTGGGCTTAGGTGAATCAAATATTTTTTTAGCAAGGTATCGAAGTAGGTGCTTTCAAAGCAATGTATTAAACAATAAGTTGCGTAGGTGAATAAGCATAAGTTTATAATTTCCATACAATGCTCTTTACCCAATTACCGAATTTGGTGATTTGCCTATTGCTTTTTTTCTCGATGTAGTTAGAATGCAGAAATAATTCAAACAGCAGCAGAACTTGAATTGCGCAGCAAGATATAGCGTCGTTTTCAATAAATGTTAAAATTATCCGAAAAGAATGAACACATTGGCACAATGGATAGAAAACTTCCCACGCAGATTTAACATCGGAAAACACAGGGATGGCAGTTGCGAAGATAATTTTTTTTTTGCTTATATCGGTACTACCATCAATTTGCAACATGAAGCTAATGTAAATGTTATCATACTAAATATTTAAATTATTTAATTTTTTAATAAAAAAATTGTCTTTTTGGAGGCTCTCTGTTATTGGGAGTTGAGGGTGGGGGGCGAAGTTAATCCAAGATTATTGTATTACATACATGATAGCCAACATTCCAAATATTACTTATGTATCAACAAATAATTTGTAAAAATTATGGTTTCATAGAAAACACTTTTTTAGTTCAGGGGTAGAAAACTACCTCTGTGGGCCAAAATGGGTTAAGTCATCCGGGCTGTTTTTTTTTAAATTTTGTGTTATTGGATTTTTGGGAATTTTTAATTTTTTTTTTTTGGGAATTTTTAGCAAAAAAAATCATAACGAACCATTTATTCAACATAATAACACAATTTTTTGCATCTCCATTTGGTTTAATGGAGAAAATGAAACATATTTTTAAGAGATTACATTGAAATTTTTTTAAAATTTGGATTCCCAACAAACAAAATGAATCACTAATATTATCGTTTACGAATCGCATTCTCGTACATTTCATCCGTTAGCAATTATTAGTAGCGATTCATTTATAATATCGCGAGCGGGAGAATTCCTTCTTCGTTAACAAATCGTTAAAACCGAAAAAAGCAATTCGTTAGTCATCAAAACTATGAAAAGCAATTCGCTAACGAGTCGCCAAAACTATAAAAAGCAATTCTTTAACAAGTTTCCAAAACTAAAAAAAGCAATTTTATAACGAATCATATAAATTATTATATGTACGGAAAAACTCGTTATAGTGTTATAATTATAAACTCGAAAAAGCGTTATAATTATAAACTTTAAATTAATTTAAAACTTACTACGCCAAGAATCGAAAACACTTCATCTGAATGCTAGTCCGGCACCTTACCCACTCGGCTTTTTCAGATGCAGAATATATCTTGCTTAATTTACTTGATAATAAAAGCTAGCATTCGTGAACATGGGTTCGAAACCCAACTTAGTCCAAAAAAAAATTTTTTTTTTTTTTATTATTTATTTTTTTTTTAAGATTTGGCTTTTACAAAAATTGAAATTATTTGTATACCCCAACGCGTACTGCGTAAATGGTATATTAACTTTGTCATTCCGTTTGTAACGCCAAGAAGGGGGCGTGGCAGGTATAAGAAAATGTATATATATTTGATCAGCATCATTCACTGAGTCGATTTCCGTGTGTCCGTCTGTCTGTCCGTCTGTCCACCTGTCCGTCTGTCGACACGATTACAGCCGCAATTTTAAAACTATATCGATGAAATTCAAAATATAAGTTTATTTTGAAAAAGGAAGATCAAGTTCGAAAATGGGCCACATCGGATGAAAACCACGCCTACCTCCCATACAAAGTGACTTTATATTAACCGTAAAATGTCTTAAAAATCGACAAAAATTTAAGAAATGCCTTGAAATTTAGCAGGTGAGCTTTGCTCTTCATTCTTAATCTTGGGTATTAAATTTGGAAAAACGGATGAAAACCACGCCTACCTCCCATACAAAGTGGCTTTATTTTAAAAGTAAAATCTCTTAAAAATTTGCTCAAATTAAAGAAATATCTTGAAATTTCGCATATAGGCTTTGATATATAACATAGACCACCACTATGATATTTGGCAAAATCGAATGAAAACCAGGCCTACCTCCCATACAAATTGGCTTTATTTTAAACGTTAAATCTCTTAAAAATCCACAAAAATTAATGAAATGCCTTGAAATTTTGCACTTTAGCTTTGATATATAATATGAACCATCTCTATGATATATGGCAAAATCAGATGAATACCACGCCTACTTCCCATACAAAGTGACGTCATAAAAATAGGAAAACTTTCGTTAATATATAAAACTGCATGTCATCGTGTATGTCGTGGCTAAAGACTTCGAATATACTCGGTGCCCTGCCGAAGCTCCACCCTTACTAGTTTTTTTTTTATTTTTAGACCAACTTGTTTTTCGGCTTCGTTATACATTTGTCAAAACTGAAAAACGCCATTCGTTCACGAGTCGCCAAAAACTTTAAAAAGCATTCGTGTACGAGTCACCAAAACTATAAAAAGCAGTTCGTTAACGAGTCGCCAAAACTACAAAAAGCAATTTGTTAACCTGCAAATTTGAAAATTTTGAACAAATTATAAGTGGAAATTATTTATATAAAGAATAGGCACGGAATAACGTAATAGAAGAAAAAATATTTCACAAAATTTTTTCATATAAAAATTTATGAGAAAATACAAGACTTTTTTCACATATAATTAAAAAAAAAAAAACATAAACTTTTAAAAAAATATTCACTTAAATGACGTATTAACAACAGAAAGTTAGTAAAAATACTTTTCTTAAAAAAATTTTTTGTTTTTTTGAAAAGTAGGAAAAAATTGTTTTTTTTTGTTTCAAAACATCTTAAATAGAGTTTAGCAAAGTCATGACTTCAATCGGTGCTTTCTTTAAGCAGCAAGCCAACCTCTGATGAAGTCATTCCGACTTCATTCGAAAACAGTTAAAAACGATTCATAAGCGATTCGTTAACGAATCACCCCTCGCCACAAGGTTTATTGGGTTCTTAAGGTTTTTTTTTTAATACAACAAGAATAAAAAGTTAAAAAAATTTTTTTCGAAAAGCAAAAACTCACAACTCTGGAGATTCAATTCTCATGTTTAATAGCATATTTTTAAGAAAAATTAAATAAATAGCGCTTCAATTCTCATGTTTAATAGCATATTTTTAAGAAAAATTAAATAAATAGCGAGCTACGAACCAGCTTTTTTAAAATTTACACTCATACAGTAGTTATTTGGGTTTTTTTTTAAATGAGCACTTTTTTCCCATATAACCAAGTACTGCCATGTAACAATGCAAGTCGGCACGGCTTCCTGTGGTTCTAGGTACACAACATCATACGAAAAAATTAAGAGGGTAAGCCATAAAAAAAAACTTCAATTTTTAAGGGACACTCGTTTGCATATCGATAACGATAAGCTATCGATTTCAATCGCGCATGCAGTAAACACAAAGGAAACGTACGAATCAATTGTGAAACTATTCACATGTATTAAATATGAAGAGCACGACTTGAAAATATGTGCTGATCTTAAAATGGTTGGCATGTAATGTGGTTCCTAATGCGTCTTGAGCTTATCTGTAAAGAAACTTGTGCTTCTTCTCTTACTAACGATCTAAATTGAAATTAAATCAGTGAACAGGTACTGTTTTTTCTCTCATTCAAATCTTAAACCTAGCTGGAATTAGCCAAAGTAGACTAAAGTGCAAAACCTCTTCTGTTCAATTATCTCAAATTACATCTACAGAACCGATTCGTGAACACAAATACTATGGCACGATTTGCCGTAGAAATGTCTTTTAAAAAGATTCTAAATTTCATCAATTTATTTCGGAGAAAATGAGGACTGTAAGTAGCTTTTTAAAAAAAAAATTATTTATAATTTTTGTTTGTGTGCAAACCTTTCAAATCTGCATTTGAAATACAAATCGTGTAAATAAAAATTCATATCCTCATTTATGTCACTCAAATACAGTCATGTCAAAAAAAAAAAAAAACTTCATGAATATCTTTTGCCTCAAATCAATATTTGTGCTTTCAATCGTTGCATTTTCTCAGCATACACAAACGTCAGTCTTGGTATATACATATGTAACTAGCTAAATGGGTGTGGCACACTTCATGTAATATTCTTTAGCAATGCGATAAATTTGATTTCTATATTAATATTACTTGATGTTTTTAAATAACACTTGAATTTTCTTTTTTTTCATATCAATTGGAAAACATCACTCAATCACTCAGTCACACTCAAACTAACTCATTTCTTGAATCCGTTCACCCACTCATCACCTAGTTAGACGAGCTATTTTTCATTTCTGCTTCTAGTCAGTGTCAAGCAGCTATACACCACCAGCTACAGAGCTTGACATCTGATGTCAGGCACCTTTTTATGCATTCATCATTTTGTTTATTTGTATTTTTAATGTGTGTCCTTTTAACAAATTCAGCACTTAGTTTGTGTGATTTTTTTGGAAATTTATTCTTTTATGCATTGTGAAGAATTTCACTCCTTTCTTTGCGGAAATAATTCATCACAAGGCTGCTGGGAACTTAGACGTTTTATTTATCTACCTAAAGATAGACCGAAGAGAGACATCAGCAAATATTTTGGTAAAGCTCACAAATTGCATTTTAATTTTACGTCTTTTTGAAGAAAGCAAATGTAAAACTAAGCAAGTAAGACAAGAAAATTTAAGCGCATTCTTAAATCTTTTGACACATAGTTCAATAAGAGAACTAATGTTTTTTAAATAGCTGGTCTGAATGTACTTTTTAATCCTCTTTTTATTTTTTGCCTTTTTCGAGCTAACTATTTCCCGTTGTTGCCTTGTGAATGGGAGATAAAAACTATTCTCTTTCTTTTTAGCAATTTTCCACTTTCAAAGTAATGAAACAATTTTTAATCATGACAACAAATTCTAAAGATGACGCTTTTATTTGTATTCTTATCTCGAATATGTCAAGCCATTACTTCAGGCATCATTCCACCCACGTACCTTCCCTTCTGCTATTTCTGCTGTTGCTGCTGCCTCTTGTGCTGGATACACTGACTGACATTCATGTTGATAAAAGGACTTCGACTTGTTGTGGATGCAACACGAAATCAACATCGGATGCTTTCATGTACTTTGTGCACATTAACTGAATGTAGACGAAAAGTAAGAAGAAGCATCCCGACTGTAGGGAGAGAGTTGTAGATAGAGACGAATATAGCTGCTTTACCCTGCTAGTGATTGAGATATTTTCATTATGGATACGATGCAGTACGTCGATAGTACTGGCTGGCGTTGGCGTTTACGTTGACGCTATGACGATGAATTGGCTTACTTCAAAGCAGCTTTGAAGTCACTAGCACTCAAGCCATTCATCCTCCAGCTCATCCTCGTCACTCCTCGAACAACATTGATAAATGAAGTGCAGAACATTTAGAAAAATGATGAGATAAGAAAAAACTGAATCTACCACAAGCGAAAAAATTGGTAATGAATTGAGAAAAAAAAATTGCGAAATAGTTTTATGCACAAATTGATGTTGGGAACAGAAAAGAAAGAAAAAAAAAATGTTAGTTAAAAGTATTTTTCTTTTCGTGTTCTTCTTTTTGCTACCAGTACGCAGCTGAGACACTTTTATGGTGGCGTTGCTTTGAGTGTCCTTTCAATCCATAAAAGATCGTTGTCTCATCCTGCTGAGAGCGGCAAGTTAGGATAAAAACAGCACATATTCAAGAGGTGGAAGTTGATGCGCGCCTGAAGGTGACAAACGATTGGATGGATGCATAAGCGTTGCACAAAGTTTAAGCGAACGACCAGTAGTTTTTACAGCAAATTGTTTGGATTAAAAAGACGTATGACCTCCAAAAAAAAAAAAAAAACAAACACAAATTGTCAGTGAAACTTCTTTGAAGAAACAAAACTTCTTTTAATGAAGTTTTGTCAGGGACAAAAAAAAATAAATAAGCATTTCCGATGAAGTTTTTCAAAGCAAAAAGAGCATTCGTATACATTTTAATCAAATATAAATTTAATCAGAAAAAATTTGAAGAAAAGTTTTGGAATAATCAATTTGTTGCGTTTTCCATCGAAATTATTGTATAAAATGTACATGCATACTTCGCTGAAGCTATTCAGTTAAAGATTCACAAGTTTTTTTATTTAATTATTGAGTATGCAAATAATTGGGAAAAGATGGCGTGACTAGTATTAAATTGCATCGGACCACTTTGTAACTATATTCATGTAAAAGCGATATCATCTAGAAAATCGAGGTGTAAGCTCTGTATGCATCAACTTCAAAGGCCAAACCTGTGCATCTTGTGGGATCAGCTTCGCATTGTCTACTATGAGCAACTCCTGCCAAACGAAGCCAGCACTAGCAGCCTTACCAGCAACACTTGATGAAATTAAGACGTGCAGTGATTCTCAAACGCCCACAATAAGCCAATTGACATGACAAAGTGATCTTTCAGCATGACAATGCTCGATCACATGTTGCAAAAGAATTCAAGCAAACTTGGGAGGCGCTTCAATGGGTTGTCCTACCCCAACAGCCGTATTCACCAGACATTGCTCCTTCAGACTACTACTTGTTTCAGTCGATGACTCATGCCCTGGCCGAGCAGCACTTCAATTCTCACGAAGAAGCAAAAAATATTGTTGATTCTTGGATAAACTCAAAAGAAGAATTTTTCAACGTGGAGTCCGTACGAAATGGCCATTTCAGCCTTTGAAAGGACTTTGACCGAGCTTCTTATGATGAATTGTGTTATGCGTATTGTCAAATTTTTTGAACACAAATGATCGAGAACTGGAACAACAAGCTTTATGCCTACATGGCGGTTTTTACTCTCTCTGAGGTTTGCCATTGTCTGCATAGAGGTGACGGCCGAACAGAAACATTAGTTCAATCGAAAACACTTTCTGTGCCAAATGGGATTCGCACCTGGCTTCTATCGCATTCAAGCCACGCACCTCAACCAGTATGCCACGGCCGTCACATATTGCGTTGGCCCATGGACAAAAAACAAAATTTTTTGTGACTCGAAACCTAACAATGTTGGTATCAATCGACAGGTAATTGCATCAATAAAATATAATATTTAGCGGAAAGACTCAGTTTTGGCTACGCTGTGACACTTCAAAGTTGAGATATTTTACAAAACAAATTATGTGTTGTTCAATTTGTTTTGGGTTCTCTTAAGCAAATAATTATCAAAAATATGTGTTCTGATTAAACTAAGCAAAGTAAAGATTTTTTATTATAAATAATAATTTAGTAAATAAATAGAATCAAAAAATTTTAGAAACTATATAATTAGATATATCGAGGGCCTGAGCCGTAGCTAGAAAAATTGTGCTTCCAGAACTAACAAATTTTTTTCAAAATTAAAAAACGGTAAAATAATATTAAAAACTAAAAATTTTAGGGTGGGTTCTGAGTTAAATTTTTTTTCTAAAATTATTTTAAGGGGAAAATTTGGGTAATTTTTAAAATATCAAAAAAAAAAATGTTTTTTTATAAATAATTTCGACGATACGTTTTGCTTCATTTACAAATTATTGATAAATATGCTTTCCCGAACGTCGACAAAATTATTTAAATTTGGTTTAATCGATTTATTAAAACATTAACCAAAATATAATGTATCTAATAGGTTCCGTACGAAGCACACCAAAAATACCGCAGTTTTAGTTTATTTAAAAAACTCAATAAATCAGCAAAAGGTATTAAAATTTCAAGAAAGATTTTATTTGTATGAAAAATTTAATGGTATAGAATTCAATATTTTACTTTAAATAAATTCAAAATTGTACACAAAAATTATATACAAAAAAAAAAAATTACAAATTTTTCACACTGTTTGATTACAAAAAAAAATTTTTTTTATGTTTAAGAACCTTTAATAGGCGATAACAAAATGTTGCCATCACTCGATACGTCGAAGTGCTGTTGATTTTGTGGGTTAAAATATATTTTTGTTGAATATTTTGAACAAAAAACTACGGTTTCTTTTTAAGTTAGAGCCCGATAAAAAATTTTTATATTACTGTTCGCTCAATAATAAAACTGCAACTTACGTGGTTCTAATAAACCAAAACAAAATATAAAAACCAGAGTACTGCCGTCAGGACTGCCAACGGAATAAGTTAACTTCTTAGCATTAGAAGTAAAATGAAATAGTATGGATTAAAGGAATAAACATGCACACACTTTTAAGTTTATAAATTTTTTTTTAAAGTTTATTAATGAAATGGATAGCAAAAAATTTTTGATTTAAGCAAAACTTATGAATCTTAATAAACAGCTTAGTGAACCGTTTAATTAGAGATGACCAGGGCTCGGATTGGATGCCCTTAAGAACATCCAAAAAATGTTAAAACTTAAAAGTGTGTGCATGTTTATTCCTTCAATCAATACTATAAGCGTTCTCTATAGTCGTCGTAACCTTAGGTTAGATGCTAAGAGCCAACAACCATATATACAGTGTTGCGCATTTAATAAAAAAAAATTTAAAAATTTAATAAAAAAAACCAAACCAAACTGGAATATGATTCTGTTTTTATATGATGTATGAATATATGCTTTGGTTCCTATAATAATTTTTGTGTGTCCCCAATATTAAAAAAGAGATACAATTTTGTAGCAACGCAATAATTTTGTTGCTTTTGTTTTGCACAACACTGTAAGTAACTTCGCTAAAGTTCTAATCCAGCAACAAAATACACATGCAAAATCAATTCTTAGCGACCGCACACAGTAGCGATGCTATTATCATCAGCATCGCCGAGAGAGGGTTGTTTTTTTATCGCGTTTGCATGCATTTGTTGTTGTTCAAGCGAACTGACGCTTTTGTAAAGTTTTATATTCACTCCCGTTAATATATTCGCTAAAGAAGCTAACGCTTCAAAAAAAAAAGTGCACCATAAAATATAAACAATATATTTAAAGATTTTCGCTTTAGATTCGTGTAGAAGAATGAAACTAAAAAAATTGTATGCATCAGTATTTTGACGAATAACATCAAATTATTTGTTTGCAGTCGTTTAAAATTTCTATGTTATGGTGAAGAATCTCATGATTCTTTAAATTTATATTAAAAAATGTATATTAAATTCAGGTATGAATGATGTTTTGTTATGGAACCTGAAATGATATTATGCAATAAGTATTTTTGTAAAATATACCTTTGGTAAGCTTTATGACCCTTTTCACTTTTCAGATGTTCCATAAAAGTACGAAAAGTTTAAAAAATACTTTGCAAAAATATTTTACTAACATTTTTACTGGAGCTTACCGAAAGCATGAAGCTTATAATGGATTAAAGATGAATATAAGAAAGTTAAATACTCATTCGTGTAAAATCTGCATCTTATGAAACCAAATTAAATTGATTTAATTGCTTCCGAAAAAAATTTAAGCCTAGTGCTTCCACATAAATAGTAAAAAAATATTAAAAATTATAATTGTCAGCCATGAGCTGCGTCTAGCACGTAAACTTTCAAAACGCCCATACGCATATATCTTTTTTTTTTTCTTTACCAGTATCCGTTGTCGAAACATTGTTATTTTGGAAAAAACTTGATTTTGTTGTACAGTGTAATCATTGACCCACATGGACACATTTTATCTGTTAGCATTTTATTAATTGTTATTTCAGTTTATAACAGTTTGTTTCTTTAACAAAATGGCCAAAGTGCTTACTAGAAGATATCATATCCCCGTCAATTTCGATTAACTTAAGCTTTTAAAGCTTTTTTTCAAGTTTTGCTTATTCAATAACAATTTTTAATGATTGATGATTTTTGATATGGTACTATTAAAGCGGTAACAAAAAAAAAAAAAATAGACACAGCCAAATAGCGCCCGAAACCACGCGACTTTAATCACTACTCCTTTCACCAACCCCTGCATTGACTTCAAGCTGCTCAGTGCGCTAGTTTGTCTTATTATTGAAATTGCAAAAATAAGTGAACAACAGCAAAATTGAGAAAAGAAAGAAGAACAAAAAGAAGAAAAATAATCATCAACGAACGCTGTGCATCATGCAGCACTCCACGCCATGAAGTATGCAAAGAAATCAGCGAAAAACTGCTGCACCCACACAGCGGATATCAGTCAAGCACACACATGCACACTCATACAAATTGTCCTTCATCATTTTTGTCGATAGAGTGTTTAAGTTTCTGACGAGTCATCAACATGATGAAAAACATTGCTCCTTACGCTCCTTCAACCTCGTCTGCATTTTGAATTTCTTTATGCACTTTTTTAATATTTTTTTGTTTTTTTTTTTTCAATTTTTACTCCCTTGCCCGGTGTCGTGCATTTTCTTTCACTGCGTCATGAAGTTGCTGTGCAATAAGCTTTTTTGTAAATTCATGGTTTACGTGACGCTTTCAATGTTTTTGTGCTTTCCCTCCAGATGATGGGGGTCATTAAAAAAAGTGTTGAAAATCATTTAAAATTACTAAGGATTTAAAAAAATTAACTTTGCTTATATTACACATCATCACAGTAAGACATTTGATGCAACGTGTTACCGAAATTGTTTTCGAAAAATGAGTTCTTTTTACTGTTACTGGTTGTTCGGAAAAAAAAAACTTACAAGAAACAACAATGATATATTATAAATTGCTGTACATACATACATGTGCCAGGTTGTTCAATAAGTTTCACGAATAGAAATAAAAAACATCATGTTATGGCTTGAAATGCTTTTTATTATTCAGTATATGCTCTCAGCAGCTCAATATACCTGTTTCAATAGTTCTCTAATTTATGGATCCCTTAGCTGCAGTGGCCTTTCGGAGGGTCTCCAAAAATTCGCTTTTGTCGCTGCTATCACCTCTTCGTTTGCTGAAAACTGTTTACATGCATGAATTTTTTGAGACGAGAGAACAGCCAGAGAGCTAGATCTGGCGAATAGGATGGATGGTCCAACAATTCGATCTTTAATGTACTGATTGTAGCGATGGTTTTTTGAATTTGTGACCAGGTGCGTTGTCCTAATGAAAAAGTATTTATTTTGTTTTGCAAACCTGGCTTTTTTCATCGAGCTGATTCAAAAGGTTGCAATAATATTTAGAATAAATTGTTTTTCCAGTTTGAAGAAACCCACCCACCAGAACCTCGCATTCAAGAAAAACTGATACGATAACCTTCTTTGTAGATTTTTAAGTACACGAACTCGCTTAGCAGTCAAAGTATCAGGTTCACACCACTCTTTGATTCAGTATCATGGTGGTAGACCCAAGTCTCATCAATAGTGATGAATCAAGGCATAAATCATTTTTATTCTTTTTAAAACGCTCGAAATGTTGCTGAGACAATCTCATCTGAATGTGTTTTTGTTCCATTGAAATGTATATGAATTGTATACGTCTTCTTCTAAATCTCTCTCTCAGTCAATCGACGATTTTCCAAAACCTTATCCAGTATTTTTGCTATGATATTTTTGCGTGCTTCACGTGGATCGTCTTTATGACTTGTAAGCTTAAACTCAGCAACCCAGTTGTACAATGTTACAAGTGTAAGCGAAAAGTACTTATACACTTCAAATAATTGTTCATGAATTTCTTTTGGTTGTTTACATATCAAAAATAAAAATTCAATCACTGCACGACACTTGATTTTTTCCATATAAAAAAAAAAAAACTGGAACACGTCTACTTAGAACAGCTCTAAATATAAGACTGAGTTGTCAGATCTACATGACAGTTCAAAAGTGTTTATAAGAAAGTAGCATAATTTTTGAAGCGAAGCTTTTTACTCGTCGTTCTGTGATTTGCTTGGAGTGAAATCTGAAAAATTTTCGTCAGATTTTTTCTTAGAATTTTATGGTTCTTATTGCTTGCATTTATTACAACAAGAAAATTAAATACTTTAATATTAAAAATAATTATTTGTCCCCGTGGGGATTCGCACCCCCAACCAGTTGATCACAAGTTCTATACACTATCCACCAGGCCACCAAGCTGTGTTAGATACTCTTGTTGATTCAATGTAGTAGATCGTTACAACCTATCAATAGATAGAGGTTTGTGTATTGGCTAACGCCAATTATATGACACCAGCATCGGTGTGTTTTATTTTTCTTTCTTGATGTGAACTCGCAATGGAAAACTGTAGACGTGTTGCCACTCTTTATAAAACTCTTTATTATTTAAGAAACTTAAGCAATTATTACATTAAGTCCAAAGTAAGTTTATTAAAAAAATGATAAAGTACGGAAGCCAGCCGTTAAAAAGCACGATTGCTTTTCGTCTCTCTATCCATGCTCTTCTCTCTTTTTCGTTCATTCCAACCAATACAGTAGCACTGTCGTATCGATCAATGCAGTGCATCCACAAAACACCGATACTGGTGAAATATTGTAGCAAGTAGAAGCAAATTTGTTGTAAAAACGAAAACAAAATTCCAATAAGAGTACATTGAGTTTTTTGACAGCGAACAGGCAGTGGAATTTTTTTCGCTAGGTAGTACGCTGTTGAAGGAAAAATTTGTTCAGTGCAGCCAAGTTCACAACCATGTGTGGAGAGTTAAAGTGAAGATTTGCTGGCATTATATGCCCGTATATGTAATTGGCGTGGAAATTTGACATTCAACAATAAAAAAATAGGGAGCATGTTTTGTGTATATATGGAATTTATTTTATGTTATTTTAAATTTTTGAATTTAAAAGTTAATTTATAAAAAAAAAAAATTATTAAGCTATCAAATCTATGTAACTGCGAAAAAGTTTCGCTTCTCTCGTGTGCCCAACTAAGCATCTGTGTTTTTTTTTATAAAAATAAAACGGCGGACGTACACCGCCATCTATGTGTGATTTTAGAAACTTATTTAACAAACTGGTGTAGCTGGCAACAAATGCTTTAGAACGATCAATATTTTTTTATAACGTAAAATATTTTATATATTTAAACAACGTTAAAAGATAAATAAATAACATTTATTCTTAGCAAATATATATTCGACAATAAATAGAAGAGTTTTCAGTACAATGATTTAAAAAAGTAAGTGTTTTATCGAAGGTTTTTTATTTTAGGACAAGACATAAGTGTAAGAACGACTCAAATAATGGTATAGAAAAATGATTAAAAATAAATTTAACAAAAAAAATTCTAACTAAAACTAGTTAATATTGTGTGTCTTTCAAACTATTTTAGCATCGACGCTTTAAAGCACTTATTAAGCTTTGGCATCGTTCAATAGGAATTGCTGCCCATGCTTCCTCAACTTTTGCATACAATCCGTTCAAATTATGAGTGATGTTAAGCCTTCCAACTGCATTTTTAACCCCGCCCTATAGATATTCTATGGGATTAAGGTCAACTTTCGACGATGCTCAGTCTAAAACATGAATTGAATTTTGCTCAAAGAACTGTTTTGTTTATCGAGCCGAATGTTTGGGATCATTGTCCTGTTGATACTTTCATATTACTAGTAAATTCGCTTCGGTCCATGGCAGCCCTTCACATTTTACAGGATTTTCACAAGCTTTTCCTTTGTTAAAATTCCATCTATTTGGAAAATTGAACCAGTCCTACACCATGAAAAGTATCGTTGATGGACCCACCACCAATAACTGGAGTAGGGTACTTGGGGTAGAAAGCCGCTGCTATCGAATGGCGAGTATACTATTTTCAATCTCGAGTCTCATAACTCCAAAGTATGTAACGCCATTGATTTTCTCTTCATGCAATATGTAAGAGAGCAAACTTTATACGTCGTTGTCTTTGATTGGCCGTTACTACTGGCAGGGGCGAAACTTGCAGGGAAATAATGTGGGTAAGCTACCGCCCCCCTCCTTAATTTTTTAAGAGATCGCCTTGTTGTTATTTATTACTGAAATTGGTTTAAAATATAGATTTTGAACTACAACACTTATGAACGCATCAAAGTCAGTCGCACCATTTTTTGCCATTTTCACCATCAGCCATATCAAAAACCAACTTAATGCCGATATTTCACTTTTGGACATACCCAAAACCAACTTCAGTTTACTTTTTACTCATAGTTATACCCAAAACCAACTTCAGTCGGCCAATTTACCTTCAGTCGTACCTTAAAGCAACTTTAGTCTGCCATATTTGAATTTAGTCGTGCGCAAAACCAACTACATTCAATGCCAAAACCCAAATGCAGTGACAGTTTCATTTTTATTCGATCATTTCTTTAGTGATGCGAGTTTATTTCAATCTTACCATTCATTCAATCCCGTTTAACCCATTATGGACTGACCCATGTTCCCGTTGAACTTGTATGATGAAACTTCCCAAAAATATTTTTTTTGTCTAACTTAGAAAAAAAAAATCAAAATATTAAAAAAACATGTAAAAAATCGAGTTGCCACCTCGAGATTTTTAATTTTCAAATTGAATGATATAGAACGATATTCCACAAGCAAAGTCGAGCATTTTGTGCCAATATTGATTACAAGAATTTCCACAAAACAACAAAAACTATACAAAAACGTATTTTGTTAAAGACCAGCGTTGTGTCAACCCGCAGGAGCCAAGTATGTCAGTCAAACTTGATAAAAATTCACAAAATTTTACCCTGTATAGTGTCCCGCAATTGAGTGCAACTATTTACGTAGGTGAAAGGTTATGTCAAGCTGAGCTTTTCACGTTCTTAGGAGCTACAGGGCTAATTCATGTTGGACGACTTTGATTCACGTTATTGTTTCTAGCAGAAAAACTAACTTACAAAAGACTTATTTTGATAGATTATTCCAAAGGGAATAAAATCACCTTTCTAACGGTATGTCAACATACCCTACTGATTTAACCAATAGCGAGCTGTGCTCGTGTGAAAATGAAATCAATCAGTTGGAACTATGAAATTTAAACTTTGTTCATTTCTAAGAATTTGGCATAATAAATGAAATTTTTTTTGAGGATTGGGACCAGTTTTGCAATTTATTCAATTTTCTTTTTAATGACACCAAAAACACAAACATATCTCAAAAAATAAAAAAGTTGGCTGTACTAAAAAAATTATACTTTTTAGAAAACAAAGTCATTATTTGTCATTATTTTCTAATAAGTATAAATTTTTTAGTATAGCCATCTTTTTTATATTTAAGGATATGTTTATTTTTTTGGTGTCATTTAAAAGAAAATTAAATAAATTACAAAATTGATTTTGAATTTCATTTATTACGCAAAATTCTGAGAAATTTACACTCAAACTTGAAATTTGGTAGTTTCAACCGATTGATTTCATATTCACATGAGCACAGCTCGGTAACGGTTAAATCGTTGGGGTTTGTTGAGACACCGATAGAAAGGTGATTTTAATGCCTATGCAATGAGCTATCAAAATAAGTTAGTTATGTAAGTCAGTTTTCCTGCTAGAAACTATAACGTGAATCAAAGTTGTCAAATATTAATTAACCCTGTATCTCCTAAGAACGTGAAAATAGACCCCCCCCCTTTCATACGATTTTTTGCTCAGCTTGACATAACCTCTCACCTACGTAAATAGTTGCACTCAATTGCGGGACACCCTGTATATACATTTTGTGAATTTTTATCAAGTTTGACTGACATACTCATACGATTTTTTGCTCAGCTTGGCAAAACCTTCACCTCCGTAAATAGTTGCACTCAGTTGCGGAACACCCTGAATAAAGCCTAAGAAAGACGATCGTATAAGAATATTTATATTTTTTTTAGATTTTTCAGAGGTTTAAAATTAGACATAAAAAAAAATGGAAAATTCCAAAATTCCCCAAGCTTGGAAATGTAAGTAAACGTAATTGTTCAGCCTTGAGCGAAAACAGGTCAATTAGACAAATTCTTAAAATTTTATAAATTTTGCACATAAGCTTTGATATATGCGCATTTCCATCGTAACTCACGCGTCATGCGTACTATTTAAAGCTTCGTTTTCTTGGTTGTTTACGTTATTAATGTAAAAAAATTTCTGATGTACATATGCCTTAAAAGAAATAGTAATGTTATGATATACCAAAATTGTCCTGTAACTCATTAAGAATAACAGTGGTAAATATGGGCGTAACTCACGCCACAAAAAAAGGAACTGTGTTAAACAAGCACGTTTAGATTGTAAAAATTCAGCGAATTTTACCATATAACCTGTTTTGGTTTTAAATTTTTAAATAATGGGAAAACAGTGAAGTTTCATATTAAGCCCACTTTACCGATGAACTTTGCTTATTTCAAAATATATTGAGGCTCCAAAATATATTTGCCGTAACTCACGCGACATAACCCACGCGACAAAATTTCCATTAAAAAAACGTGTAATCAAAGAAGAGAGTATAGAGCTTAAGAAGAGTAACTAACATCTTAGTTCGGCCATGTGCGAAGCTTACTAGGTGTCATGTCCTTTATCTTCAGTAGACGAGGGTTTTAATATTAGTTAAGACATTGAAATTTTCAATATGCGAAGTTCATAAAGGTATATCAGTATTTTACTAGTTAAGAAATTGAATTTCGAAATAAGATACATGAAATTTTTTTTTTGGTTGACATTTTTGTGGAAATGCCTCTAAATCTCTATGATATTTTGCAAAATCGGATGAAAGCCACGTCTACCTCCCATACAAAATGACGTCATCAAAATAGAAAAACTTTCGTAAATGTATAAAATTGAATAACATCGGGTCTGTATGTACCCAAATTGCACCCACATCGTTTATCCAACCCATGCATATACTCTTCGGTATAATATGGAGTCCTTACACTAGAAAAGTGGGTGTGGCATTTTACTTTTGATCGAAATTCTGTTACACCATGTGTCTGACGCCAACCAAATTTTTCACTAATAATCCTTGGTAATTTCATCAATCTTAAGTTTATATAAAAAAAAAAAACAACCGACTACAAAATCACTACAAAGTAAAAATAATTTCAAAATTTGATAATTTATTTAAACATATTATTATAAATGAAATCTTATTATATTGATTTTTTTTCTTATTTGTTTTATTATCATAAATATATTAATTCCTTGCTGAATACAAATGCTTTTAAGGTCGGCGCTAATATAATCAGACTGTTAATCAGAAGCGCCAACTTCAAAGCATTTGTATTCATCATGTTTTTTTTTTTTTTAATTTTTATTTCTTCCTTTTCAGAGAATATGATAAATTTTCGAAAAAAGAGTATAAACAACATTAGTACAATTGTTCCGAAAAAATTTGTTCTGTTAAATTCTGAAAGTTTGTTGGTTATTTCAAATATCTGCCTCTTAAATTTAAAGTAGATGTCACATGTTTTGAAATTATTATACCCATTCTTGTAACGAGTTTTATTACCCTAGAGTCAATATTATTCGAGATATAGTATTTTTCTAATATTTCCACGCCCCTTTGTTATATAAGCGCCCACTTTCTTGAGCTTTATTTCCAATAATTGTGCCTACCCCTATACTTTATTTCAGTACCCCAGCGTCAATATTAACTGCGATAGTGTTTATCTAGTATTGTCACGCCCATTTATCGAATAACGCCTACTTTATTGACCATAATTTTTAATAATTCTGCCTACCCCTGTACTACAATAAATTTCAGTGCCCTAGTGTCAATATTATTCAAGATACACTGTTTTTCTAATATTGCCACGCCCAGTAGTCGAAAGCCGCCCACTTTCTTCACCGTAATTTTTACTAATAATGCCTACCCCTATACCAAATTGCAGTATCATAGTATCAATAATATTCGAGATATACTCTTTTTCTAATATTGCCACGCCCATTTCTCAAATAACGCCCATTTTCTTGATGGAAATTTGTAATAATTGTGCATACTACTACACTAAATTTCAGTACCCTAGAGTCCATATTATTCGAGATACAGTGTTTTTCTAATATTGCCACGCCCATTTGTCGAATAACGCCCACTTTATTGGCCATAATTTTTAATAGTATTGACTACCCTTGTACTAAATTGCAGTACCATAGTATCAATATTATTCGAGATATACTCTTTTTCTAATATTGCCACGCCCATTTGCCAAATAACGCCCATTTTCTTGCCCGTAATTTGAATTAACTGTGTCTACCCCTACACTAAATTTCAGTACCCTAGTGTCCATATTATTCAAGATACACTGTTTTTCTAATATTGCCACGCCCATTTGTCGAATCACGCCCATTTTCTTGCCCGTTATTTGTTATAATTGTGCTTACCCCTACACTAAATTGCAGTACCCTAGTGTCAATATTATTCGAGATACACTAGTATTTATTATTTCGAGATCTATTGCCACGCCCAGTTATCGAATACCGCCCACTTTTTTACGGGCACCTCAATGCTTATCATATCTATCTGTTCCCCAAAAATTATGGCAATCAGGCATTTGAATTAGGAGTTATCGATGTACATACATTTAAAAAAAAAAAAAAAAAAAAAAAAAAAAAACTGAGAAACCGACGAACTTGAGAACCTCCTCCTTTTTGAAGTCGGTTAAAAATTGGGCGGTAATAGACAGGGGGCGTGGCACTTAATTCTAAGACTAGCTCTACTTACACTGTTTTCCCGATTTCAACTAAATTGCTTACATGTATCCTTTAGTATAATGAGATAAGCCTATGAGATAAGCCTACAAAAGTGGGTGGCATTGGACAATTGGACAAGGGACGTGTCAATTTAATTATAATCGAATTCCCTCTACACCGTTTTTGCGACTTCAACCAAATTTCGCAAATATAATCCTTGGAATAATGAGCAGTGATTAGTCTAAAAAATTTTCCATTTTCTTTGGAATAATGAGCAGTCAGTAGTCAAGAAATTTGGGGGGAATTGAACGAGGGGCGTGGCACTTTAATATTAAGCGAAATTATTTTACATCGTTAGTATGAATTTGCACATACTATCAATCAACATATTTGCACATATATTCTTTAACATAATGAGCAGTCTCCAAAGTACTCTATGTGACCGCTAAGGGTAAAATAAAAATAAGACACAAATATTTTTGCATATTATGTAAAACATTCTAAAGACGGCTAAAGACTTTGAATATAATTTTGTACGGCTGGGGGGGGGGGGGGGGCGGGGGGGGAGGTTATTTTAGCTTCGGTACCCTGCCGAAACTCCATTCCTTACTAGTTTTTAATTAATAAAAATATGTCGTCCTTAATTAAAACCGGCCCGTCATTTTTAACGACAAGGAACCAATAGATCATATTTTGTATAAACAATAAAACCGAAAATAATATTTGCTGTCCCTGCCTCCATTAACAAATCAACAAACATGGCATCTTCTTAGATGTCTATAGTGATGTGATTCTTTAGTAAAACAATAGCATAGCCCAAAACTTAAGAACTTGCAAATACTTTGTTGCTTACTGCATAACGACTTGATTAACTTATCTTAATTAGTTCTGCTACCTTTTAATTTGTGCTCCGACTAATAGAGGAGTTGGCGACTTTGTTTTTTTTTTTGCTCCCTTCCTAATATGTTTGCCATCTGCTGTTTGTTTATTTGTAGCTTTCTCTACTTAATCAATTATTTATTCATTTATTTTCGCCAACTAATTATAGCTTCATCAGCTGCTCAATTCAGTAGATGGCCGTAAGTCTTTGAAATGATTGTTGTTGTTTATCTAAGCGCTGCATGCTGAGCGCAATGGTGCGTGTTGATGGCTTGTCACTGCCGACAGTCACATCACGTACACATGGAAGACTTTCCTAGTGACCTTAGTTTGGTTTTATTTGGCATTAAGTGTGTAGCTCAGTTCGTGTGTGTGTGAATGGGTGTAAGATTGTTTTTGGGTATGTTTATGCTAACTTCCGGTGATATAGAAACACATGCAGCGATTTTACTTAAACACTGGCAAGCGTACATCCATTCATATGTAAAATAAGAAAAATTGATTAGAATGTGTCATTATACGTTAACATATATTTTGCGGAAATACATACATATATGCATATACACTGAGCCAAAACGTACATAAACTCAAAGAGAAATTTCTTAAGGGGGGACATGACATTGACAGTTTTTTGAAATCGACTTTTTTTAATAATTTTGTATTTTAGTAAATATTCTTAAAAAATTTCATGGAAAAATTCTTACGGGTTCTAAAGTTACAGCCGGATTAGTGAGAGCGCATTTTTAATATTTAACCTTTTTTTTCTTTGTTCGCAAACTTTGAACGCGTTTATCTCGAAACCATGTTTTTCGTACTGGTTGCGGCACTAGCGGGTTCATTTTTTGACGAAATTTTTTTTTTTTATTTTTATTTTTTTAAACTTGATTCGCTATCGTATGACACGAGCCTTTTTTTAATTTTTTTTTTCGATTTTTTATGAATTTTTTAAGTCAATATTTTTTTCGAAAAAACACACTTTCAAATTTGGAACATCACCAAAAATTGAAAAAAAATTTAAAATAAAAAAGCTCGTGACATACGATAACCAATTTTGTTAAGAATTAAAAAAGTCATTTTTTTCAGATCGGACAATTTTTGCAACTCCCAGCGCTGCAACCACGACACCCCGTTTTTTCTCTGCCGCCAGTTTGGAGCTCTATAAAACCATGTTGGAGTGAAAAATATATATTTTTGAATTTCTTTTTTCTTGTAATTTCTTCAATTCTCTACAATAATAAAAAAAAAATTGGAATTTTGAATTTTTTTTTCTTGTAATTTGTTCAATTCTCTACAATAATAAAAAATTGGAAAAATGTTTGTTTTTGACTGAGTTATGAATTTTTAAAAAAAGGTCTGTTTTCTCTGCCTCGAATGTCGTGTCCCTCCTTAATACCAATGAATAAATCATTAAAATTGGTCCAAATGAACCTTCATTTAAGAACTAGTTCTTGCGTTGATGAACTGTTCATTAAAATTAATGAACTTTTCATTGCTACTCGTATAATGAATAACGTTAGCTCTTACGTCCGAAGCCTACATTAGTTGCACTTAAGTAAATAAAGGGTGTCTTTTATTAAAGGTTTTATTATCCGAAATGGATGAAACTGTCATGAATTGATCAGATCTATAAATGCTCTTATCATTTGTGCTCAGTTTGGTTGGCCATTGTGGCATGAATACATTAACGGCAAAACAATGCTTGCAAAATTGTGCAATTTTAATTCGAAAATCGTGCTTTAATTCGGGAATGTTACCGTGCGCTTCGTCCATTTTACGCTCGATATAATTGTCCATCCGAGCAACATATTTTTCTTTTGGAAATTTAGCATTCGATTATTCAGATGCAAAGATCATATCGAAACTTCTTTCATGCTCGGAATTACACCTAGCCCTCCAGGAATTTATCGATTGGTTCAGCGGTTTGGACAGCAAGGAGCTGTCTGTGATCTTCCACGTGCTGGAAGACTTCATGCAGCTTGTAATGATGTGACTATTGCTCGGGTGCAAGCATGTTTTGAGTAAAGCCCCGAAACTTCCACCAGGCGACGTTCTTAGCATTTGTTGATGTAGATATCGGGCTTTGCAAAGAATTTTACACATGATACACCTTTTTCCATATAAGGTTCAATTTGTTCACGATGTAAAACCAAATGATGTACAAGAACTCATTCAATATAGTCGTCGTTTTTAAGAGTTGTGCCTAGAAAACAACGAGTTTATTTACAAGCTCATAATGAGCGCTGAGTTTCACGTGAACCTCAATTCACGTGAATAAACAAAATTGCAGAATTTGGGTCAACCAAAATCCAAGAATAATTGTTGAACATCAAATTCATCCACTTAGATACACAGTATGGTGTGGAATAACTTCAGAAAGGATTATTGGACCATATTTTTTTTGAAAATGACGAACAAGTTGTAGGAAATGTGAACGGTATATCTGGCAATGATTGTAAATTTTTTAAGGTCAGAGGTACAGAATAATTCTGAAGTGTGGTTTCAACAAGATGTAGCCACAGCTCACACAGCTCGCCTAACTATGGCTCTCCAGAGCGAAATTTTTGGCAATCGAATAATATCAGGTTTTTTTTTATTTTAGCTGACCACCGCGTTCAATCGATGTAGCCCCAATTTTTTTTTTCTTTGGAGCTACCTACAGCATTAAATGTATGTCAATAAGCCAAGAACCATCCAACAGCTTAAGGACATCATCCGAGAAGAAGTGAGCGCGCTGGGACCTGAAGTTAAAGAAAAGTTATGGAAAATGCTCTAGAACACATGCAGCTCCGTCAAGATAGCAAATGACCTCTCTGAAACCTTCAATACCGAAAAATGTTTCAGACAAGGCGATCCACTGTCTTGCGATCTCTTCAACATCATCATGGAGCGGATCGTAGGAAAAGCCGGAGTGCATCGTAATTGCACCATTTTCTACAAAGGTGTCCAGCTCCTTGCGTACGCTGATGATATTGATATTGTCGGCAGAACCAAGAGAGATGTTATCGCTGTTTTCACCGCTATCGAAAAGGAATCAGCCAAAGTGGTTTTGACGATAAATGAGGGTAAAACAAAGTATATGCTGTCTACAAATAAGGGAGCGCGGCGTCTAAACTCCCACCTTTCATCCGGCAGCTATAACTTTGAAGTAGTCAAGGAGCTTGTATACCTTGGCACCGCCATCAATAAAAACAACGAAGACAGCCTGGAGATAAAGCAAAGAACAATAATTGCTAATAGGTGCTACTACGGGCTCTCTCTCGATCGACAAAACTGACACTCTACAAGACGCTCGTTCTACCTGTGCTGCTTTATGGCGCTGAGGCATGGGTAGTTTCGCAAACTGACGTAGCTGCTCTGGGGGTGTTCGAAGGAAAAGTTCTTCGCAAAATCTTTGGTCCTGTTTGAGTCAGCGATGACTATCGCATCCGAACGAACCACGAGCTGTATGAGCTCTACGAAGACATTGACGTGTTCAGCGTATAACTGTACAGCAAATGTCCATCGAATGGACGACGAAGCTCCAGCGAAAAAGGTGCTCGAGGCGAGGATCGTTGGTCCACGGGCCCTAACCGCACTTGGTGTATCCGATTGGAGAAGGCGCGCACAAAGCAGAGGCCCCTGGCGAGAGATGATGAGGTCGGCCGATACCCGAACGTGGATTGTTATGGCCACTTAAGTAAAACGGATCGGAGCGGCCCGCCGCTCAAATTATTCGAAAAACTAACGAATGCCAGTCTGCCGTTGCCCAGGGAACATCACTTGAAGGTTTGATAATGCTGGCCTCGCCAGGTTAGGAAGTCAGACACGTTGCCATGCGAAGGTTCGTCCCCTGTTCCCCGATATTGTTATTCTATGTTATTTCCTTAAACAAAATTTTTTTTTTTTTTTTGTTAAGATAAATGTTTACTTATTGAATTTTCTTTAATTTTGTTTATGTTTAAAGAAACTTTATTTTTTTTTTTAATTTTTGTGGTGTATTTCAAAGAACAATAAAATTTGCTTTAAAAGTGAAGTTATGGGAAAAGTTTCGAACACAATACAAAGGTTTTCAAAATTCACGCTTTTTGGACTACAAAATATTGTAAGCTAAAAATTGGGCAATTTTTGGGCGATATAAATTTTGGAACTTGCGCTTTTTCTAAAAATGATCTGGCCACACTGCAACGGAAGCATTTGATTCTCTGAGAGTTAAAACGCTGAGCTAGGAAAAACAGCTTTTATTTTGGCTTAATTGAAAAAATCCGCTGCGTTGCGTGTTATTTCTTCAAAATCGCCAATATATGCATCAAATTTCATAACCTAAATTCTAATGATTTTTCTATCAGTTTTTAGAGATTTGTTTTGAAGCAACAAAACTTTAATGCATGCAGATTCTTACAAACAATGAATAGTATATTGAAAACAAATGAAACTTATAAATGTGTGCTCCTCGAACCAATGAACTGTTCAGTGAAATCAATGAACTTCATTTAATTAACGGAGTTCATTGATTTTTAGAACAATATTTTGTTCAGTGTAATTGCTTCAGAGCAGAGTGGTTTTTTTTTCAGCTGCCATAAATTTGAGTACTTCATTAAAATTTTATTTAATACACACATCCTTACACAATACATGTACAAAAAATAACGTACTACACATAGATGGCGGGTTTATTTAAATAATTCATCACTTAAAATTCGCGTTTTGTCCTTTTGATGTATCTTGAGCTAGATCAACATACAACATCCCTTCTCTATTCCCCGCCCCCTCTCACTGCGTGTGCCAAAGAGATTATTTCAATTTTGTTAGAATTGTGATAACATAAAATTGCTTCAATGTGAGTGTGACATCATTTAGCATCGTTATATTTATTAAGCGCTCTCATCAACGTGATGCATGAATTAATGCTGTTCCTTAATGAATGCCTTCTTGGTATGTGCGTGTCTGTGCCTCTGTGTGAGTATGAATGATTTCAGCACGTTTGGGTGCGAGTGGATTATCAATGAGCCAGCTTCTTTTGGGGCTCATAAAACTTTTGATGCCTTTTCTTAATATATAATTAGTGCTGCTTCAATACCAAATAAATGTTGTTGTCAGAAGATGGACGGCAAAAAGTTCAACTACTATACATGGCATGGTAGTGTGTCTGGCATTAGCTAATATCCGATATAGTTATAAAAAAATTTCAATTATTAATTTTTAAAGAGTGTGCTTCAATCAATATTGATTGATATTGACCAATTTATGAGAAACTTAAAAATAGCATTAATACGAAAAGCATTTTATAGAAAATTATAATTAATAAGGATTTTTTTTTTTAAACAGAAAATAAAATTTACGAAATCTATTAAAAAATTCATAAAAAGAAAAAAAAAAAAATTTTTTTTCGATTAAGTTCATTGCAAACGAACTTTCGCGTTAGATATGCATTGATAAGTGTTAATTTTCGGCACAATATTTTAAACCTGTATGATACTTCATTAATCTGCTCATTTTCTTGTCATTGTAAATGAAATTAGAGCAGTTCAAATAGTACGAATGCATAGATTCAATTGGTGTGAGTGAGTACCCAAGTAGCAATTTTAGACATATATTAATTCTTGCAGAGCTTATAGTGCTATCTCATAAAGCAGCAAGCTTTAACTGTAGCTTTAGTAGCGCTACTAAAGCTCTTACAGAGAATATGTAAGGCTACTTTCTTGGGTGTGTCAGTTTTTAAAAGGGTGCCTGTCAAAACCAAATAAGAGCTCTTGCAAAGCTAGACAGTTTTATTTACTACTTTTCAGAATTTGCCAATGTATGTGTTTGTGATAAATTAACTCCATATATATATAAAATTTGATAACTATTTGTGACAATTACAATGAAAAATAAATTAGAAAAATAATAGAGTGGATATTATATTAGACTAAAAATATGTTCGTATATTCGGTACATGCTGTGAATGTGAAGTGAATGTGATGCTTCGAAAAACTACAACGGGCTGAAAAAAATGAAAAATTAAAATTATTATTTTAAAATAGTTGAAAAAATTTTAACATTCCTTAAAATCCACTATAAATGCTTTAACTACTTTATTCTTAACTGTTTATATCATACAAATCATTGATTTTGTTAAAAATAATAGTTTAAGCTATAATAATTAACTTTATTTAAATCCCATGATTTTCCATTTTTAATAAGATCGCCATTTTCTTTAAAGAAGCTCTTTATCGCAGTTTTTAAACACGTGTTATTCCCAAAATATTTATTTGCTTTCATTTACAGTATTTTTCATTTATTAGCTTTAAAAATGCAATAATAAAATACATTTTAAAACGAACATGAATTTTTCAAAACAGGTTTCTAAACAGCTCTATAGCTATGTTTATTGCTGTTAAAGAGCTCTTACAAAGCAAGTAGTAAATTTCCGAGTTCTGCTCTTTTGCAGGTTCTATAAATTCCTTTACAAAGCTGAATAAAGTATTAGAGCTAAAAAAGGTAAAGAAATCATATTTCGAGCATTTCCTTTTGAATTTCAAGCAACTTACAGCAAACAAAGCTGCGGTAAAGCTTTAACTACATAGTAACCACTTTTAGAACTCTTTTAGAGCTCATTCGCACCTCCAACAATGTTACTTGGGTACACATATAGTACGAATTGGAGAAAAAATATGGGACGAACTGCATTTTCAATGCATTGTTTTTGACATTTCTTTTAATTCGCTAGTCGTTCAGTTTCGTTCAAATATTTACTGTGAAATATTTTGCTCTTAATAATTAATTTGACATTTTTTTTAGAGTAAACAAAACTATTTTAGAAAAATGGAAGCTGAATTGGAAGTGATGTGTGTAGCTAATATCAATTGATTTAATGCAGCTGCTCTTTTCTTACAAAATATTTCTGTCCTGCCAACGCGCCCTTTGTTTTCAAATTTTAAAATTGGACAAATAAAATTAAGAATCATACGGACTTTAGTAACATATCCTTCTTATGCTTTAGTTTCAACCAACATATTGTAGGTAATCTGACTGCTCAGTTGGTAATGAGAGAACTTGTAACCTATATTTTGTGTTTTAAAATACCGCAGCATGCGAATATTTTTTTATTTCGATTTAAATGTGAGATAAAAACTACATTTGAATTATATGAGAGATATGATATTTATATGGAAATTCACAGATCTAAGAATAAATCAAATTTTAGATTCAAAGTTGCATTCGGTAATATTGCAGCATGTGCTGTTTCCAAATCAATCAATGCAATCAATCTAAATTTATCAAAACTTAATTTGAGAAATGCTTAAAAGTATGTTAATGCTCTGAAAAAAATGCTACGTTCAGATTCAAATTTTTACACCGTACTGTACTTTGAGAGTATTGAACGAAAGACTCAATTCAGGAATAAAAGAAAGAGAGAAGTACTAATTGTTAATTTAACATAAGTATGAGCTTCTCAAAAAAATATGTCTACGTGGCCCAGTGTTCAATCCTCAGGGGAAGCAAATATATAAAAAAATTTTAAATAGCGATGTTTTCGTTTTTATACAATTAGTGCAGCGAATTGCTGTGTTGTTGTTTTGATAAGAAACATTTTGTTACATTAGTCTTGCCCCCATCTAGCTCGCCGTATTGTTGTATACGCGGCTATAAAAGTTTCACTTCAAAAATTATTTACGGAATGGCATATTATGTATATCAAGCTAATGTTAATTATAACTGCTTTTTTAATAACAACGAAAACAAAAAACACACATTAACAAAAATAATATACCGTTTATTAAATACGATAAAATAAACTTTAGTTGACAAATAAGCTCTCACGGCCAGTATGACCAAATAGTTTTCCAAAAAACGCTCAAACTAAAAAATTTTCATAGCTCAATAACAGCCCAATGACTTTTAATATTTTGTAGCCTAAAAAAAGCCCAAAATCGGTAAATTTAATATATATTTTTCCGAAAATTTTCTTATAACCTGAATTTTACAATAAACTGTTTTTCTTTTTAAGTTTAAGTATAAACATATGGCAAGTGTATAAAGTGGTAAGCTACAAATAACATAAATAAAATATTTCTTTTGACAAAAAGCAATTCAAATGAACTAACATTACATAAATGTATTTTTATTTAAAACACAAACAATTAAAACATGTCGGAAGTTTCCTGATGATTATACTCAACACCCTCTTTACTTTCATCATCTTCGTCTTCACTTTCATCTATTTGTTTTTTTATATACACTCAGAAAAAACATCCTAAAATCAAAGAAAAATTTACTAAAATTTTAAAGAAAATTTTACTTGTTGACTTTTATGGAGGCTCAGACGATAGAGCATTGTGTCAAATCTTGCCTTACGGCATCATGCAGGCTATAATGTTTGCGAGAAAGAAGCTTATGTTAAATTGAAAAAACCTAGTATAATTTATAAGATGGCTTTGGCAGTTTTCAGCCACCCAAGTACTTTATCAAAACGCCTTAGTTTTACGTGTTGACTTGCCAATTTTTATTGGGTGATAAATTAACCAAGTATTTGGTAATTTTTTATAAACTACTTTCAAAAAAAATTGAATTTAAAAAATATAACTTTTTTCGGGTTTTGTTTTTTTTTATTTTCCTTTTTTTTTTTTTGAAGCTGTCGTTCCGTGATTTACTTGACTGAAATCGGCAACAACACAAAAAATTTTTCTTTTATCAACCCTGTTTTTTCTTAGAAATTAATGACTTCTTGGCTTTTCCTGCTAATTGACGTCTAATATAACAATAACATTAAATTAAATTAAATTAAATTAAATATCAAATACAAAAATTTTACCTTCGCTTCGCCGTTGAGATTCAAACCCACACCAACCCGTTACCACTGTGTATGAAGACACTACACTGAGCATTGAGTCAAACTCCTTCGTTACGCGGAGTGATTTATTTAATCTTAATTACAACTGAAGCTATACTGCAGCTATCAACAGAATACTGCGACATACTGCATCTTTTAATACAGCATCTGTTAACATCTGTGAATCAAATATTTTTTTTTTGGCAGGGTATCGAAGTATGTGCTTTCAAAGCAATGTATTAAACAATAAATTGCTTAGGTGAATTAACGTAGCTGCAGTTATGTCAGCAAGCAGTAGCAAGGCTGCTTAGATCAATTGGTAGAGCGATGGACTGGCACCAAATATTCCAGGTTCAATTCCGCACGGCGGGCAAAACATTTTTTTTCTTTTTTTCTTTTCTTTTTGTTGATGAAATGTAATGAAAGCTACTGGTGTGAATATTAAAATGTGTTTTTTTTTATGTTATTTTTGAATTTAAAAGTGGTTTTATACCAAAAAAAAAACCATTAAAATATGAAATCTAACCTTCTCACGTGTGTCTAATGACGCAGCTGTGCTTTTTTTTTTTTTGCAGGCAATAGCTCAAAACTATGCTTAAGCCATCCATGCTAGTTGTTTTTTAATTTTGTATTTTTTGATTTTGAGCTTAGGTGAATCCAAAATATTTTATTTTTTTTTGGCAAGGTATCGAAGTATGAGCTTTCAAAGCAATGTAATAAACAATAAAATGCTTAAGTGAATAAGCATAAATTTATAATTCCCATACAATTCTCTTCACCCAAGCCGACTTAGGTGATTTACCTATAGCTTTTTTCCTCGGTATACAGCAGACTGACAACATGTTAACTTACAATAAAATTGTTTTCTTATTTCAAGGTCATTACACAAGGTTTGACAACATGCTGTATCCTCTGAATCCCCTATTGTAAACTGGCACCTAAGATACAAATTTACGCAAATTTAAGTTTGCTTTGACATACATAGCACATTTGAATGTTTTCTGTATTCATCTTCACTTGCTTATTTATATACGCTACATAGCAAAGGCACGAATATATAAAATTTTGTATTAACATTTTTTTCACGTTTCCCTTAACAACACTTGAGAAAGAATTTTGATTGAAATTTACGCATGAATGATAAGAATTTGCGCATGTAAAGCTTTACATATACTTTGCGCTCAAAGGATCTGGAATATTTTGAATATGTATGAACATATGAAAAAAAAAAAACAATGAATTAGTTAGTTAATTTCAGTATACCCACCATGGAATTGAGTGATAATGACATTTTTTTCTACTACTAATTTTTTGTGCGGAACGAAAAAAATGTTAGTTGTCATCATACATATGTTTTTTTAACAAAAAAATTTTTGTGGAATTCGCGAGATTTTTCGCGAGGAAACCAAAAGAATTTTCATTCAACCTGCAACCTGTCAAATATCAACACGCAGCCATTATAACTAATATTCCCATATATTTTAAGGACTATGAATCAAATGTTGCTGTGTCCTTGCTGACACTCAATGACAGTCAGATGAATTATTACTTAAACATGATCCTCAAAATTTGTTTCCACCAATAAGTAGCGTGGTGCAGTAGCTACTCTGCAGCAGAGGAGGCGATGTATTTAAGCTGAGGACTGCGTATGAGTTTCAAATTTAAGAAGAAATATCAACAACAATGAAATAACAATATCCTGCTATGGCTACAAACGTTCGCATCTCACACAATATTGGCTGCTTGAAATTCTGTCAACGATTTAGCTGTTGAATTAAATTTCGACTTTATCGCATGACAATATACAAACATGTATGTATCTATGTATGAAGAAAAGCAGCAAAAACATAAGCAACTATACAAAATAAAATTCATGCAATATATCGAGTTGAAAGACAAGTCGAGGAAGACTATAACAGCTACGCCATATATATAACGCCTTATAACAGAGAACGGAGTGGGAGTAAAAAAAAAAAAAATGATGACTATTATGATGCCGCAGCGCCTCCCAAAACAATTTTTCGCTTTGCACATATTTCATCCTTGTTGTTTATTTGCACCATCTATGAAAGGATCATTAATTCAATGCGTTCCTCGTATTTCGATGAGCTGTTTTAATGGGGTTGGTGGGGGGGATTTGCTACTTTTTATGCTGATATGAGCTGCACGTTTCATTTATTTCTAATGAAGCCACTCTTGCAAAAGGACGAAAATTAATTTTTCCAGAATACTTTAAGAATAATTTCGTAATTAAGACTTGCATGTACGCTCTACAGCAGAAAAATAAACTTTATTTAATTACAAAATTTATTGATTACAAAAAATATATTCTCCATCAACCCTATAGGAACAAACTAACTTGTTTTTAAAAACAACTAATTAAAAAACTAATTTAAAATAAACCAGTATATAAACTACTTTTAATTATATTAAGGGGGCAACTACTCTGATTTTGACATGTTTTAATTGCAAATTTTTATTAGATTACAAGTTTATATATATTTAACCATGTTATTTCATCAAATATTATTAACTTTAGGCCATCAGTAATAGTTTTCAATTGGTTATTTAAAAGCAATAAAAAAATAATTTAAATTTAACTAATTTAACAAGTAGTTGAAAATATATGCAGACGAAAGTCAATTGACTTATTTAGCGGACATCACCATACAAAATTAGTTAGTTCGTTCTATGGAAAAAAGTCAGAATTTCAACTAGTTGTGGTTGACAAAATACTACTTTATCAACTACTTTTAAATTAGTTGATTTTCCTACAGGGAACTTGTATTGTGTTCTCCATCAACTGTTGTATGGTGCTTGTATTTTGCTGCATACTTAAAGGCGCTGTATTTATTTTGAATTATTCTGCTTGAATTGATTTTATTACGAAAACAACAACAATCTCAGCTCTCTCTCGCTCTTCCACACACACAGCTTTAAGTTTACATCTTACAGTTTAATATAGCCGTTTATTTATTCTCTCATCCCGCATTGCCTGCATATCCCATTTTGCAGACTTTGTGAAATATGTTTTCATATAATAAAAAGCAACAAAAAGAAACTTGCGGTACAAACAATTTCATTCCATAGTAATGCATTTTTCTACGCAGCAAACGATGTGGAAGACGAGCTACAAACGATCAATTCATAAATCCTGTTGCAACTCACTATAGTTTAAGTGAGAAAAACTGACAGATTTGCATGAATAAATTTTGATACTCAATGTTTTTATGTGTATGAGTGGGTGCGTGTATTTGAGCAAAATTCTACTTGCAGTGTGAGCGCCTGTTTACTGCACGTATTTTTACTTTAGAAACGAAAAGTTTTATTCAGAATTCGAAGATAACTTTTCAGCTTTCTGAGAACTAATTTTTAAAGCGGGTTTTAAGGAAATAATTTATGATACCAAAAATGCAATATTTTATCTAATTTGAAACAGTTAGTTCGCTGCAGCAAAATTTGATTCGTTTATTAAAAGTTTAAAACACTCATATGACAGAACCACATATACATTAGTTTCAATATTAGGTTTAACTATGCCCCGACTCAAAAGATATTAAGAAACCCCAGGAACACCAACTGGAATATATATAGAAATATCATTGAGACCAGGCTACTTACCCCTAAACTCATAAGCACAGAAGTCGACATAGAAGGGTCCTTGAAGACCCTCACAGGTCAGCTTCTCAAAGAAGAGTACTTCTTGTAAAATCCTGACCTTCTAGAGCAAAGACACGACCTATTAGATTTCTTCAAAGTAGCTAAAGCAGCTGACAAGGAAGAAACATTGGGGGGAATACAAATGCAGGCTCAAACTCTTCAAAACCAACGTCCGTAAGGTAATGAGGCTCTCATGGAAGAACTTCTGCTCAAGTATAGAGAAATCTACAGACACAGCGAGGCTTAGGAAGCAACTTTCAAAACAGCCCCCAATTCATAGCCAGCTACGTAAAGACAACGGTTAGTGAACGGAAAGCAGTCAGGAAGCACTTGATGTGCTCTTGAAAGCACACTTTCCTGTCTGTACAGAAACCGAATCCTCAAACACTTATTCAATACAGAGACACGTGGCAAGCCTGCTACAGTTTCCAAATGACCTTATAACACCAGATAAAATCCTGTGGGCTATAGATTCGTTCTCAGAATATAAATCTCCAGGACCAAACGGCATTATCCCTGCCGTGCTACAAGCGGCCAAACTACGAGTCGCTCCGTGGCTTGTGGCCATATACAAAGGATGCTTCAGGCTGAACTATGTTTCTGTAGCCTGGAGAGCAGCAAGGGTTGTATTCTTGCTGAAATCAGGCAAGAGCAGTAACCTGTAGCCAATGTGCTACAGGCCCATTAGTCTTACCTCCTTTGTACTCAAAACTCTAGAGAAACTGATTGACCTGCACCTAAGGAACTGTGCACACCAGTTTCTAGCAACTAACCAACACGCGTACACGAAAGCGAAATCGGTTGGGACGGCGCTAAACTCCCTAGTAGCACCTATAGAAAAAGTCCTCCACCACTCGGAGCATTTTTGGACATCTCAGGCGCATTCAACAATGTATCGACTGCTGCAATACTCAATAGCCTACGCGTAATAGAGGCAGCACCAGCAATCGACCTCTGGTTGGACAATCTTTTAAATTGTAGAAGGGTTCAAGCTGAGTGGGGCACTACTAACATGGAAAGGGAAGTTAATAGAGCTTCTATCGCCCTAACTATGGAATCTAGTCGTTAACGAAAGACTCAAAAACTTCGAAGGTAGAACTCTGGAGATAACAGCTTATGCAGATGATATAAGCATAATTATAGTGTGGAAATGTCTACCAACAATAAGTTCAATAATGAAGAGCACTCTCAGGGAGATGCTCAAATGGACTAACTCAGTCGGCCTTAGCATCAACGTCGAGAAAACAGATCTGGTTCTATTTACGAAAAGGTACAAGATACCGCCGTGGATACCACCGATAATAAAAAATATACACCTCACCCCGAAAACCCAAACGAAGTATCTAGGAGTCATCCTGGACAGCAAACTATCATGGAGAATCAATGCCAATGGGAGAGTAAAGAAAGCCACCAATGCGCTATTTGAATAGATGCTGGGTAGCACTTGGGGTCTCTCATCGTCTTTGATGCATTGGATCTACGTACCGGTAGTTCGTCCAATTGTACCCTATGGAATTATCATGTGGTGGCTGGCAGTGGAAAAGTCTACATACCTTAAACACCTGGTAAAAACACAGCGGCATAACAGGGGAGCTGTAATCAACTCCAACGAAAGTGCTAGAAATAATTTTATGTATGGGCCCCCTAGACATACACGCAAAACTCATAGCCAGGAAAACGGCACAGAGCCTTGCGGCGGCAAATAACATGCGGCATTGTACTATCAGCAAGGATTTATCCAGTAGCACAGACTACATGATACCTCGCACAGTGATAAACTCAAGAATATCAATACGCCTAGGACCAAACGACTGGTGCAACAGCATAGAACAAGCACAGCGGGCGGTCAACACATTCACTGACGGCTCTAAACTGCATACGGGAGTGAGAGCGGCAGTGTACTGTGCAGAACCAGCAATAAGGCAGCCTTATAAACTACCGAACCACTGCAGCATCTTCCAGGCTGAAGTGTTCGCCATAAGGAAGGCCGCAGAGACTGCCCTTAACATAAACACACATCACGCCAATATTAACATCTTTGTAGACAGCCAAGCGGCAATCAAATCCATGTGCTCCGCTGCCATCAGGTCCACAAATGCCCTGGCAAGCAGGGAAGCACTGGATGCACTATGCGCTTCAAAGAGAGTGCGCATCTACTGGGTTCCAACCCACCGGGGTATTGACGGAAATGAAAAGGCAGACGGACTAGCCAAGGACGGCGCCGGGCTGGGATCAGAGCCCATCCATACAACATGTATGAAGTCCACTACAAGAGCCGTACAGAAACCTCAAAGATAGGGCCGCACAAGCAGTGAGTCGTAGATGGAGAGATACGACAACATGCAGAATCTCAAAAATCATGTGTGATACACGATGCAATAAACGGACTCTGTTCATCCTAGCACGACTGCGCATAGAATGCAGGACACTGGTTGGTGTCCTCACGGGTCACTGCATGGCGCCAGCTCACGCGAAGAAGATGGGCATTTTTGTAATATTTTGCACTCAATTGTATTTTTATCTAAAAGTTCAATAAAACTACGTGATAAAAATAAGATCTAAAGTAGCATTAGCAGAAAAATTGTATTTTTCAAAATATCGAATGTTTTCTAAAATATTCGCAAAAAAGCAATTTTTTTTTTTTGCATTTTTTGTTGTAAAATAATTTTAATTCAAAATTGCATATGTGTAATATATGTGCCAAAATTGAACAATATCTGAATGAAGGTCATACAAACTTACTTACTTACTTAGGTGGCCATAACAACCCGTGTTCGGGCTTAAGCCGACCTCATTAGCTCTCGCCAGGCACCTCTGCTTAGCGCGCACCTTCTCCAATCGGATACACCAAGTTTGGTTAGGCCTTTCTCGGCCTGGTCCATCCATCGGAAGCATGGTCTCCCTCGACGTCGTTAACCAACGACCCTCGCCTCGAGTACCTTTTTCGCTGGAGCTATGTATATATATATATATTCGATAGACATGACCCAGCCAGCGTAGTCGCTGCACAGTTATACGCCAAACTACGTCAATGTCTTCGTAGAGCTCACATACAGCTCGTGGTTCATTTGAATGCGATAGTCATCGCCGACTCGAACAGGTCCGAAGATTTTGCGAAGAACTTTTCTCTCGAACACCTCCAGAGCAGCTGCGTTAGTTTGCGAAACTACCCATGCCTCAGCGGCATAAAGAAGTTCTTGTAGATTGTTAGTTTTGCCGATCGAGAGAGGGCTCTGGAACTTACTGAGCCGTAGTAGCGCCTATTAGCAATTATTGTTCTTCGCTTTATTTCTAGGCTGACTTCGTTCTTGTTATTAATGGCGGTTTCAAGGTATACGAACTCCTTGATTACTTCAAATTTATAGCTGCCGGATGAAACGTGGGAGTCTCAACGCCGCGCTCCCTTGTTTGTAGACAGCATATACTTTGTTTTACCCTCATTTATCGTCAAACCCACTTTGGCTGATTCCTTTTCGATAGCGGTGAAAGCAGCGGTAACATCTCACTTGGTTCTGCCGACAATATCAATATCATCAGCGTACGCTAGAAGCTGTACACCTTTGTAGAAAATGGTGGCGTTTTGATGCACACCGGCCTTTCGTACAATCCCCTCCATGGTGATGTTGACGAGATTGCAAGACAGTGGATCACCTTTTCTGAAAACTCTTGTGGTATTGAAGGTTTCGGAGAGGTCATTTCCTACCTTGAGGGAGCTGCGTATGTTGCTCAACTTCATTCTGCAAAGTCTAATCAACTTTGTGATTAGACAACAGGTATACCGAACTCAGACATTGTTGCGTATAGGCAATCCCTTCTCGGGCTATCAAACGCAGCTCATACAAACAAAAGCAAGCAAAAACTTAGTTTATTTTTTTAATATAGATTTGTCTTTTTCTCATGACTCAATCTCTATTTACGCCTGACGTCTTTTGTTTCACACAAGACACTGATCTTATCTGAGCTGAACTCGTCCAAAAATAACAAAAATATTCTGAATCACATTTCGCATTAACTGCTGCATCAAAAGCAGATAGTATCACTTACGTCAACTTTTTGCCGCCACAAGCAAGGAGCTATCAACTTGGTGTGGTTATTTTTAGCACGCCCACTTTTTGATTCAAGACTAAAGAATTGCATGTTTGCATCGTTGCTGCAGCACGTTTTTATGCAGAAGTTCTTAATATATAAACCTTTTTTGCGTCACATTCAGCAGTAACACTTGTGCATTTAAGCCCAAAGTGTGGCTACTTTTCTGTAATAATTTTCATTATTTCTAGTCATATAACTTGAATTGCATATTTTTGGTTGTGGGTAGAATATATTGCTATTAACAGCCCACATCTAATTGTAAGTAACGAAAATGTGCTAATTGCCATCATTTATGAAATGCATCTCAAATTCAATATTTACAAAATTTAATTTACAATTTCCAATCAGTAACCACGAATAAATAAATTTGAACAAGACCCGCTTATGACAGCTAATTGACAGTTTAGGGTATGTGGGGGAATGCTGGCGTCTCCCTATGAGTATGTGTGCGTGTGTGCATTTGCTATATTTTTTATATTAATTTGTTCGTCGTACATACATACATAAATCAACTTATTAAATTATATTTCAAATAAAAAATAAAAATAATTGTTCATTTAATGGCAAGTTAATGGATACCATCAATTAACAAAAATATACTATGTTTATGCATATAATTTTTGTTCAAATAAGGCAAAAAATATTATAAAATAAATTTATTATCTCACAAGTAGGCAGTGAAAAACCAGTGAAGTCCATGCCAGGGTTGCAATGTGAAAATAATTGCTTTAAAAAATTACAGCCAGCACCAGGCTACGCGGTGGACTGGCTTAACTTGGATTTTCACACTTTAATGCATTACGTGACGGCTGGCTGTATACTGCGGTTATGTAGCAGTCATTTTTCTACCCTGTGTTGCAATTAATTTCACCTCATTACAACAACAATTATGTTAAAACCCACACTTCACTAGCGTTAACTTGTCTGTCTCTCCACCGCTGACACTACTCTGCCATTAGCTGTTATTTTTCTCGCAGTGTATTATTAAGCACGATTCGTTGAAATAAAAGAGAGACACACAAAAAAAACTGCAACGAAAACATGTCGCGCCCTCATATTTTCTGGTTTGTCTTAATTAATGCAATTTATTTAAAAATTAATTTTAAACAAATTTAACAATTAATGTTGGCATTGCGGTCAACGGCAGTATTGCCAGATTGTATAATTAAGCGTTATTTTGTTGTTGCATTATGCATTATGTTGTGCTTTCATTTTGCATTTTTATAGCTATAAAAATAGGAAGGGAAGCATAAAGCTTTAACAATTTTAATGCATTCAAAATTTATTTAGTTGATAATTTAACTTTGTTGTATACATATATATGCCGCTATAAACTATGTTAGCAAATAATTTCTAATGTTTAATAAACATTACATAAACCGTGACGTGGTCTCTTGTTTTTTATTATTTAATGTAGAATGCCAATAATGTAAGCATTTTTTGTTGATTATTTCAGAAAAACATAAATAATAAATTTCTTTTGATGGATGGGCCTTCAACTAAATTAGTTATGCCTTACAGTAAGAGAAAATTTAGAAATTATTTTTCCTTAATTTAATCAAGGTTACCCTGCAGCGAAAAATCATATTAGTCATGAATTTAACTAGTTAACTAACTTGTTAAAACAAAACTAGTCAAAAAAATACTAGGTGTTTAACTAGTCATAACTTACTACACCGAGAAAAAAGTTTATGTTAAATTGAAAAAAAAACCTAGTATAATTTATAAGATGGCTTTAGCTGTTTTCAGCCTCCCAAGTACTTTATTAAAACGCGCCAAACTCCTTCGTTGCGCAGAGTAATTTATTCAATATTAATTACAACTGAAGCTATGCTGCAGCATACACAATATTCTATTAAAAGATTTTTGTTGTATGGCTATCAACAGAATACTGCGACATAGTACATCTGTTAATACAGCATCTGTTAACATAGCTGCAATTATGTCAGCAAGTATTAGCAAGGCTGCTTGGATCAGTGGATAGGGCGATGGACTGGCACCAAAAAGTACAGGTTCGATTCCGCACGGCGGTCAAAGAAATTTTTTTATTCTTTTCTTTTTGTTGATGAAATGTAATAAAATTTACGGGTGTGAATATTAACGTATGTTTTTTAATTTACTTTATATTATTTTTGAATTTAAAAGTGATTTTATTACAAAAAAAGCCATTCAATTATCAAATCTATCCTTCTCTCGTGTGTCTAATGACGCAGCTGTGTTTTTTTTTTTTCCAGAAATGCTAGTTGTTTTTTAATTTTGTATTATTGGATTTTGGGCTTAGGTGAATCAAATATTTTTTTTTGGCAAGGTATCGAAGTATGTGCTTCAGGTGAATAAGCATAAGTTTATAATTCCCATACAAATCTCTTTACCCAAGCCGACATAGGTGATTTGCCTATTGCTTTTTTTCTCTGTGTATGCAGCTAGTTCAAAAAGAACAGGTGTTTTACTAGTATAAAAAAGACTAGTTGCATAATTTGTAGTTGAATAGCGAGTTGCTTTTAATCTACTTAAAAAATATAGTCTTAAATAAAATATGTAAGAAAACATGTGATTAATTCAAAAATTATTCGAAATTATTTACAATTTTGATTTTGATTTTAGTCGACCTCTATGATTATTGTTTGTTGCTTTTTCAGGCTTAAGGTCCAGTTTTCAAAAAAATCTCTTTTTGGTTTTCATAATAAGTTGTTTTTATTTCTAATTTTCAATTAATTTTATATAAAAAATAGTCTGCTTTTCAAAAATAGTCTGCTTAAAAATATGTTACATAGTTCAATAATACTAGCATAAGTCGAAAACTAATTCTAGCATACAATTTGTATAAAAAATACTACATGGAGAAAACTGTTTGCTAAATTTGTAGGTAAATTAAGCGAAACTGGCTCATAATTCTCAATTACTTCAAAATTTTGCTTGTTTTCAGTAAAAACCAATCAAAATTTGCTATTTCAATTTATATTATTATTCTAACGAAGGCGTGCATTTACTGCTACTTTTGGCGGTAAGACACATGACTTCCTCGCTGCTACTGCGAGCGCTTCTAACATATGAGACCTAATTTTTCGCTACCCAGGGCAGTACAACAATTATATTTTTCCATACAAAAACTGGCTCTGCTTATATTTCAGGGTTACTTTTTCATTAAAAGTTAATATATATACCATATTAGTTAAAAAATACTGAATAATACTCAACGTCATGACTTAGAAAAATTCTTATCTGACAAAAATATATAAAACTAGCTTTTACCCGGAGCGTTTCGCTGCACTCCGCGCTAGTCCTCTGAAAAGTGAGCGCATTGTGAGACCCCGCCCATATCCAATTATTTCCAACTATTGTTGTGTGTCTATTTTTTTGATGGTAATTTATTAAATGTCCATATTTGTACTTACAGTGACTGCCGCTTGGATGAATAGACCCTACATACCAAGCGTGGTATTTTACTATCAAAGCATGTACAATTTTAATGATTTTTTAAAAAGTTTGTGCGACTATAGTCCGACCATTCTCATTTTTTATTTAACTTTCCATTTAAACAAAATTTTGAGAAATTTGAGTTGAGTGAGAAACTAAATTCTGAGTTTTAATGTTCTGTGATTTTTACTTTCAAAGCTTTTCGATATCAAAAATTTGGCTTGTAAGGACAGAACCACACTCCATTGTCCAATGTCTGTCCAAGTTATCAATTAGAAAGAAAAACTAAGTGGTAACTCCATTTTGAGTTTCACTGTTCTGTGACTTTTACTTCTAAAGCTATTCGATATCAAAAATTTGGCTTATATGGGCGCAACCATACCCCCTTGTCCAATGCCTGTCCAAGTTTTCTACTACAAAGATATCACGAAGTGGTAATTCAATTCTGAGTTTCAGTGTTCTGTGACTTTTACTTCCATAGCTATTCGATATCAAAAATTTGATTTATATGGGCGAAGCCACAACCCCCCGTCCCCCTCTGCACAATGCCTTTTCAGGTTTTATATTAGAAAGACATCACCAAGTGGTGACTCCATTCTAAGTTTTGATGTTCTGTGGCTTTTACATCCAAAGCTATTCAATATGACAAATTTGGCTGTTATGAGCGGGGCCTAACCCCCTTGGCTAATGCCCGTCCAAGTCTTTTATTAGAAAGGCTTAACCAAGTGGTAACGTCATTCTGAGTTTCAATGTTCTGTGATTTTTACTTCCATAGCTATTCGATATCAAAAATTTGACTGGCAAGGGTGGAGCCAGACCTCCTTCTCCAACACCAGTGCAAGTTTTTAGTTAGAAAGACATCACCAAGTCATAACTCCATTCTGAGTTTAAATGTTCTGTAACTTTTACTTCCAAAGTTATTCGATAAAACAAATCTGGCTTGTATGGGGCATTTGTCCAATGCCCGCCCAAGTTTTCCATTAAAAGGACATCACCAAATGGTACCTTCATTCTGAATTTAAATGTTCTGTGACTTTTACTGCAACAGTTATTCCATATCTAAAAAGTGACTTGTATGGTCAAAGCCACGCCCGTTCAGCATAGTAGGATGAAAAGTACTTTACAACCTATTCTCATACCTACCAAACATAAAAAAAAAAAATTTCATTAAAATTGGTCGAGCCGTTTCAGATGAGTTTGGCCACAAACATTATGACACAATATTTTAATATATTTGATAAAATAAAATCACAGAATAAAAAGATAGGTATACATAAAAATATATACCTACAAAAAAAAAAGTTTTTTTAATTGTTTTGGTTAACCTCCTCTTTAAGCCATTCTAAAGGAGTGCTTATAGCAGATCTCCTTAAAACAGGGAGATCGGAAGGCCTGGAAAATTTCGCCATTTCATATAAAAAGGTATATGTGCTTGGATATGAGTAGAGCATAGGCCTCTGGCATCCATTTTAAGGCCTACTAGTAGCTCTTCGAAGGCCTGCCAATGTCTACTAGGAACGAATTACGAAATTCTACACTTTTCATAAGATTGTGAGTATCAGGGGCAACGAGCACTCCTACATATATAAAAACAAACGAATTAAATCTATGTGTTGAAAATCTTGTTAAATGTGAATATGTTTACTTGCCTTCTATTATTTTAGCATAACTGATGTAAGGAAAAACTACGCATAAGTACTGAAAACTAGTTGAATCTTATGGCCAGGCTGTGATGTAAAGTGAAGTCAGCTGGATTTTTTCACATGGAACGAGCGCTTTAAATATCACACTTTTCTTATTAATAACGAAATGCTGACGCAGCTTTCAATCAGTTTTAGTTTATTGGTTGTAACCATAGTGTGTGTGCCTGTTGCAACCCTTTAGGAACAAACTAACTTGTTTTTAAAAACAACTAATTAAAAAACTAGTTTAAAATAAACCAGTATATGAACTACTTTGAATTATATTAAGGCGGCATCCAGTTCAATATATGAAGTAACTACTTAAAAACCAGTGATTGATAAACTACTTTGAATTATATTAAGGCGGCAACTACTCTGATGTTGGCATGTTTTAATTGAAAATTTTTATTAGATTACAAGCTTATATATATTTAACCATGTTATTTCATCAAATATTATTAACTTTTGGCCATCAGTAATAGTTTTCAATTGGTTATTTTAAAGCAATTAAAAAAAAATAATTTAAATGTAACTAATTTAACAAGTAGTTGAAAATATATGCAGACGACAGTCAATTGGCTTATTTAGCGGACATCACCGTACAAAATAAGTTAGTTCGTTCTATGTAAAAAAGTCAGAATTTCAACTAGTTGTGGTTGACAAAAAACTACTTTATCAACTACTTTTAAATTAGTTGATTTTCCTACAGGGAAAGAAAGCAAGCGCACTTTGGCCATCCACCTTTCAAGCTCCTTAGCATTGCAATTACCTTTAAGTCTACGCAAACTCTCTATCCATGCTCTTTATATTTAACGAAATTGCATGCTTCCATACTGTTAACCCAATCGCTTGAGCTGTATAATAATAGTTTATTGAGTTTTTAAAAGAAATACATAGCTGTGAGATACAAAGCTTAGAAACATATAACTATTCGTTCTTGAATACGTCTATTCGCTTTCTTCCTCTTCAACGATATTACCAAATGTAGACAATACCTTTATATTGTCCACAAAAAGCGATACAGCTTCTAGGCTTGTTTTTAACCAAGCTAAAAAAATTCGCCATTCTTCAGCATTATACGATCATCAAACTGAGCATGACGATAACGAAATATGTATACTGGAATACATAGATGGCTGCAGACATTTCATATTTTCTAATGTAACTGATAGGATTTCCGATTTTCTTTTTGGAAAGCTCCAATCTGCGTACTATATGAGCCAGTTGTTGTTCTGACATATATTGCAGAGATTCATTCTCATTAGGATAGTATGTTGAATCACATTTTATAAGTACAATTTAGTAAAAGCTATATGACCGTACAAGTGAATGTATTTGTAGCTTCATCAGATTCTTGCTCTTGTTAGTTACATTGCTTGTATCTTTTTGCAAGAAAACGCAGCACTGTTTTCTTTTGGAATTGGATGCATTGGCATTGGCAATTCCTCGAAATGTGGTATGGGCAGAGATACGAACATAGTGTCTTGATACACGTATGGCTTCTGCATTTTTCGATTGAATTTCAATACCTTTTCGTTGACACAACAGTAGCAAGAACTTTTTACATAACGATTGAACAGATTTCTAAATCAAAAATCACCATTTTTCCAATTTTTAACTGATTTCAGTTATACTAGACTCTTTTGAACGCTACCTTATAATTTTATCGATTCCGAATATAAAGAAAAACTAACATTTGTACAAAATTTATGAACAATTTTTAATTCTAATGAACAAATGTGCATTTTGTTTTTAAACTCTCACCTAAAACCTAGGCATATTTTACAAAATTGTTAAAAGTCGGAATACCAGAATTTCTACTTTTTACTTTAAAAATTTTTTAAAAAAAATTGTGATAGAATTGAGAGGTCGAACTAGTCGTGATATAATCACAAGATGTTCCCCTCTCGGAATTTCTAAGAATTATGGCTGAAACTTTTTAAAGGTCTATTCGGTTACACAATTTTTCAAATTGTTAAATTAAAAATTATGAATAATTACAGTTTTCAAAACTATTCCAAAAATCAAAACTGTTCATTTTGCAGTTAAAAAATCATGCCTTTAAATCGTTTTTATTCACTTAAATTTAAACATCTCATCTAACAGCCAGCATTAACTGGCCTGTTATTGAGAATACGTCTACTCAATGATTACAGCGTTTTCAGTATATCATTGGTATAAGAATGTAGCAGGACCATCCTTGCATATCCTTCGATCACCATCCTAGCTAACGAGTCTTTCCTGTTTTGACGTACACACATTTTTCATAAGTCAATAGTTAGAGTCAGAAACTACGATGATGACGATATCGAGAGACTGTCAGCTTAGATAAGAATCTAAGCTATTACTCAGAAGAACCGCACTAAAGGCAAAAGCTAACAGAACACTTTTTTGTGCATGTGTGCACTTAAAGCTTTGAATGAATGCATGAGTGCGCCAGTGTGTGTGTGTGTGTGCGTGTGTGAGCTTAACTTAAAACCAAAGCTGGCCCGCACTAAATGTTTGATTGGCAGCAGCCATCAGTCGAGTTAATTGCCTTCAATAACAAGACCAGCCAAAGGACACACACATAATTCAAAGGTATTTTTTATACATGGGAGTATGTGTGTTGTAATGTGTATTTATACCAATTCATGTACTGCTTTCTATGCTCATGCATCGAATGCATTCCTTTGGTTAGCTAAATTAGCCACAGTCCACTCTTTTGACGAAGTAAAATGGAGCGCAGGAAGCAGCACATTAATAAAACTCTCGTGTTCGCTTACCACTTTATCACAAGCACCCAAACCCGCATTGAGAACTTCGTCACCCTCTGTTAAATGACTGTTTAAGCGATTAAGTGCTCCCACCCCCTACCAGCCCCACAACCAGCATTAAGACAAAATTACTGAACATGGCTTTTAGCAAAAGCTGTTGGTTGGGTGAGAGAAACGGCAAAAAGTAGTATATAAAGGCAATTGACTTTCATGTTCGGTACAATAGGCTAACCACAATAACAAATCAACAAACATGAAAAAAAAAAGAACAGCCGACAAGAATAAAAAATCTACCGCACATCTTCGACCAACATCTACCACGCACCATTCTCAAAAATTTCACTAATACCAGCAGCCAAAGTCTTGGCTGTGCCATTCCAAAGGATCTGCGTTAATAAATGTCACGAAATGTACAAGACAATAAATCAGGATCTCGTACAAATTGTTGTCATCACGCTTGAGTTTCCGGTGTGCTTAATTCGCTATACAAACAAAAAAAAAAGCCGACAACGTTAATGAGCAGTCAACGGAGAGCAGAGTCAAACTTTTTTTAGGCCAACTTATTTTGGTGAATGTTGATTTTTTTTTCGTTTACTTTTTTAGCTAAGTCTTACATAAATTTAAAACATTTGATGTATCAAGATATGAACAGCATTCTAAGCTACCACAATAACTATGCCGCTGGACATGAAGCCGCAAAAGCAGCTCGGTAGCCATGACTTTGCCGGCAAAAGCTGCACATAAATTAATGTTGCAATCAGCAAGATAAGAAAATAAAAAAAAGAAATAATTCCGACACAAACTGAAATATTTACTTCGCAAAAGTTATGGCCACTAATTTTCAGTGTAGCTGATAATTTCAACAACACTAACTGCCATTTAGAAGCTTTACAGTGCTGAAGTACTTTTTCGCCAACACCTACTTGGGCGGGAACAATTTTTAAAAATGCCTCGCTGTGGCACCGGCAAAACCACTTTGAGAATTTATTTCGCTTCAGATATGAACGTGAAATACTAGCCAAGAAATATAACGCTATAAAAATTACACAATCAAAGACATAACGCAGTGTTGCTTTATTTATTGCGTTAATTAAATAAAAATTAGAGTTGGAACTAGAGTTGGAGTTCCCAACTAACAAGTGAACTTCCAAGAAGCTATAGGAAGAAACATTTCTCCTTTTCTCCCCCCCCCCCCCTTTCCCCTCTTCTTTTTGCGCAAATAAATTGGAGTTGCTTGGAAATTAAATAAGCTTCGTTAAGGTGTTTCGCTATTGTCTTGACGAACCAGCTTAACGAGGATCCGTTGTAAAATGCACAGCTCTCAAAAGCAATCCCAGTAGAAAAGAAAAAGAAAAAGAATAAACAGCAATAACCGTACTGCCATTCTGAGTTTTCACCAAATCTCAATTCTTACCATCCAAATGTACCACCTAATGTACCTAATGAGCACGTAAGGGCAGTATTTTAGTATTCTACAAAAACAAAACTAAAAATATTTTTATCATACATTTTTTTATTATACACGTATGTTTATCAGTGGCGTAGATAGGGGGTAAAATATTTAGGGGATGTATACCCTCCCTGCCATAGAATTTATTTGCATTGATTTACGTTGATATATAAAGATCATTTTAGGTTTAAAGAAGGTTGATAGTTTAAACTTGCAACTATAAACTAGAAAATTTAATCCCTTTTCTTTTAAATGTCTGTATAAGAAGATGACTGGTATCTTTTGCTAGCAATTATTTCATTTATATGCTTTGCTGCTTAGTGTGTACTTCTGAGAAAGTAGACTTTAAGAGGTTCCCTTTAGGAAACAAAGCGCTTCAAAACTACTATCAAAGCACTTAAAAAAATCACAATACGATAGCGCTTTTTTCTCGTTTTTAATACTGATTTTTTTAACATTGGCATGTCATTGGGAAGAAGACCTTTATTCTCGCTACAAAAAGTGATTTAAAAAAGCGCTTTACTCTAGCTACGAAAAATGATCCAATAGGAACCCAAAATAGACCACAAGGCTATTGCAGAGCTTTTGTATAAGTGTAATCCGTCTATTCTAATATCAACTTCTAAAATTTCAATATCTTCTGCCAACGACAACTTCAAATCCTGACAAATCTTTTCTCTAGTACATAATGGAAGCAGCTTCCCGGACTGATTTCACGCGTGCATATAGTGATATTATTTTGCGCCCTTGAAAATAAAGGTTTTGTTGATGAGGGCACTTTCAAACCCACTCTTTGTAGAATTTGCAAAATGACATCACTCGGGTCTTGCTTAACTTTAAATTGCACTACTCATTCCCGAATTTCTCTTTGAATGTCAATTTCTGACAAAATTTGTATTGTTCTTTGGCATTCTATATTTTCACTATTGGCACTTTGTATGGATTCCACACCGCCATGGCTGAAATCTGATAAAACTTGTGGTGTTTCATTTTCTACAGCACTTTGCATATAAACTGCCCTGCTATGTTCACTTCCATTTTCTGCTTTTGTTACGCCTTCTTCTTTGGCACCTGCAAGCGCAACTTAATTTTTTAAGATGCATATTTTTGCCCTAACTAGTCTTTTAAAATGGCGTTTTGAATAACCGCACCATTTCACACTCATTTTATTATATTTTTATAAAAATATTACTTTCAAACAGTTTGTAAACGTTTTCTACTTTTCAATATTTTCACTATTTTGCTGAAACACTTTCACGAATTAAACTTCACGCGCATACTAGTGATGAGTAATGACAAGTAGTGATGAGAAAAATACATATATCGAACTAGTACGACAGCAACGACAAGATTTACGAACTACGAATAGTCAAATTAGGGAAAATCGTGAAAGCAAAGCAATTTTTTAAAGCTTAATGCGTTGCGAGAGCAAAGCACTTCTCAAATGCACTATTCATAGACAGAGAAAAGCCCTTTTTACTTGCTTTTTAATAAAGCACTTTGAAATTTCCGATAGGGTTGCTTGTTTTGTGACGCAAGAACCATATTTGCTGGAAAATGTGAACGATTCGAGGAAAAAAGTTATCGATTGAAGATGAATGAAAATGATATTTATTAAATTTTTTTTTCAAAATGTGTATTTGAAGCTAAAAAAGCCAATGGTGAAAAACTGTAAGGCCGGTCTACAGTAGTTAAGAAGTTATAGGCGTCAAAATTCAGGAAATGGGCCTAAAAACTTGGTTTTTTTTTTTTTTGTTAGTTTCTCCACAAAACTAAGCATTACGGATATCAAAAGAAAGCTAATCCTATTACTTATTCAACGAAATATTAACCATAAAAATGCATGCATTGCTTTTGAAAATATAACTGTTTTTGTACTCACACCGCGCAAATTTATTATAAAAATTTTCATATTTTATTAATTTCGAAAAAAGGGTGAGCCAAAAAGTGCTTATTATATGTAAAATGCATAAAACGTTTAAAAAAATCGCGCGAAAATAACTCGAAAACATAAATTTTTCAATTATTAATTAAGAGTTATATTTTCGAGCTCAAGGTTTGTGTTGTTTTCTGAAAAAAACAAACAACAACAATAACAACACCTTTGTGTAAAGTAGTAATCACACAGCAAACTAGACAGACTGTTTCGTTGGCCGCTATACTCATCAGTAGCCTTGCATGATCGCAGTGATCCACTTAGCTGTATATGTTTATTTGTACCGTCAATGGAACTTTATGAACTGGTACAAATTATAACAGAGCAGTTTAAAGCTCTTCTAATTTTAGATGCATACTTATTTGGTGAATGTAAGCTCTTTTTTTCGAAGATAGATCAAAGCTTTTTTACTACTCAAGGGAATGTTGAAGTTAGTTGTTGTTCTTCTATTTTCACAGGCTGTCTGAGTTTCAGCAGTTTGATGATATTGAACTATGACGTTGTGATTATTTTTGTTTGAAAACTAAGATTTTAATTTATTGTGAGTGTAATTTTTTCATTATCCCAACAAACAAAATGATTCACTAATGTTATCGTTTACGAATCGCATTCTCGTATATTTCATTCATTAGCAATTATTAAGCGATTCATTTATAATATCGCGAGCAGGAGAAATCCCTCGTTAACGAGTCGCCAAAACTATAAAAAACAATTCGTTAACGAGTCGCCAATGCTATAAAAAGCAATTCTTTAACGAGTTTCCAAAACTAAAAAAAGCAATTCGATAACGAGAACTTATTTATATGAAAATCTTGAACAAATTATAGGTGGCAATTGTTAATTTAAAGAATAAGCACGAAATAACATAACAGAAGAAAAAATATTTCACAAAATTTTTTTCTTATAAATATTGATGAAAATTTATATTTAAGTCTTTTCTTCACTTAAAATTAAAAAAAAAAAAACATAAAATTTAAAAAAAAATATCAGCTTAAATGACGTATTAACAATAGAAAGTTAAAAAAAAATACTTTTCTTAAAAAAATTTGTATATAGAAAAGTCGGAAAAAATTGTTTTTTTGTTTCAAAACATCTTAAATGGAGTTTAGGAAAGTCATGATTATAATCGGTTTCTTTAAGCATCACGCCAACCTCTGATGAAGTCGGTATGAAACTATTCAAAAACTTAAAAAAAAACAATTCACAAGCGATTCGTTCACCACTCGCCACAATGTTTATTAGGATGTTACACAAGGTTGAAACTCGAGGTTAAAAATGTAAAACATTTGGGCGTTAAAAAGAGTTAAAGTAAGTTATCAGTGGGTTAGTTTTTCTGCTAGAAACAATACTATGGGTCAAAGTCGTGAAATACTAGTTAACCCTATAACTCCTTAAGGTCTGAAAATAGACCCTCCCCCTCCATATGATTTTTGCTCAACTCGGCATCCCCCCTCAACTCCGTCAATATTTGCACTCCAATGCTGTACACCCTGCATAAGGAAATTGTTAAATTTTTGTGATAATGTTAAAGTTTATTTCATATATATAGTTGTGTGTATCATTTAGCATTTAATATCGTCATGCAGCATAAAATAAGAAACGATACAAGGATTTTTTAGAATTGCTTTGAAATGTAATACGACTCAAGGCTTTTATCTTAGCATGGTAATTTTTCCATCGCTTATGTCCCAATGCAGAACTTATAATGAAAAACTTATCAAATTTTTAACTGTGTTTTTTCTATAAAAACATTTCCTTAAAATAACCCCCCCCCCCCCCCCCACAATATAAAAGACATAATGATTCTACTATCAAGCATTCCAAATAAAACATTTATTATAATATTCATATACTTGTACTTCACTAAAATCAAATTAAATTAATTCGAAATAATAAAGGGAATCCCTAACATGAAGGCACACATAAAAAAGATGGACAAAACATGATAAGAATGAATTAAAAAATATAAACCGCTCGTTAAAAACGAAAACAAACTCTGACATTCGCTGTTCAAAGTCATTTAAAGCATTCTTAATTAAATTCTATCCAGCAGCGAATGAAAGTATTTTAATTACGTCGCCTGCAAGTATTTATTGAATTGCCAAAATCGCAGAACATCGCACTGACTTAGTACCACACACCCACACAAATACACACACTGCCACACAACGAAATACATGCAACCACTTAGAGCCATGCAGCCACTTGAAGTGTTCAGCTTTTGGCTTAATTATTATCAAAATCTGCGCAGCATATTCATTGCGAACGTTTAAGCAGATACCACTTGATTGTTGTTGTTTTTACTGTAGCTTCCGTTGTTGTTGTTGTTGTTGTTGTTGTTGTCGCTGTCAGCGTGTCAAAACGAACCCAATACCAAGTCAGCTAAAGCATAGTCATGGCAAACTACAACGAGAACTCATTCATTCATTCATTCATTCATTTGGCGCGCAACATGCTCGTCGAAGCACAAGAATGGAGTCTCTTCTTAAATGACTTCCGTTTCCGTTTTTACTAGATATTTAGTGCAAATAAATAAAAAATGCAAAAAAAAACCGCTATAACAGCAGCAACTGTAGAAGCGACAACAGTAACAAACGCCACAAAATAGCATAACAACAACACAAACTACAGCAATAATAAAACAAGTCAATGACTACAATAGCAACACATAACAAAATGGACGAAGATGCATGGAATGGGACCAAAAAAAATAAGTAAAATTTTTATCTATATTGCATGTTACAAAAATTGTTACTGTAAATCGTGCCATTTGTCAAACTCAGCTGCTACGGCTAACGACAACAACAACATTTTTTTGCGAAGCAACAACATCAACAACAACAAAAACAACAGCAACATCTACAACAACCATACCACATAAGTCAGCACTAACACATTCACACGCACGCACGCACAGTGAACACATTAGCAAGGCCAAAGTGATTTGCGCCCAAAAGTATGCAACATGAAAAAAAAAAAAATGAGAAATCTATCAAAACGGAAGCAAAGCGAATAAAGAATTAAATACATTAGGAAGAAGACAAAAGTTTTGACGTGTTTGCAAGCTAATGTGTTACATTAAATCTTTGGCGTGCCTGGGTCGCTGCTAGACTCCACAGTAGTGATCGTGACAGTGTTGGGCAGCGACAAAAAAAATTACTTCATTTAAAGAAATCTTTTAATGCACTTACTAACTGAACTCGTATTATGCTGGTATTATGTATTGTATTATATATTTTATTCTTATCATTTTAAAAAATTTATCATTTTAAGAAATTTACAAAGCACATAAATTAAATTTTTTACATTTAAATATAAATTTAAATTTATATGTTATGTCTTATAACTCTAATAACTCTGTTCTACACGAAAACTGTACAAGACCTCCAACATAGAAATTTCATTAAGTGGTTATGTATGATGACTTTCTGCATTTACAGAATTTTTGTATCACTTCGAATTTTTCGTCAAGGACCTCTTAAATGAGTCACTTAAAATATTCGTACTTAGTCTTATTTGGCTTATCATAACTTTGCTTCTGCTCAACTGATTTTATTACGAACCTTTATATTATAACAAAGATAAGACTTGCAGTTTTGTACTCTAATTTAAAAAAATAAAAATAAATCCATCCATTTCAAAATAAAATACGCTAAGAAATCAAAAAAAAGATCTACTCACATAATTTTGTTAATTTTTTTCTTCAGAATACAAAGCTTTTAATTTTTGAACTGATTAGAAAAAAACTAAATCGGTTAACTAATAATAAAGTTATTGATGAAAGCACGATTTAACAATTTCTCAAATCTTGTTTATTTAAAAATATCGATTTAGAAATATTAGAGTTAATATTGTTTTTTTTTTTTCTACATGTTATGAATATAGTTTCACAATATATTTTAATTAAAATTTACTATTTTCTTGTGTAAAAACTCTTTGACGACCTTATCCTCTTATATCAATAATCGCTG